>CM022303.1:624324480-624723832 GCA_011799875.1 Thinopyrum elongatum | reverse complement strand
TGCGCATTCTTAACAGCTTTCTCAAGGTCTGGTTCAACAACCAAGGTTTTTAGGTATCCTTGGGGAACTATCTCGAGATTTAGCTTTCGAAGCCCTTCATACAGAAGTGGTTGCTCTAGCTGAACCTCAAGTTCGCAGCAATAGGATTTGCGGCTCAACGCATCAGCCATTACATTAGCCTTGCCAGGGGTATAAGAAATACCCAAGTCATAGTCCGCAATGGTCTCCATCCATCTTTGCTGACGGAGGTTCAGAGATGGCTGAGTGAACAAGTACTTCAAACTTTTATGATCCGTGTATATCTCGCAACGATTACCGAGAAGGTAATGTCGCCATAACTGCAATGCATAGATGACAGCAGCTAGTTCAAGATCATGTACCGGATAATTCTCTTCATGTGGGCGCAACTGACGAGAGCCATAGGCAATCACTTTGCGCTCTTGCATTAGGATACAGCTTAATCCTTCACGGGATGCGTCACAATAGATCACAAAGTCTTTGCGAGAATCTGGAGGAGCAAGTACTGGGGTATTGTAACGGATTGACATCTGCCCCAGTGGATAAAGAATGTATTCTGGATGTATCCCTGCTCGAACAGCTGGTAGCTGCGTCGCAGGGTGTGGTGGAAACAAACGATCCATCTGAAACAGAGGAAACTCATGATTGTCAAAAGACAAGGAGAAGTATAACCGATCTCGGAGAGAAAGGTTAAACAAAACAATGGAAAGGAAAATGATTATCAGACTAATCAGATCAATGTCAGGGAAATCGCACATATATCCAGCTCTCCGGGTGGACGAGAATTACGAGATCCTAAGTGTCGGCGTTAGTAAACTTTAGTTAACCCGAAAGGAAGAGAGGTCAGAGTCCCAGAGTAAAGATGGGGAATAAAAGATCCTAATACCACCCAATTGGCGACGTGGGCCCGTAAGCCACACAGCCAAGTTAGTAAAACAGTTTTCCGGTTTCTAGACTCAACTTCGGCCAAGGAGTTGGAAAGGGGATTCCTACAGGCAGTCGGCTCTGATACCAACTTGTGACGCCCCCGGCCCGATCGTGCACTAATCATACACGCAAATGCACACGATCAAGCCTAAGGACTCACGGGAAGATATCACAACACAACTCTAAAACATAAATAAAGTCATACAAGCTTTATATTACAAGCCAGGGCCTCGAGGGCTCGAATACATAAGCTTGCGAACAAGCGTCAGCAGAAGCATCAGATATCTGAGTACAGATATAAAAGAAAGTACAGAAAGGCCTTTAGAAAGGCGGGGCAAAATAAAACACTACGATCGAAAGGCGAAGGCCTCCTGCCAGGGACCCTCCGATCCTACTCCTGGTCGTCAGTCAACTCGTAGTAGTATCCATCCTCTGGGTAGTAGTAGTAACGATCGTCGGGGGGTAGCTGTCTCAGCGGCTCCGTCATCTGGTCACGACGAACTGATATGGGGGAAAAAGGAAAGAAAAGCAACCGTGAGTACTCTGAAGTACTCAGCAAGCAAGGATCTACACTACATATGCAACATTATCAAGGGGAGGCTGTATATGTGGACTGGGCTGCAGAAATGCCAGAATAGAGAGAAGGCCTAGTCCTATCGAAGACTAGCATCTTCAGCGGTCTTGCAGCAGTAGAAGAGAGTAGAACAATGCCATATAAAGTAGTAGTAATAATATCAACCTCACCCAGAGATCCTTTCTCGACTCCCTGCGAGAAAGCAATCCCAGAGCCATACATTCATCAACCTCGTCCTGAGATCCCTTCTCGACTCCCTGCGAGAAGCAATCCCAGAGCCATATATACGGGTCTCATCACAGGTATCCAGTTCTAAATTGTATCAATCAGGATACAACTCCGAGTGTCCTTTACCGTAGGACCGGCTATCGATAGAAGTGTTCTTCCCTGCAGGGGTGCACCAACTTACCCAACACGCTCGATTAACTTCGGCCGGACACACTTTCCTGGGTCATGCCCGGCCTCGGCCAAACGACACATCGCAACCCTACCTACAACTCAGCAGAGAGGTCCCCGTCGGTCTACATCCTAAGCGCTCAGAGGTCTTGGGCCATCGCCCTGTGCACTCCGAGTCGTTGCGTGCAGGGGGAAGCCAGGCACCAGGGGGGCGCCGGTCCGTCCCGGCCGCAAGGCTGAACTAGACGTCTGACAGAGCTTTCGGCTGATGCTACGATGCAGAACGCCCATACTATGCCCACGTGATGGTTAGTGCTATCAGACCAGAGGTCTGCTCGGATCAAATATCCAAATCGTTAGGACTAGGGCTTGCGGTAACGAGCAGAGACTCACGAAAGATGTGACCCCGTCGCCCCGTCTCGAGGACTTGCGGCAAGGGTTAAGAATGCCCGGCCGCGCCTCGTATTCACCACTCGGGCACCACACTGGCAACCCGCCTTCACATCACACGCGGGTACCCCTCAGGGTCGACCCGCCTTTCCAAGTAACATTGTAAGGTCCAAGTATCCGTGTGGCCATAACATCAGGGAATCCGAGGTATCACCCTCAGTGAATTCCCACTCGATGTATCCGTCAAGGTGAACTAGGAGGAATCACCCTCACTGGGTCCACACTTGAGGTGTTGTACGACAGCGTCGTTATCGGAAGCGGTGAAGGAGGAATCACCCTCGATGACCACGACCGAATAGCTACTCTACAGAGTTAACATCAGAAGTGCTACAAGAGGTTTCACCCTCGGCACTCGATAGTAACGCTGCAGTGTCGTTACAACTAAGGGGGGTGATGTGCGGTGTCGGGTCCTGGTCTTCAATCCCATTGATCGGGTCTTCTGACGATCCAGCGCGGCAGTCGGGATAAGTGGGGTCACTGATAGGTCTCTACCCAGCCTAGACTAAACAGTTTAGGATATGTAGGTAATTATTAACAGTAGGTTACAATGAACAGGCTATGCATCAGAATAGGTAAAGCAGCAGCAGCAGTAATTCTAATGCAAGCATGAGGAATTTAGAATGGGCGATATTGGGATGATCAAAGGAGGGGCTTGCCTGGTTGCTCGGCGGCAAGGGCAAGGTCGTCTATGGTGTCTTCGGGATCCGGAGCTGCGTCGGTCTCGGGGACGACGTCAGGGTCGGGGGGCTATCGAGAGAGAAGAGGGGGAGGAAACAGTATAAATATATAGCAAACATGAGCATGACAAATACGATACACGGTGCTAGGGGTAGTCTAACGCAGCATCACACGTAACAGACGGAGCGGGAGAATATCTGACGATATTTCCCGGGTCTTTGGAATTATCGGACAGAGGATAAGAGGGGAACGGTTGCAAGTTCGGATAGTTAGGGATGCGTGACGGACGAACAGACCGCGTATTCAGATTCGTCTCGTCGTTCTGAGCAACTTTCATGTACAAAGTATTTTCATCTGAGCTACGGATTATTTTATATGATTTTCTAAAGTTTTTATTAATTTCTGGAATTTAATTAATTATTTAAATTAACATTATCCGAAACAGTGTCTTGCTGACGTCAGCATGACGTCAGCATGACGTCAGGACCAGTGGGTCCCACCTGTCATAGGCTGTTAAGTTAATTAGTGATTAACTAATTAAATTACTGTTTAATTAACACTAACTACTTAATTAGATTAACCTAATCAGGATTAATTAACTTAATTAATTAATTAATTAATTTAATTATATTTTTTTTATTTTCATTTTTTTTAAACGTTTTTGGGGCTGGGCCCCGTCTGTCAGCGGCACAGGGGGGGCAGGGCCCACCGGTCAGCGGCACAGGGGGCCGACCGGGGGGGGGTGCGTGCGCGCGGGCGCTGCGGGCGCGGCGCGGCCGGCGAGCAGGGGGCACCAGCGCGGCGCTGGGCAGGGCGCGTGCGCGGGCACCAGACGCGGGCGCGGACGGCGATGCGCGAGCGCGCGCAGGGGCGGCGGCGGCGGGGCCGCGGGCAGCGCGCGCGGGGCGCGGCTGCGGCCGGAGGGGAGGCGCGGCCAGGAGCGGTGCAGGGCCCCGACAGCGCATGGGGAACGACGGGTGAGCGCGACGCGGTGAGGCCGCGGCTCGCGAGTGCGCGAGCGTCGAGCGGCGTGGTGGAAGAGAGGAGAGGGGGGGGCGCAGCGGCCGGGGCTCACATCGAGGGGGGGTGGGGGGGAAGAGGCTGCCGGCGACGTGTGGTGGTAGGGGTAGGAGCGACAGGGTCGACGAGAGGCGACGGCGGCGCCGACGAGGCGACGCACGACGGTGTCGGCGCTCGGCGCGGCGTCTGTGGCGACGCGCCCCGATCCACTCCTGGATCGGGAGGGGGGGGGAACGGGGACGGTGAGGTGGCCTCGACGAGGAGCGCCGGCGTGGCGGCGGGGACGAAGGCGGCGGCGGTTAGCGACGGCGTCGGCGCGAGAGCGAGGCGGCGACGGGGCGCGTCGGTGCGGGAGCTCCCGATCCCGATCCAGTTTGGATCGGGGAAGGGAGAGGGGGGGGAGTGGGGTAGGTTAGGGTTTGGGGTGGACCGGGGGGTTAAAAGGGGGGCGCGCTGGGCCGGCCTGGGTGGTGGCCTGGTGGCCAGCTGGGCCACGGCCCAGTTGGTCCGGGGGGGGGGGGGGGCTTTTCCTTTCTTTTGTTCTTTTTCTTTTTATAAATTCATATACCTCGGTTTAGTAAATAGTTGGGCCCCAAACCGAATTTTGTAAAAAGGGAGACCTAGTCCATAAATACCAGTGCTTTATTTCCTAACACCTAAAATTAGTTTGGGCAAAACATCATTTCATACTTAAATTAGATTTAATAAATGGTTATTAAATATTGTTTTTAGTCGCTGTTTGAAGATGTTTGAGTCACTTACCCAACTCCAATGATGTTGGTTTCAATTTTAGAATTGTCTCTGATTTATTTGCTATTTAATGAACAATTTAGTTTCTATGTTGGACAACTTTTATTTTCCACTTTCATTTAAATTTGGATTTGAGGTTAGGAGTTGAAATGCAATATGATGTTAATGATGATCATGCACTGATAATCATGCTGACTTGGCATTATCAAAATGGGATTACTGTGGTTAACCACCGGGGGTGTTACAATAGTGGATACTAGGGATCAAGCCCTAACAAAACTAACTCGATTACATGATAGATCTCATCCAACCCATCACCGTCCAGCAAGCCTACGACGGAATTACTCATGCACGGCTGTGAGCATCATGAAATTGGTGATGGAGGATGGTTGATGATGACGACGGCGATGATTTCCCCTCTCCGGAGCCCAAAACGGACTCCAGATCTGCCCTCCCGAGGAAGAACAGGAGACGGCGGCGGCTCCGTATCGTAAAAAGCGACGAATCCTTCTCTCTAATTTTTTTCTCCCCGAACGTGAATATATGGAGTTAGAGTTGAGGTCGGTGGAGCTTCGCGGGACCCACAAGACAGGGGGGCGCCCAGGGGGGTAGGGCGCACCCCCCATCCTTGTGGACAGGTGGTGGGTCCCCCTCTGTTGATTCGTTCGCCAATATTTTTTATTAATTCCAAAAGTATTCTCCGTGAAGTTTCAGGTCATTCCAAGAACTTTTATTTCTGCATAAAAATAACACCATGGCAATTCTACTGAAAACAGCGTCAATCCGGGTTAGTTCCATTCAAATCATGCAAATTAGAGTCCAAAACAAGGGCAAAAGAGTTTGGAAAAGTAGATGCGATGGAGACGTATCAGTAACCACTCAAAATTAGAATCCATTTAAACATATCATACCTTGGAGCCGATTGCATTCAGTCGGCTTTAAAGAGATGGGCACGAAACCATTCTTGGTCGCGCTGAGAAAATCAAACTCTGACAAGTCATGTCCTGTCAAGCAAGTAGCATTGGGATGTTGCCAATCCACCGATGCATCGGCCAAAGCAACACAGGCCGAGTTATCCGCATGAATGACTTCCACTTCATCATCAACCCACTGGATTAAAAACTGGTGCATAGTGGATGGCACGCACTAGTTTGCATGAACCCAATCACGGCCTAGTATGACGTTGTAGTTACCTTGCACCTCAGCGACAAAGAATGCAGTAGCCAAAGTTTTGCTTCCGACTGTAAGCTCCACATACATTACACCTTTGGCTTCAGTTTTCTCTTTGCCTTCAAATCCATTCAGCACCATATTGGTCTCGATCAATTCTCCATCGGGCAAACCCAATTTCTTGAATACCGAATAGGGCATAAGATTTACTACAGCACCACCATCAACAAGCATCCAAGTGAGAGGCGATCCATTGATATGACCTCTGAGATACAACGGTTTTAGATGCGTTACTGGTTCTTTTGGCTTCTCGAATATTGCATTTTTAGGGCCAAAATCCAGCTGAGCCACTTCCCCTTGTTCATCTACAGCGCAAAATTCAGCGGGTAAGTAATACACCATATTGATATCCATACCTTCATGAACCGGTGTAGACTCGTAATCCAACATATCATCCTCTTCCCCTAGTGTATCTACCGATTCTGAAATCTGTCCGAGTGAAGAGGAAGCAATAGGTAACATAGACAATGCAATGATTGCATCGTCCTCTTTTGGTGGTGTAGGTGCTGCAGTGATAGGTGTAGAAGCCACTGCATCTTGTATCTGTTTAGGCCTCCACACTTGTTTTGTAAGTACCATGGGCCGAGTATCATTGAATAACTTGCCCCTTTGCTTCTCGGCCTCTAGCTCTGCCATCTCTTGACTCCTTAACCTCTGCAGTTTCCTCTTCTGTGTTTTTTGTTAGCCCTGGAGGACACCACTTTGGCTGAGTGTATTTAGGGTCTCTCGGCTTCACTTGGCTGGTGCTTGCTTCATGGTCATTAGCTGAGTGTTTTGGCGCGATAGCAAGTATCGGCTCAGTCGGATTGCTGTGCACAATCGGCTGTTGTATGGTGAATGTTTTGGTGCCCAAGATAATTGAGTCGGCATCGATTTTCT
The DNA here is from genome assembly GCA_011799875.1 of Thinopyrum elongatum. Classification (NCBI taxonomy): domain Eukaryota; kingdom Viridiplantae; phylum Streptophyta; class Magnoliopsida; order Poales; family Poaceae; genus Thinopyrum; species Thinopyrum elongatum. The sequence goes on along the minus strand of CM022303.1, from coordinate 624,716,910 downwards.
CCTTGCCTTTTCCTGACTCAACTGCTGCAACACTTCGTGACTTAACACACCATCCTTTTGACTTTCCAGATACATGAAATTTCCACTCGGGCGCACCTTTTTACTCGGATGGAATCCACTCGGATGGATTTCACTCGGATGGAATCCACTCGGATGGAATTCACTCGGATGGAATCTACCCAGCCACATTTTTTCACTCGGATGGCTTCCACCTAGGTGCATTCTTACACTCGGATAGTTTCCACTCGATTGCATATTTTGACCAGCCGACTGATAATTACCGATGTTCAGTCGGCCATTATATGAGTATTCAAGTCGGTCCCAAACAGTTTACCTCTGCTCTTCTGGAAACGGCGCCCTTGGTCCACTCGGTCTCATATACCGACTGAACATATCAGCTGACGGTGACCTTGGTCGCTTCAAGTGTGATGGCCGGTTAGAGCTAGAACCGGCCGACTGGTTGGCGTACTTGGACAGCAACATGTCAAAAGTTGGTTTGATTCGTTTGCGCTGCACTTTAGCTTTGTTCATCTTCCACTTGCCAACTTCAGGACTCTTGGGCTTAACAAACTTAACTCGAGGGTCTTGCTGCACCTGTGCTTGCCCCCCGGCGCGCCCCCCCCCCCGAGTGTAGGATTCTTGATGATGATTTTGATTACCTCCTTGCCAACGGGTTGTTTATCAAGCACAACTTGTCTCCCCAAGACCTTGTCGCCCTCCTTGTCTTTCCTGGGTTCACCAACAATGACATTAGTTTTATTAGCAGATGCGGCTACCTCCGGCCGAATGAGCAGCTTCTTCCCTTCCAAATCCATGGTATTCATTGGAAAAGGCTGTTTATCAACTTGCATTTCAGAAAAGTTCAATCGTCTGTCATTAATGGCATATTGTATTTGTCGTCGAAAAACATTACAATCGTTAGTAGCATGAGAAAAAGAATTATGATACTTGTAATAAGCACGCCGTTTCAGCTCTTCAAACGGCGGTAAAGTATGAGATATTCTAATAATCTTAGCCTACAGCAAAGCATCAAATATTTTATCACACTTAGCAATGTTAAAAGTAAACTTCATCTCTTCATCACGATTCTTATGAATCGGTTTCAGATCATTGCAAGTAAAGGTTTGGCCTTAGATGGCCAAACAAATTCAATAGAATAAATATCACCCTCATCGTCCGAGTGATCACTATCATATTCAACCATATTCATCTTTGGACGGTCGGCTTTATATCTATGCACTTCTTTGAGATCTTTGCTTCGGATTTCCTGAGCCAAATCCCTTTGTAAGACTTGGTTGATATTCAAGAACTCATAGCCTTCTAGTTTTTCTCTAATGGGAGTTCTCAAACCACTAAGCACTAAGTCTGCCAAGTCTCTCTCGGTTATCACCAAACTATAACACCGGTTTTTTGTTTCTCTGAATCTCTTGACGTAATCGAAGACCGATTCATCATGCTTCTATTTAACCGATGTTAGATGTGACAACTTGAGTTCATTTTCACCGGTATAAAAGTGATCATGAAATTTCTGCTCTAGCTGCGACCAAACCCGAATGGAACCATGTGGTAAAGAAGAAAACCATGAAAATGCGGTACCAGTTAATGATAAAGGAAACAAATGCACTTTCAATTCATTTAGTGAGCCTGCTTCACCTAATTGTGCTAAATATTGACTAACATGCTCCCATGTGGTTTTTGAGCCCTCTCCACTAAACTTAACAAAATCTGGAATCTTATATCCCGGAGGGCACTGGATGGCATCAAAGTACTCGGGGTACGGCTTTTGGTAAATCCGATTCCGAGGTAACTCAAGCCCTAAATTCTCTCGAAGCATCTTAGCCATCTCCTCTCTAAAATTAGCTAAAGCATCGTCTGTAGTAGACGATGCAGCTTGCTGCTCTGGCATAGGAGGAGTAGGATTACTAGCTGTAGGTAGGAACTGTGGCATGTATGTCAAACCATAGTTCGGTAGCGGCCGAGTGGTTGTACCTGCAGGTAGGGTTTGGTTCGGCGTTGCCACCGAACCTGGCATGCTCATGATAGGATTAATGGGTGCAGCCACAATCTGATTTGTTTGGGTAGGATAATAAGTCATCGGCATGGGAGGTGCCGATGAAATAGGTAAAGCCAGATTAGGGTTTTGCACGGTAGTAGGCATACCACCATTACCACTAGATGATCGAGATATATTCTTCTGAGCATTAGTATTTTCTATGAAAGTTTGATAAACTAGATTGTTACCATTAGCAATACGACTCTCAATCTCAGCCCACTGCTCAGGAGAAAAGGTAGTACTTACAGAGGGTTTAACCTGCTCGGCTTGAAGAGGAGGGAACTTGATTTCTTCAATCGGGGTGATGTTGCCTTGACGATCCTTCTTGAATTTTGCAAGGAACTCTTGCAACTCCTTCTCTTTTCGCGCCTTCTTGTACTCCTCATAGATTTGGCGATGATCAGCCGATATCTCATCAAGACTGGGCTTAATGATGCTATCGGCGTCTACCTCAGATGGATTGGGATGATCGGACATGGTGGATGATGACGATCGATCTTCAGTCCCCAGCGGAGTCGCCAAAAAGTGGGTTGACACACGAACACATCACGTGTACCCTCGATGCTGGGGGTGATGCACCGCAGCTCACGTCGAAGGAGACCCGACCGACAGCGTGATACGCAGGACAGTCGACGGGCGCTTTTTGCAGACCCGAAACCCCACACACCCGAGAGGGACCCCGTCAGGGAGTGCGGCGGCTATGGGCTGCCCTAGGTCGATTCGCTCGCCCCTAGAGCCTCGGGATTTGCAGCTCTCAAACACGAAGAACAGCGAAGAACGAGAGAGAAAACGATGGAGAGATAAAACGTAGATGAACAAGTAGTATATTGATATGTCAATTGTGTGTTGTTCAATCGGCCGTCACCCCCAACATATATAAGAAGCGGCTGGACTTCCCGTACAAGTAAAGGATTCATCTAGGCTTTCCTTACAAAAAATTAGATCAATTCACGTCCTAGAGTCCTAGTTCTAGTCCAACTCGGATTTAGTCTGAATCTGGCCCAAACTTCTGTCTTGCTCCTTGCGCGGGCTGTCGAGCTTGCATATGACCTCCGATCAAGACGGCCCAAATATCAAATTTGTGTGACTCAATGAGACGAACAACTTTCATGTTGATCACTTTTTCAAACAAGGCCATCTTGAATACTTTACGAGGTCATCTTTACCTTCTAGTCGGACTCGGTCTTGCAGCAGACTGGACTGTCCGAGTCTTGTAGTGAATTTGCAGGCCGTATGCTATCTCTGATGATGATGACTCCAATTTTTTTTTTTACCGTTTTGACGATACGCACAACTTCCGTGTTGAATACTTTTCCATCTGATGTCGTCTAGATAACCTTTCGGGCATATCTTCAGCTTCTGGTCGGAGCACTCGGATCTGAATCTCTCCACTCGGATATTAGAGTCTTTCACTCGGATCGCCCGACTGTACTTCTTCACTCAGACGGTAACTTTCACTAGGATGGCAAAATTTTCACTCAGAAGACAATCTTTCACTTGGATTACTATATTTTCACTCGGATGGCAATCTCTTACTCGATCGGCAAGCTTTCATTCTGATAATAATATTTTCACTCGGATGACTATATTTTCACTCGGATGGCAATCTCTTACCCGATCGGCAAGCTTTCATTCTGATGATAAGATTTTCACTCGGATGACTATATTTTCACTCGGACGGTAATCTTTTACTCGATCGGTAAGTTTTCACTCGGATGGTAAGCTTTTCACTCGGATTTCCCGACTGAAAACACAGCATGATCTTGATTTGCCTCTCCAGGTCGCATACGACCTCGGATTGAGACAAATTATATATGAAAATCGATCGGCTCGACGATACGAAACTTTCCCGTGTTGAAGGTTTTTTGATTCAAGGCCTTCTTGAGGGCCGAGTTGCTCGTGCAACCCATCAGACAGGGTGTTTGGTACCTCGCACCATATTTCCGTTTAGGTTCGGTCTGCAGTGTATTGTCTCTAACTTTTGCATATGAACTCGGATTGAGATGATTTATATATGAAAATCAATTGCCGAGACGAGACGAAGACAATCCATGTAGAGTGCTCCTTCATCTAAGGTCGTCTTGAAGGCATAACCGGCCGAAAAGCACTCGGAACATTAAATTCTGCCACTCGGAGTACAGTTTCGTCCCCTAAGATGGGGTCGGATGATGATAACCTAAACATCAAAGTCGTTCCACTCGGCGACGTAAAACTTTTCATGCTGAAAACCTTTTCACTCGAGGCCATCTCATTTTCTTTTTATGCCGTGCCAAAATCTGATGTCAACACCTTGATGGAATTCCCGCCTTCAAGAATATTATCATTGTGTTCTTGAACAATTTCTTTACTTGAGAACTTGATCCCATCATCCATAGTTTTTACCTTCTCAGGTTTAAATGGATCGGCTTGAAGCAGCCGATGCAAAAACTTTTTGCCATCAGGACCAATCAGAATAGACTGGTCATCTCTTGGTGTTTCAACAAATTTCAATTGTCCTTTATCAATGGTCGATTTAACTATTTGACGAAACATGTTGCAATCCTCAAAATTATGCTTGAACGAATCATGCAACTTACAATACATTCGTCCTTGGATAGATGGCTCAACATGGTGATCAAGAATTCTAATATAATTATTTGTCAACAACAAATCAAAGATTGATCACACATGTTTGAATTGAAGGTATAATTTTTATTTTCTAGCCGATCTTGTTGTGAGAATGGCTTTGGAGTTAAGCAAACGAATGGTTCGTATTTTGCATCACCCCATTCGGCTATGTATTGTGTTTTGCACTCTATCTCCAATGTCTTTGGGTAGGATATTATACTAGCATCGGTTTTCTCAACAGAATTTAACCTTGGCTTTAAATTTCTAAAGCGAAAATAGTTAGAACATACATGTATCAATTGAGACCAAGTGCAAGCCAAGTACGAAATAAGCAAAGCTACCCAATTAGATATGAACTTTAGATAAAGCAAGGGGAAAGCTTTGGCTGCAACAATAAGTCATTATCGGTCTTTATAAATGGCGCAATGGGTTGACTGATATGCTCTATAACAATTTTATTGCTAACAAGTAAATTAGCCTTCTTCATTGGTCTTTCAAAATTACTTATGAGGATTTTTCTAATAGATGCATCAACAATAAAGTTGTGACCAAATCTGAAAATAGGTAAATTACTTGCTAGACATACCTCTTCAAATATGTTGGGAGAGCATGATGGTGGTGTGACTTGAACAATATCTTGCTCCGCCTTTGGATGGCTCCCCAACGCCTTTTCATCATCTTTTTCTTGATTCCGTGCATCATTACATTGAAGATCTTTGTCAACCGAACTTTGTTCGGCTACTTGTTCTTGTCCTTGAAGCTCATCAATTTCTATGGCACAAAACTCATAGGGAAGGAAGTAGGTTCCACTAACTTCAGAAAAATCAAGCATGGTCGTTTCGCTATGCTTGCCATGCCCTTTCTCAATAATGCTTGCCTCTTTGGATTTGATGGACTCGGAATATATACCACTTGATTCGGCTTTTTCAACCGAAGCACTTACATGTTCCGAATCATCCTTCTTTTCATTGATACTACCAATTGGCAATGCTTCTTTTATCTAAGCCAATTCTTTTTCTATTTGTTTCTGACGGCGAGCGGCAAAATTGGCTTTAAGCTTTTTCTCAATTTCAGCCCACTCCGTGTATGATTGCCCCCCAATGCTTTTAGATTCTTTCGGCAATGACACATGGGTGTTGCCGAAACTTTGCAATCGTGTAGGGGGTGTATAATATGATGTAGTACTAGGTGAAGGCATATGCAATGTTGTAAAACCATATTTTTGCTCGCCAATTTTATCAATTGGCAAAGATTCATATTCTTGCAAAACTCTAGCTCTTATTGCATTATAATCAGGAACTAGCCCCTTGTCATGTTCTTCAAGGCAAAGAGCACTAATCTTGTTATTTCGGGCTATATCCCTTTTTCACGTAGCCACTTCCCGTTCTGTAAGGGATTGCTCCGCAATATTTTTAGATTCTTTCGGCAATGAGGTGTTGCCGAAATTATGCAATTGCGTAGAGGATGCATTATATGCTACAATATTAGATGATGGCATGCGTACTCTAGGAAATTTTTTACTTATTCGGCTACGACCATGAAGGTGCGGAGCCGAATTATGAGCATCTACAGTCGTATACGGTGCCGAAAAATTACTAACATGAGGTGTAGCATATGATGGTTGAGAGTAGCTGGCCGAATAACTAGTAGTAGCATGGCCAATTCTCTCATTCATCGGCATGGTTGAATTAGTATCTTGCAAAATAGTTGCCGATGAATAAAAGGGTGAAACACTTTCTTGCATGGCATTGGAAATTCTAACATGAGGTGTTTCAAATTTATTAACCGAACTCACCATGTTGTTCATCGGCATAACGATTTGTGGGGTTGCCGATGCATGAGAGTTGGGATACATATGGTGCATGTTACTAGTATCATAAGAAGTTGAACCATGTAAATTACTTTGAATCGGCCCTTGCACGTAGTTAGATGCATGATTGAAAAAAACTAGGGCTGGCCGATAGAGTATACTTATTAAACGATCTAGTAATACCATATGAATTATTTGCATCTACACAAAGGGATTGGGTATGCATATTACCTTTGTAGATTGCAAACCCTAGATGACGATCTCTTCGTAGCAAGAATGGGCTCGAGACCGTTCAAAGCTTAGTCCCCAGCGGAGTCGCCAAAAAGTGTGTTCGCACACGAACACGTCACCGTGTACCTTCAACGCCGAGGGAGATGCACCGCAACTCACGTCGAAGGAGACCCGTCCGGAAGCGCGGTACGCAAGCAATCCGGTGGGTGCTTTTGAGAACCCGAAACCTCACACGCCCGGGAGGGACCCCGTCTGGACGCGCGGCGGCTATGGGCTGCCCTAGGTCGATTCGCTCGCCCCTAGAGCCTCGAGGATCGCTGCCCTTCATCACGAAGAACGAACGAAGAACGAGAGAGAAAGAACAAGGGAGAGATGTAAAAACTAGGGTAAAAAGTAGTATATTGATTTGTCGATTGTGTGTTGTTCAATCGGCCGTCACCTCTCATCTACTAATGAGGCGGCTGGACTTTCCGTACAAGAAAAGGCCTAAAAATTCCATCCAAAACATCAACAGCCCTAATCTAATTCGGACAGGAATCTTTGGTATTTTTCCGGATCAACTCGGAGCCACCGAGTGGTTCGTTTCGGTCCCACTGACTGAACATTGCCAACTCTCTGTATCCTTCTATAATTTTCCAGATCAACTCGGTCTCACCGATTGGTTTGCTTCGGTCCCACCGAGTGAACGTTGCCAGCTCTCTGTATCCTTTTGTGATTTTCCGGATCAACTCGGTCTCACCGAGTCAATCAACTCGGTCGGTCCGAAATGACTCTGCAGCTTCTATTTCTGACCTTGTTTTGCCTCCACAGGTTGCATACGACCTCGGATTAAGACGATTTTATATCAAAATCAACCGTTTCGATGAGACGCACAACTTTCATGTTGAAACATTTTCCATCAGAGGCCATCTTAATTGAGTTTAATGTCATTCTTTAATCTGGTGTCAACATGAGCATCTCTGAACTTGTCATAACTTTTGCATCCGAGCTCCGTTTTAGACCATCTTCATATCCATCTTGATCTTCTCGAAGAGAGCCATCCCATGGTGACTTCCAATCATAAGTTTGAATTAATCTTGACATAGCTTTAAGCAACTTTTACGATTGTGCCACTTTTGAGCGTCAACAGCCGGCGTCAGAGTAACGCACGGTAGGGGGGAGCGCGGCTCGAGGAGGGGGGCCTCGTAGCTTAGACCTTAGTATACACTGCCATTCAAAAAGGCAATAATTTTTTTGGTAGTTGTATGTGAAAGACAAATATTGCTGCAAATCAATTCTTCTTTCTTCTTTTTCTTAGTGTACTTACATAATGAAATTCTGATTTATTTTTTACTTCATTTTGTCTGATGCGGATAAGACGAGAATTTTTTAACATTTTTTTCTGTGTATATGTTTTAGACTTTGTGGCAACTTGACTGATTTCTTTCATAAGTGTCCGCGTAGTGTTGAAGGGGGGAAATGCTATGACCAGACATGATAAGTGATTATCATGGAGCATACACTGATGATATCGTCAATTTGCAGTTCGGTGGAGTATATGCATCTTTTTTTTTGCGAAAAGAGTATATGTATATGCATCTTATTGACAGAGACCAAGTAATGACTGCTTTGTCTGCTAACAATATAATGTGTGAGATCATTTTTTTTCTTTAATGCTAGACATTTGGTTTTTGATGGTGGAACCCTTTGGATGATTACATTGTCATCCCCGTTGATGCTAATTAATTGTGGCTTGTTTAAATAGGAAATGGTGCCAACTCAAGTCATCGGACCTTTTGGTGCATCCTCGCTTGCCATGCTGATGGCGGTAGAACCCGGCGTATCAGTGGTAACCTCGTTTCCCAACCAAAAACCTTGGAGGTCCGCAAATCTGCATATCAGCGATGGAGCTGCGTCGAGCTCGGGTGAGGAGGTGATTCGTCATTCTTTTCCTCGGTGGCTGCTGTGGTGGTGCCAGAGGCAGGTGATGGGCGTTGGTGTCAAGCTTAGAGATGTTCTGCTATCTTTTCAGTTTTGTCATGTTGGTCTTTACGTGACTTGTACTTTGTTCTTTATTATATGAACGAGACACGTATTATCATGCAAAAAAAAAACCAAAAACACCCTCACGACTTCACTTTCTGTTTGTGTTATTCCATACATATGTATCATTGAAAGATATTTTTTTTTTCAAAAATGGTTATTGACATGTTAACCAGTGTGTCAATTAGCATAATCAGTCTTTTGGGGTGTGAGGGGAGTTGCACCCAATTCCTATCAAATCCACACTTTCATAGTTTCTACCATCAAACAGTTCACAACTTTTCAACGGTTCTTAGCTCACAACAATTTTTCCACAACTCACACTTCTCAGTAGCTTTCTCACTGTTCCATTGCTGAACCGAACACACGCTGAGAAACACACCCAACTCCTTGTGCAAATTAAAGAAAGCTACATCTATTGGTTCAGTATCTGTGGACGTAGAACCCAAGTGCTTCTAGACATGTCCCAGCGCGCCCGAAGAAGCCAACCACACAGCCGCCCTCCTCCGCCGCAAAGCTAAATGGAGTGCCACCTTCTGCCCCTATAGGTCCATAGAGATGACGGCGTGTCACGAACGAGAGCGACGTTATAACGTTGGTTGATGCACTGTCATACGAACCCACCGTGCCAGAAACTCCATTAACCAACTCCAAGGGGTGAAACACAATCTGCACGGAAAGAAAAATGATTACCAAACTACAACATGTAATATCCAAGCTATACTTTTGCAGGGAAAGGATTTGGAAACCATTCGAGTTCCAAATTGATATTTCCTCACTTAAGCAATAAAATGTGGAACCAATATTCATCATGAAACTTCAGTGGAAAGCTTCTTTTCCAAGAGAGAACATTTTTACTCCATCATCAGCTCACCTTGTATGGTTTTCCAGAGGGAGTGCCCCATGGACCTACATCGTGCTTCTTTCCCTTGAAGTCGATGTATGAAAACGAAAATGAATTGATGACGGTGCCATAGCTAACTGTGATGCTCACCAAACGGTAAAGCCCAGCCTCAATGTTGATGTCCCTCACGCTTCCTACGTCTCCACCTCGACCCCATGGCCCAATCTTGGAAAGTCCGGGCTCGAGAGAGCAAACCAGCTAGGCATAAGACACAAGATCAAAAAGAGAGAGAAAATTAAGCATGTCAAGAATATATAGGACGCCATGGTAACCAATTGCACAAAAAATCACACATGCTTGGTTAGTGTGGGATACCTGTTCTTGCATTGCTTCTTCGACAGGGTTGGCATAGATGCCAATTGCGTTAACGTACGACTCAGCATGCCCGAAGAAGCCAACAATGCTGCCCTTGCACCACATTGGAATCTCGAAAGGGGTCCCTCCGCCTTCACCGAAAGGGCCGTAGCTACGCACATTGGTGACTAGAGTAAGGGATGTGACGACGCCATCTGCTGATGCCGGGGCAAATGGACCGGTAGTTCCATGTAATCCTGTTATGAATTCCAAATGCCCAAGCCGAATCTAGAAAAAGCGACCAACCAAACCCTGTTACTAAGCATATTAGGATACCCTTGCAAAAGAGAAGTATTCTATTGCCTCCATCCGGATTTGTAAGGCCTACATAAGTTTCTAGATCTTCAATCTGACTAAGAAAATATGCGTAATATACCATCAAAAGTCTATGCTTAGAGACTTCATTCGACGACGAATCCAATAATATATTTTTAGTGATATATAAAACACATTTAGCTAGTAAAATTAACGACCTATAAACTCTTGCTCGCCTTACAAATCCGAGATGAAGGGAGTATAACAGTTTACACAAACCTGCTGAAACTAAAAGAATGCAAAAAAAAATCGGCTAAAAGAAGGCAATATTCACTCACCGTAGCAGTATAAGCACTCCCACCAAGGCCGCCCCATGGACCGGCGCTGCGGTAGTGCCCATCCTGGTCACGATACGAAAATGCAAGTGAATCAATCACTGTGCCACTACAAATTGTCACGCTTTCTAGCCGTTTTGGTGCCACCTCGATGTCGTGCACCTGCCCTCTGCTTCCGCCCCATGGGCCAATCTTGGCATGACCACTCCCCTGGAAAAAAATATCACGTAAAGTATACAGAAAATAATTAGAGCGGAATGTGAAGAAAAATAAATCAAAGAGGAATAGGAAGAAATAAACTAAAGAAGTGGACTAACGGGAGAACAGTATATTTTTAGTGACTCATCTCTTCCTTCCCATATGCACGTGCATGCATGTACTAGAGCACAAAAACGATGCCATATCACATTCTACACTAATTCTAAAAATTAAAAAATATATATAGCTCAAATCGTAGGTCCAATTTAAAATTCCTTTTCACCAATTAATTTATCACGACGAGACCTTCGGGACAAGATCTCATGTTCGTATGCTCCGATGACTTTTACTTCTGTGTCCAAAGTTACCGTGCCTAGGCTACGTATGTTATCACGACTGCAGTACATAAGTTATCATGGCTATAGTAAGCAAGTTATTGTGGTGTTTACACTGAAGTTACCGGGGTATGTTTCAACAACTTTTTCCTGGGTTGAAAATTACCATGGTGTTAGTATGTGAGTTATCCGGTCTGCGGTACGTATATTGCAATGTTTTTTTTTACATCGACATATATTGCCATGTTATTTACACAGAAGTTACGGGTGTTATATTATCAAAGAATTTTTTTCTAGGATCAAAGTTATCGTGGTGTTTATACGTAAGTTATCAGGTATATGATGCGTATATTAGCATGCTATCTATAGACAAGTTAGCAGGTATGTTTTTAATAACTATTTTCCAAATCAAAATTACATAAGTTTCAACAAATGGGTCTTCTGTCGGTGCAAACCTGTACTCCTTTTTTTTTTTGGTTTGTTGTTTTTTTTTGGTTTTTTTTGGTAAGTATCATGGTATCATGCTATTTACCCGGCCATCCATGAGGATGGGCTTTTTCTTTTGAGAAATCTTGCCGACTTTATTATTAGGAATAATGTTCATAAATACAAGAATTGGGCCATGAGGTTACCGCGAAAAAAGTCCAGCTCACAGCCCATTCTCGCAGGCCCAACATACAACCTCGGATCCACGCGTACACACAGCCCGCTCGTAGGTACACCGTACACTAGGACGGGAGGTCCTATCTGCCGGAAATCCCTATTTGACGCGCTTTGCGTCAAAATGTCGCTGTGTCGCATAGGAGATCGATTGGTCGCGTTAGGATTGGGCCGGCCCGTTTAGGCGTTTCAGCGTTCCCTATTTTGGGAAACTTCTAGAGGTTTCCAGCTGGTTTTCTTCGGTTTTGGAAACTTCTAGAAGGTCCCTGAACCGGCTTTTTTCTGTTCTGTTTCTTTTTTCTTTTTCTTTTTAATTTTCCTTTTTTTTTCTTTTCTCTCCTTTTTTTGATTTCTGTTTATTTTATTAACTGTTTTTTCTTTTCTTTCCTGTTTTCTTTTCTTTGTTTTTCAGTTTACTTTTCAAATTTATTTTTGTTTTTCAGATTTTTTTAGAAAATTACAAAAATGTTCGCATTTTTAAAAATACTATTCAAAATTTCAAGAAATGTTCCTGTTTTTCAAATTTTGTTCAGAAATTTGGAAAAATGTTCAGAAGTTCGAAAAATGTTCAATTGTTCAGAATTTTTGTTTGCTTCTTTCCAAAAAATGATCGAACATTCATAAAACGTATAGAATTTTCATATTTTCGAAAATGTTTCTATTTTTATGTATTAAAAAAATGTTCGCATTTCCAAAAATTGTTCAGAATTTTCGAATTGTTCTTTTCCTTCAAATTTTGTTCTTGAAATTCAAAAAATGTTCGGGATTTTCAATTTTTTTTGTTCCCATGTTAAATTTTTGGTCTCGATTTTAAAGGAAAATGTCTAAACTGAAAAATGTTCGGCGTTTTTCATTTTTTGACCCCATGTTCAAATTTTGTTCTTGATTTCGAAATTTTGTTCTCTAAATTCAAAACATATTCGGGATTTTAATAAAAAAATCCCATGTTCAAATTTTGTTCTCTAAATTCAGAAGATGTTCGGGATTTTCAACTTTTTGTTCCCATGTTAAATTTTTGGTCTCGATTTTAAAGGAAAATGTATAGCTGAAAAATGTTCGGCGTTTTTCATTTTTTGTCCCCATGTTCAAATTTTGTTCTTGATTTCAAAATTTTGTTCTCTAAATTCAAAACATATTTGGGATTTTAATAAAAAATCCCATGTTCAATTTTTTTTCTCTAAATTCAAAAGATAATCGGGATTTTCAATTTTTTGTTCAAAATTAAAATGTATTCATAAGTTTTGAAAATTTGGTCACATCTGTCATGATTGTTCGGAAGTACACATTTTTGCTCCATCTTTTAGAAATCTGCTCGTGATTGTTTTTCAAGTGTTATGTTTTGCGGCTGGATTTAGATCTTCAAGTATCGTGTTGTACTGACTTGACAGGCGCTTTGGCTAGCAGCACTCGCACATGAGCGTGCGGTCGCAAGTTCCAATCCCGCCAACTCCCCTTTTTCGCGTTCGTCATTTTCCACCTCGCAGCGTGTGGGCCGGCCCAGTTAGCTTGCCCCCCTCTGCGTCGGGTTCCTATTGGACGCAAAATGCGTCGTATAGGAGGTCTCCTCTCTGCCGCTCTCTGCGGCAGAATGTCGACCGCACGCACAGGTGGAGATCCCGACTGGGCCGGCCCATGTTACTTGCGAAGAACTGAATCTTTAGCGCTCGAAAAAAAGAAAGAGCTACGCAAGATTCGAACCCAAGATCAGGTGCTCCGCAAGATCCCTGCTACCAGTTGAGCTAGCGAGCTACCTGATTCATCATGCACCGCAAAATGATTAAGAACCAAACCAAGCGCTGATCCGCACATTTTTAGAGTTTTAAATCACAAAACATTATTTATTTATTTAAATGTGAATGTTGTATGAAACCCCGAACAGTTTTTGAAATTGGGAATAAATTTTGGAAAAACGCAAACATTTTCTAAAATGGCAGACAAATTTTGGAAACTGGAACATTTTTCTAAACTCCCCCAAAAAATTGAAAATAAAAACATTTTTCCAAAAATGAGAACATTTTTCAAATTCCAAAACAATTTTTTGGATAGGCGAACATTTTTGAAAAATGGGAACATTTTTTGAAACTCCCAAACAATATTTGAAAACACGAACATTGTTTGAACTCGCGAACAAAATTTGAAACACGAACATTTTTTTGAAATTTGCGAACAGTTTTTGAAACTCCGGAACAAAGTTTAAAAACACAAACAATTTTGGAAAACAAGAACATTTTTCAAATTCTGAAACATTTTTTTGGATATGCGAACATTTTTTAAAAATGGAAACACTTTTTAAACTCCCAAACAATATTTCAAAACACGAACATTGTTTGAACTCGTGAACAAAATTTGAAACACGAACATTTTTTTTTTAAATTTGCGAACAGTTTTTGGAACTCCGGAACAAAATTTAAAAACACAAACAATTTTTTTAATTTGCAAAGAAATTTTGAAACAGGAACATTTTTTTTAAACTCGCGAACAAAATTTGAAAGCGATATTTGAGATCCTGAACAAATTTTGAAAAGTTGTGAAATTTTGAACAAATACATAATTTAAAGAAACAAAAACGAAAAAAAGAAAAGAAACAGAAAAATGAAAAATAGAAAACAAAAAGAAACCAAAAACCGGTAGAAACCCAGGCTGGAACATTCGAGAAGGTTCCCAAAACCAGATGCGATCTCCTCGTTAGCTATCTTAGATGGGCCGGCCCCAGTTGTTCGCTTCCTGTCCTCGCTCTATGCGTTACCGCGACATTTAGGCGCAGAGAGCGTTAAATAGGAAATTCCCACTAGGACCAGCCTGATTAGGACGTGTCGATAGTTTCCTGAGTCGCGGTCGACTTGATTGATTTTGATCGATCCCAGTGATTCTAGTATTTTGTTATCTTGACAAAGCCGAAAGAAGCCCACATGTATAACCCTGTGAGATTTCATGGAACGACTACATAACCCCTTGAACTTTAAAACCAGGTATTCCAACCCCCTAAACTTTACAAAACCTTTCAAAACACCCCGAATGAGTTTTGAAAGTGATTTTGTCCATGTGGCCTACATCCAACATGGTTCTTCTGCGCCGGCCGAGGCCGACACGTACTGAGCCGAGCAAGTCATGTTGGGATCCCCACCGTATCTGACATCTCCATCTCATGCTGCAATTCCTACTCGGTACTCGCTCCCATCCCATCCGCGTCGTTTGCGTACAGCCCCTCAGCCCACAGCCACGCACCCAAGAGCATGGTGCCCATGGCCGTCTTGGCTCCGTCCCTTGTTGCATCTAGCTCCGCAGAGGCCTTCACCTTGCTGTCGTCCATGGATACAGAAAACTCGTGGAGCTCTTGGGGTGCCCAACTCCGGCGAGGCCATTGCGTTAACGTCTACCTCGGCGCAACCATGTCAGGGAACCTGCACACATATTCATGGCGGGTAGTCCAACCCTTAATCTACATGTTATGCACAAGTGCCCTAAACAACTCCAACTACTTTTTTTTTAAATTAACAACCCCAACTACTGTTCGTCGTTGTCGGCATCAACAAAATTTGCAACAGGAGCACCAACAGCTATCAGGCTACTTGGTGGTGTGCTGCGAGCGAGCACTGCCACCGGGCGTGGAGACACGCCTCTAGTCCATGGCTCCATGATTGACATGTATGGACCTAGAGCAGTTGCACCCGCCGGGCTACTTCGGGTGATCCCGTTGACGGTGCTCGCCGTCGGGGAGGTTGTTTCCAATCCTATTGGCTACAGCGCCACGATTAGACATGGAAACGACTACGCACATTGACTCATCGATTACCTCAAAGAGTTCGACGTGATGAACATGCCGAGGAGCAGCATCTCCGAGCGCACATCCACCCCATTAGAGCAAGTACAATAACATGACATAAGCAAGCTATAAGGACTAAAATATTATATATTTGCTTAGTTGGAGCAGAGAGAAGAGGGGAGAGAAGAAAAGTGGGATGTAGAATAAGAGCTGGCTATATCACGAGAACAAGGCACTTTGTGAGATTGTAAGATGGGTCAACTATTAGTAAAGTCAGTGACGTAACCAGCCCGATTTGGGTGGTTCGGTAATAGAAATATTTACACAAGTTTTGTTCATTTTAAAAGAAATATTTTTTTACTACACTATACAGAAGCTATGGGGGAATTCCAGGGTGGTCAGTAGTACATATTTAAAACTTATTATTGTATAAGCCGGCTATTAAGTTGACTCTAGATAACATGTCAACTTTTTATACCTGATTGTTGCCTATATTATTAGCCATGCTCTTAGCTGGATGGGCACGCCGCTGAGTGAGGCCAACTTGCGGGTGAGGTGCGCCCGCATTAATGGGGCCGGCGCTTTTGTAATACAATGCTCCCGTACGTATGAATGCATGGTGCAAGGTCAAAGCCGTCGAGCTCATGCTATTGCTGGAGCCAGAGAGCATGCTAGATTTCATGAAGGTGTTTGCCGACGAGCTGGTCTGTCTCGAAGCTTAGACCGGGTAGGAATAGCAGTTGGACGTATGCCTACGCATGCATACATGCATTGTTTGAGCTGATGTATACTGTTACGCCGTGTTGTTTGATTTTTCTCTTTTGGCAGTTTCTGTGTATTGTATTTTCAGCCGTGTGGCAAAACCACCTTTTGAAATCACTTATAACAGAGTGAGGGCGTGATGATATATATGTCTGGTTTTGTAAACATTAGGGGGGCAAATACCCAGTTTTGTGGTTTAGGGGGTTAAGTGACCGATTTGTTAAACTTCAGGGGGTTACATGGACTTCTTTCTGACAAAGCCTATACTTCATCGATTTTGAATTCATTCATACAAGTGTTAAAAAAAGCATTCATACTAGTGTACGTACTTCTTTGCATTTTCTAAAATCAAAAGAATCATGCATTAGTGTATTGCAAAGGGGAAAAATGTGTTCTAGTTATCTGAATTTGTAAAAGTTAAACCTGAATTTTGCATTTCTCTTTGGGGCCTCAAATTTCTGGAGACGGCACTGCTATTTACACAGAAGTTACCGGGTTATGTTTCAACAACTTTTTGTCATGGATTAAAATTACCATGGTGTATGTATCTTACCTATTTACCATAGTATGTTTTGAGCTTCTTTTTCCTCCTAGTCAAATAGCAGCAATCCCCCCCCCCCCCCCCCACCACCCCCCCCCCCACAGAAAAAAAAACAGACAAAAAACAAAACAACCCCAAAAAAAAAACAAAAAAAAAAGAAAACACCAAAAAACAACCAAACAAACAAACCAACACCCACAACACCACACCACCCCCCACCACCACACCACCCCCCCCACCCCCCCCCCCCCCCCCCCCCCCCCCCCCCAGCAATGGTCAAATAGCAAGTTTCACTTCTACTTGAGAGAAAACTTGTATGAGTGAGTTGGTCATTGAGCCAATATGGAAGCTTTGACATGTTTCTAACATACAGGGATTGGATCCCCACTATTGCATTGTTTTACCTAAAAAGGGAAGAAAAAATAAAAAGAAAAACTTCACGTAAAAACCACTCGCACGTACATGAGAAGAACTAATAGAACCACGCCCTAGAGATAGTTAAAATTTCCATGTGGTTCTTCTGTTGTACATGCAGGTGGCTTTTATGGGAAGTTGGTGCCAAGACCAGGTCTGGTGGCTATGCCATGGTCACCCGAGCGGGGAAGGCGGCGTGAAGGAGTTCACAGAATGATTCAAAGAGCAATTGTCCCGGGAGGTGATCACTGCAATGCGTGATATTTTCAAGCTGGATGACAGCAGCGTGGTAGTATTGGAAGATGCTCTCATCACACACGGTGGTGACAATGCACTGGACATGGATTCGATCCAGGCAGGAGCTGCTTAGGATGCGGAGGCGATGGCCTAATCGTTCCCAACGATCTCCAGGAGGGACATTTGTAGTTCATCATGTTAGAACAACTTTTAACTATCTCTAGGGTGTGTTTCTGTTGTGATCCATATGATCTTCCTCAATGTATAAGTAGTGGGTTTAGAGCTTTTCTTATCTCTATTAAGCTGGTGTATCATGGGCGTGTCAATAAGGTATTGGCTGCTTGTCTTCACCTTTCTTTGGCGCCCCTGTGTATTGGGCAAGTGTTTGCCCCTGGGTTGGAACTGAATGTTGCTGCTTTTGTTGCACTTGTGTCAAGTTTGGTCTCTGCCAGTTGCAAGGGTATCTATGTTTTCCCATGATTGAACAACCCATCAATATCTTAAGTTATAATATTTGAGGGCTAAATTGCCCGGATCGTCGAGCTATTGTTAGTGCAACCATTGCAGCATCCTCATGCAACATAGTTTGTCTCCAGGAGACGAACCTGGACCATGTTGATATGTATATTGCTGCCTTCCTTGGTGGCAACAGGCTTCGCAGCTTTGCTCAACGTCCAGCGAAGGGGGAACGAGGTGGTATCCTGCTTCTTTGGGATGACCATGTGGTGGAGCTCTTGGATATCAACACCACGGTATATTGTCTATCTTCCTCGGTCCAGGAGAGGGTGTTCCGCGTTTGCTTCAAAATTAGTACTATGTACGGCCCCACTGCCCCTTCTTGCAAAGACGCCTTCTTTTCCGAGTTAGTCAACCTTTAGCCTCCAGCCAACGTGGCATGCATGGCTTGCGACGGGTGATTTCAACCAAATATACCGCACGCGGGATAAGAACAAAAGAAACGTTAGTCGGACTCGTATCAACCACTTCTGGGGTGCGTTGCAATCTTGCGAACTAAAGGAGATTTATCTTCAAAACAGGCGGTTCACTTGGAGCAACGAGCAGCCAAACCCTAGCTTGTTCAAACTTGACTCCTATTTGTTGCAACGCCGAGTGGTACATAACTTTCAACACGCATGTTTTACATTCCCTTTCATTGTCCCTGTCTGACCATTGCCCTTCATTGCTCGCCGATGACAAGGGCCCTAGGAGGCCTAAGAGTTTCAAGTTTGAATTTTTTTTGGACATGGATGCTTGATTTCAATGAGGTTGTCCAAAAGGTGTGGAACGAGAGGGTGGAGCACTCGAAATATTACCAAGTGTTATTCCTCAAGCTCAAGAAAACGGCTTCCCCTCTTGCTTCTAGGAGCAAGAAGCCTTTCTCAAAAGAATAAATGCACATGCACATCGTTCTCCTTGTGATTTTACACCTCGATATTTGTGAAGAGGAACACCTTCTTTCTACTGATGAGCTCAACCTCCGCTCCAGTCTCAAGAGGACGGTCATTAGATTGGACGTTCTGGAAAGGTCTAGGAAAAGGCAATATGCAAGAATTACCAATCTTAGGGGAGGTGAACCAAACACGTACTTCTTTCACCGGGGCATCAATGCAAGAAGGAGGAAAAACAACATTCATAGGATCAAGAACGACCATGGTTGGCTCTCAGGGCATGAAGATAAAGAAAAGATCATCCCCGGTCATTTCTTCGAGGTCATGGGCAAGGGAGTTACGAGCAACAAAGATTTCAATTAGGGAGAGCTTGGCATTGAGCAGCAGGACTTGCATGTCTCGAGGCCCCCACTACCGAGGAGGAGGTTTGGGTGCCACCAAAGAGATAGCTTCTGACAAGGCGCCTGGTCCAAACGGCTTTACGGGTGCTTTTTTTCAAGAAATGTTGGGGAACCATCAAGCCTGACATTATGCGAGTCATCCACCTTTTTGACTCCCTTCACACTTCTAACATCCATTGGCTCAACTCCACAAATGTGGTGCTCATATCGGCAGTGGCAAGAGATCAGTGGCGGGCACCTACCCCAGCAAAGCTAGCCACTAAAGGCCTTTTTGCGGCCGCCATTGCTAGGCATCCCTGCAGTAGTGTTGGTCACTAGGGAGGGACAAAACATCACCACCACTGGCCACACGGCGCTTGTCAAGTCTGTTATCTCCTCCCAAGTGTTGTTTGCCATCACACCCCTTGTTGTCCCGCCAAGCACCCTCCATAGCCTCAACAAGATTGAGCGGGTTTTCTTTTGGTCCGGATTGGATAAGACTCCCAGTGCAAAGTGCAAGGTCAACTAGGACATTGTATGTTGTCCTCTTGAGTATGGTGGACTTGGGGTGCTCAACATGGACAAGTTTGCGTGGGCTTTATGGCTTGAGTGGCCTTGGTATGAGTGGAAAGAACCGACCAAATTGTGGGTGGGGTTAGGAAACCCATGTGATGAAGGGGATCTTGATTTTTCTATCCTTCCACCATCATCGCTGTTGGAGACGGCACGAAAACACCCTTCTGGAGCTCCCCTTGGATGTCTGGGTGAAAGCCTAAGGACATCACCCCTCTAATATTTGAGGCCTCAAGGAGAAAAAGTTGGAAGGTGCGCGTGGTCCTTAAGGACAACGCTTGGATTTTAAATATCAATCCCTCCACAGTTTTTGTTGGAGATATGCCCCAGAGGCAATCATGTATGATGATATTTTTGATGTCTTTATGAATAAATATAGCCCATGAATGATGCCAATGATGCATGTCGGCAAGTATGTGACTTGCCTCTAAGATCTTACATTGTATGGTACGTTCTAAAAGGTCCCTGGTTGAAAAGTGATGTATGGACCCACATCGGATTAGACCGGCATGCAATACGGTGGATGGCTTGATCTCACTTGGCATGGAGCATAGGATGCTAACCGGACCACATGGACCTGTTTGGATTCGAGGTTGGATGCTAGTGACCGGATCCGAGCTCGGATGGATATCAGGTCGGATAGACCCAACCATGAGACGCAGCGATAGGTCATCTGTGTCCTACAACTTGAACTGGCCCATACATTCTGTGTCCTAAAACTTGAGCTGGCGCATACATTCTATGTCCTAAGACCTAAGCTAGCGCATTTACTCAGGATGGTGATCGACCTGCTTTGGGCTTACCAAACGCTAATCTATAATTGGGTAGTTACAAAGGCTGATTTCGGGCTTGTCCAGACCCCTTCCACAAGACATGGTCGAACAAGATGTGATTTGCCCCTCCGATCCGGAGATATATACTCTGGGCCCCTCGTGTGATCCAACCTGGATAAGCATGGCCATGCGACATGGATTATGAGATAATCCGGTTTGTAGGTCGACATCACTGGAATGAGAAAGAGGCCAGGCTGCAACAAGGATGACCGATTCGCCTTGAGTCCAACAACAAATATCATGAGGCAAAGAGAACAGAAGTGTGACACGTTCTACAGGTTCGCCAAACCGGCGTCATCATCTGCTTGGCAGTCGACATGCTTTTCTAGAGGCCGCTACGAACCGAGGAGGTCGGATATGATCCAATCTGCGATGAAGTCGACTTGAACCTAAGGGGTCTGATACTTAAGGGAAGGAACCTACAAGGTTAGATCCGAGCTCATAGGTTGGATGTGATCCAACCTGAACTTGGATTCGGGCCGAGTAGACTTGTTGGCTTTAGGATCCTTGAGCCCATGAGGTGTGACAGACGTATTCTGTTGATCGCTTCGGTGTTTGTGCTAGGGCTTTGCATGTCTTGCAACTAACCACCTCTACTCGCCACTGGCTATGCGATCAGATCTAGCAGTTTGTTGCACGATATTCCTCCTGCACGTGTGGATACCTTTAGAGGCGGTGCACATGAACTTCTTCGGTGAATTGTTCATGGGATCCAATGACTGGCTGTTCGGGAGAATTGACGAGGAGGAGCCGACTCTAGAGACACGCTACCACAACTGTTCTTTCGCAGCACCGCACTGCACTTCTAGTGGTATTAATCTTGTGACCCATCCCTCTCAGCATGTTCCTAGTTGATCTACGCATAGGGAAATTTTATATTGCAGTTGATGCACCTAGCGTAGCCCAACAGTTTTCACCGTTGACCACATCCGAGAGTTCTTCACACTTTGGATGCTCGTGCATGACTTCCACCTTGATGTGCACACCGAGGAAGAAATCGTGTGGAAGTAGTCAAACGATGGTGTTTACTCGGCAACCACAACATACAAGGCCCAATTCTTAGGCATGGTCCTATCTCCTTTGGACTGCATGATTTAGAAGGCTTGGACACCTCCAAAAGTCAAGTTCTTCTCTTGGTTGGCTTTGCAAGATTGGATTTGGACCACCGATAGGTTGGAAAATAGGAGTTGGGAAAATTGCGGTCTTTGCCCACTTTGCAGGAGGGTGCAAGAATCTGAGGCACACCTTTTCTACAAATGCTGGTACGCCCTGTGGCTTTGGAAGCTTCTGATCGAAAAAATTGGGCTGGCACACATGGATACTTCTGCATGGCATCATGAGGAATCCGACAGAAGTTGGTGCTTAAAGAGTTCCAGCATGAAGAACCCCAATAGAAAGGCCTTGGCCACCCTCAACATGCTCATCTCTTGGACTCTATGGAATGAGATGAACTCGCGTGTTTTCCGCCACAAGAGTGCTCCACCGCCAATCTTTCTTGGCATCATCTTGAACATGGCAAAGAGTAATTGTCATGTAGCATTTGTGGGATATTTGTAAAACTCTTTTCTCCTTAATTAATATATGCGGCAATTTTTTTGCCCCCATTTCAGAAAAAAGTGATGCCCCGCTCCAAAAAAAACTAGGCCAAACGTGGTACCTCTATGATGTTCCGTTCAACAAAAAAAAACTAGACCAAACATGGTACCTATATGATGTCCTGCTCCAGAAAAAACAAACTAGAATCTGGGGTGTAACTCCATGTTTTCGTGAAGCTCTTTAGGAGGTGCTTCAACAAAACACTAGTTTGAAAAGTCCTCGTGGAGTTGAGGGGTGGGGGAGAGGGGAATTATCCACTATTAAATGGATACCACTTCATTTTTTCCCTCACGTCACGCAGCCCCAATAGACCTTTCCCATTAAAAATTTTCATTCTTGAAGCTAGAGCTACCTAGAAGACAAACATGATAAACTGCTCAATGGTGAAAATACAACTCTTGGGTGGAAATGATTCAAAGTGTAATTAATGGAGTAAAGTTGATTTTGGTGGAGTGAAGCAGTTCCAAATAGGCCGTTACTTTGTAAGCTTACTATTATATTCCCTCCATTCACATATATAGGGCATGAGATTTGATCTCTAGATCCTGTTGTTCCTTCATTGCACCTCTAGCGGGTAAGCCATCGCTCAATATGTGTTGGACGTGTAGGGCGCGTTCGACTTGAAGCAAAAAACAACCGGATTTCCACTAGCTTTTCAGTTTTTTTGTCTTGCTTTTCCTTGTCTTTCACCGGTTTTTCTTCATTTCTTTCTAAGTTATACTGGTTTTTTATTCACTTTTTTCGTTTCTTCACTGTTTTTTTCTTCTGTTTTCTTTACTATTTCATAGGTTTTCTTACTTTCTTTCCTGGTTTTCACCCTTTTTTTCTTTCTTTTTATTTGTTTCTTTTCTTGTTTTTGGCTTTTCTCTCTTTGTTTGTTTCTCTTTCTTCATTTTTTTCATTGCATGGTTTCTTTTTTTTTTTCATTTCATTCTAGGGTTTATTTGTTTTTTTTGATTTTTTTGGTTTTTTCTTTCTTTGGTTTTTATTCTAACATTTTGTATATCTCAACTACATTTTTCTAATACACGTTTAACATTTTTTTAATACATGGTCAACATCTTTTTAATATACATTTATAACATTTGTCAAATACAAGATTAACATTTTTTAAATACTTGGTCAATAATTTTTCTATTCCCACTTTTAAATTTTTTCAAGCTTTATTAAAAAAATCGAATAAAAAGATAACATATTTTTAATACATAATCAACATTTTTCTATACACATTTAACATTTTTGAAACACTTGATTAATATTATTCGAACACTTGTTCAACATTTTTTTAAATGGCCGATTAACATTTTTATATACATGATTAAATTTTATCATCATTTTTCTAATACATGGTCAACATTTTTTCGATACACATTTAACATTTCCCAAATGCTTGATTAGAATTTCTCAAATACTTGTTCAACATTTTTTTCAAATTCTTGATTAAATTTTGTATAGACATGATCAATTTTTTTATCATTTCATATACATGATCAACAATTTTTCTATACACGTTCAACATTTTCCAAATGCTTGAATAAATTTTTTTAAATACTTGTTTAACTTTTTTAAAATACTTGTTCAACATTTTATGAATGCTTGATTAATATTTTTTTCAAAAACTTGTCAACATTTTTCAAATACTTGTTTAATATTTTTCAAATACTTGTCAATATTTTCCGGATGCTTGATTAACATTTTGGAAAATGCTTGTTCAACATTTTTCGAATGCTTGATTAACATTTTTTAAATACTTGTTCGAAAAAAAAGAAAAACAGGTCGTGCCCTGCCGCGCGCGTCGGTCGGCCCATCTCGTTCGCCTCCTTTAGCGAGTCGGAAGCTTAGACTCGCTGGAGGCCAGATATAGCGAAATCACTAATTGAGGAGTACTCCTTGCAGAGATCACTCCCACCTCCTGTGCGCCACTTGTCGCAACCTGAGAGTTTTCCCTTTTTTCGTAGATCCGTTTATTCAGAACATTTTATCTCTTAAATCGTGCTTCCAAATTTTGAACCGTTTTCACCGTTGGATGCCTCGCGTCGAGATCTTCAAAACTATATCCCATGTTGATAGGTTTTGATGGATTTTTTTTCACGAAAAAAACCGGACGAAAAACCGTACCAGGAGGACGGGTGTTTTCCTTTCCGAAAGAGGGACGAACGTGCCTCTCGCGAAAGCACAATCGTGCCTCTCGCGAAAAAAAGAGAAAACGTGTTCTTTTCCGTTTTCAAGAGGCACGGCCGTGCCTCTCGCGCGAGCAAAACCGTGCCTTTTGCGGAAGGAAAAAAATAGAAAACATGTTTTTTTCGTTTTTGAGAGGCACGGCCATGCCTCTCGCGAAAGCACAACCGTGCCACTCGCGGAAGTAAAACCGTGCCTCTCATGGAAGAAAAAAAAACACCTTTTTTTCCATTTCCGAGAGGCAACCGTGCCTCTCGCGGAAGGAAAAAAAACAAAAAACGAATTTTTTTTCCGTTTCCAAGAGACAAGGCCGTGCCTCTCGCCGAAGCAAAACAGTGCCTCTCGCGGAAGCAAAAGAAAAAAGAAAAAGCATCTTTTCGCGTGATTTTTTTTTTGAAATTTTTTTTGGTCCTAAAGCTAAGGAAGACCGGTAGAAAACCAAAAGGTCGAAAAAACCATGAAAAAACCGGTTTAAAAGCCGAAAACACATGCGAAAAAAAGCAAAATCCGAAGGGAGCACCCAGAGCGCGACACGTGGCGGCGGCTGAGAGCGCGCCAAGTGGCGCGCTCTTAGGCCACCCACAAATGATCGTTGCGAGGCTCTTGAAGGAGCACTCGTCAACTAGTTGCTCCCCAGATACAGGGACGCCCCATTGTATCGCTCGGGAAACGAACGAGTGGCTGAACGTGCGTCTAGCTGAATCACAAAGGCCCAAATCCTGGCCCAAACATGTATCGGGGATTCAGCCTCCAGGTTTATGATGCTCCTTGTCTAAAAAAAATGCATAATGACGCCAATCGAACACGCATGCCCCAAAAAATCGATCGCAAACACGTTACACACTAAGCGATTAGGCGAAACCCTAGCAGCCGATCGCCCTCGACGCCGGACAATCAACAGTCACAGTAATCGCCTCCGCTGATCGGCGGCTGATCACCCTCTTGTCGTGGACGCCCAGCACCCACAGTACCGCTTCGATCGTGATTCGCGGACACACCCACATGGACCATCGATCACGCCGGCTTCGTTTTGAACTTTTGATCCACAGGAGCAAGGTTATTTCTTGGTATATCTTATTGTATTTGAATGGTCTACCGATATCATATATAACACTTCAAACTAACTATATTTTGTTTAATCACTTATAATTTCTTAGGTCTTGTTCCTCAATCTTCATCATGTCTATTAGAATTATGAAGAAATAAAGACTATAAAAAGAATCCCAATCTCAAAAGGGTGCTCTCGATAGGTTTGTTGCTTAGAATATTAGGTTAGTTTATTGCTTTAGTAGCCGTTTATAGTTTTTTAGCATTAGTATGTTTGATATATTTTCAAACTTAATATATAATAAAACAGACTTGAAGTTATATAATGAAGTGAGAATATGCTTTAGCCTATTTTGATTTTTGCACTGGGGCCCCGAATTTCTGGAGATGGCCCTACCCGTGCTGCTGGCTACTAATTTACAGTCTACTTCTTTTTTTCTCTTTTAACTTAGCGAAAATGTCATATTTAAACATTTATAACATGCTTATATCACCTTATTATACTTGCTCTTAGAGCAACTATATTAGCAAGCTTATAGCCCGTTTACATGACAATTTTGCCCGTGTGAATGAAAGAGATATGAACAAGTAAGGGGAGTGAGCTCTCGTATAAGAGTTTAGCTATACACATACTCCATTGTACTTGTGAACTACTCCCTCCATCTCAAAATAAGTGTCTCAACTTTGTACTAATTTTAGTACAAAGTTGTACTAAAACTGACACTTATTTTGGGACGGGGGGAGTATATAAGAGAGAGAAAAAAGTGAAGACAGAAAAAGAGAAGGTAGAAAAGAGTACTAATGTAACAATCAACCTTAAAGCCTACGTTACTATATGAGAGATTATCGATGATGATTATAGTTGACATAGGAGTTGAATATAGCCATCAGCTGGCTATAGCATTGGCCATGCTCTTATAGTGTACTCTATTGTACGTGTAATTAATAAGACGGACTGTTGATGACATGGCAGGTCTATTTCTAAATACCCAGCTGTTGGCTCTACTATAGTTCTTGTCTTTCTTGCGTGTAAAGATTTACGTCTATTAGTCTAAATGTTTATAAAAGGCTCCACTCAGACACTTTAGTAGAATTTTTTAAGTAAGTCATTTTAAAAAGATCGAGGGAGTATTGTCATAGTACCTCTGTTTCCTGCTTAGGTTTTACATAGACGCCGAGTGCATCTATGCACCAGCCAGTGCGCGCGAAGAAGCCGACAATGCTTCCATTACTCAACACTGGGATCTGGAAAGGTGTTCCTGTTACTTCTCCAAAAGGTCCATATCGGCTAGCAGTGGTGATAATAGTAAGTGACTTCACAGCGCCTTGTGCGAAGTCAACTCGACCAGTTGTTCCAGAAACTTCAGTAATAACCTCCGACGGACCCAGATTAATCTGCAAGGGAAGGGAAACATATACATAACCATGATTTGCTTCTCTTAATAAGTAACTTTGGTAATGAAGATTCACACTATATTCTAAAAACAGAAAAAGAAAAGGTTTCATACTCACCGTATGACGAGAATTCCCGTGACCATTTGGCCCCCAACCGCCCCATGGGCCTGTTGTGTGCTCCTTCCCATCATGGTCATCATATGAAAACTCAAGTGAATATATAATGTCGCCACTACCTATTATCAAGGTTTTTAGACGACATGGTGCTTCCTTAGTGTCACAGAAGTTCCCTCCAACTCCACCCCACTGACCAATCTTGGCAAGCCTAACCTAATTAATGTGCAGGAAAAACAACTCAATAGATAATTGCGGAAATGTGAAAGGTGAATCTTTGCAAAGGTATATGGTATATTGACAACCCACTTGCCGGTTAAGGTTGTCAGACATCGAATCAAAATGAACCAAATTGGCGATTATATTGCGGACCATATACAATGTATCTCACTTTACTCTAGCTAGTATCTATGAACTTAACTTAATTCGAGCCTGAGTAAGAACAAATACGTGTGAAGAGTAACAAAAAAAGAAAATTGTGACAACCAATAAAAATGAGTTAAAACTAGAAGAACTTATCTTAGTCGCACATTTTTGTTCTTTCAACCACATTTACTTTGATGTATAACTTTCTGAAAGACGGTGTGA
The DNA here is from genome assembly GCA_011799875.1 of Thinopyrum elongatum. NCBI lineage: Eukaryota > Viridiplantae > Streptophyta > Magnoliopsida > Poales > Poaceae > Thinopyrum > Thinopyrum elongatum. The sequence continues at coordinate 624,689,337 of CM022303.1, read as the reverse complement.
GGTGGCAAATCAGGTTAAAATGACAAAGCTCATAGATATCATGGGTTTGCAATACCTTATCCCTGGGTGACGCTGAATCATTACTTTCTATCCATTTCAACTCAGTGACAATATCTTTTACACTGGGTCTTTTGCGTCTGTCAGCGTCCACACATCTCAATGCTAAATCAATGCATGTCTGCACTTGATGACAATCTTCTTCCAGCGATGTGTACCTTGATGTTAATTCTATCCGTTCCATCCACTTCTTGCTTACCTAAGAGATTGAAATACTATATATTACCATGGTTCATAAATAAGTGTCCTTTACCCGCAAAACTAAGTGTCCTTCAATTGGCTAATTATGATGTTACGGAAGTACCTTTTGAGAAAAAGTATAGGCATAACATTTCTTAAAAGTATGCAATCTAAATATTTACTCCCTCTGATAACTAAAACCACGACTCTTATTATGGATTGGAGTGAGTACTAATTAAAATTTGTCATGACACTAAACCCATATCCGAAACGAGCACTTTTTATGAAAGTATATCTGAGGGGGAAATGGGTGTACAGAAATAACTTTTCGTACATGCTCGATAAACTTTTCTGAAGTCATATCGCCATATTTGGAGTAGCCGCCTTGTCCTGTCATTATGTCTATGATTATCACGCCTAAGCTGAATACATCATATTTTTCAGATATTTGACGCTTCAATAAGTACTCCGGTGGCATGTAGGCTCTGTGAGATACATGAAGGCCACAATCAGTATCAACTATCAAGCAAGCACACTATTCAACAAAAATAGTTATATTTTCCATATGGCATCATACTTACTCTGTGCCTGCGCAATTTCTTGTAATATGAGTATGTGTACCACCGAATAGCCTAGATAACCCAAAATCTGCTATTTTGGGGATCATGTTCTTGTCCAGTAGTATGTTCGCTGGCTTTAGATCAAGGTGGAAAATAGAGTCCTCTGGAGTATTCCCGTGAAGGTAAGTTAAACCCTCACAGATGCCTTTAATTATCTTGAAGCGGGTGGGCCAATCATGGCCACAAGATTCATCTGCGAAATAGGAAAGTCAATTTTCAAATATAAAATGAACTATTGATTTCTTTGTGGGTTAAATAAATTGATTAATATTGTACTTCAAATGTTGTCATACCGTTAAGATGCTTGTCAAGGCTCCCACCTGGTACATACTCGAGGCAGAGAACTCTATCTATTATCGTGCATAAAATCGATTCTCCATTGTGCTTGTGAACTATATGTCGCTTCTCATAGCAGTAACCAACTAGACGTACGATGTTTTGATGCCGGACCTTCATAAGGCTATTGAATTCATTTGTAAATTGCTCATCATCAAATCCTGGCACAGGATCATAAAGCTTCTTGACAGCAATTTCTCTCCCGTTTTCATCTATCCCCTATTTGATGTATATCTTATTAGCAATATAGATGCATTTTCCCATGTATGGTTATATATAGATTAAAAACAAGTAGTATTGTGACAAACAAAATAATAATCAGAACTAACCCTGGAGTACTACGTACCTTGTACACTTTTCCATATCCACCGCTTCCAAGTATTCGGTCCTTTGAAAATTCATTTGTAATTTCTTCCAAAAAATTTAAAGGTAGATCACTAGGTCTCATACTTGAAACGTATAATTTCGTCAAGATGTCTCAGACCTGCAATGCAGCTAATTGCCTATGATGTTCAGAAGTAGAAAAGAAATAGGATGCTTCAACCTACAGAAGAAATAAACTGTTGTACAGTCTTTTTTGACAGATTTAAAAACGTTATTAAAAATAATATATATATATATATGAAACAATTATAAATTCAAAAAATGTTCAATTATTTTAAAATATAAATGAATTAAAAGAATTTTCGTGAAGTTGAAACAAATGTTTTCCGATTTTACAATAATTCAGAATTTAATAAATCATAATTATATTTTTTAAAGTTAATGAATTTTAAAATATATCCAAGAATTTTAAAAAAATTAGTAATTTTTATTAAGCTTCATGATATTTTGGGTAAATCTTCATAATATTTTTTAGAAAAATCACATGTTTTAAAAGTATTGGTTAATTTTGAAATTATTCATGAATTTTAAAATTGTTAATGAGATATTAAAAAATGTTCATGATATTTTTTAATATGATCCGAATATGTTTTAAAATTCATAAAAATTGCAAAGGCCATGAATTTAGAAAAAATGTTCAGTATAACAAGTTTTGAAAAAGAAAATAAAAACAAGAGAAAACCAGCGAATATCGCCAGAGAAACCACATAAAAGAGTAAACCATGAGACTTTTTGTTTCTTTTTTTGCGGGTAGTAAACCATAAGACTTGCCAGAACCAAGACTCTGACGCCTAGAAAACCAAAAAAACAACCCCTATACATACGTAAAATAGGGAATTGTGCATCAATTCAGCCTTACTACACTTGGGCTATATTTGGGCTTCAGTCCTCCTACAGCAGGTGCTAGGCCCGTACGTGCCCGTAGAATATACTATACTATATAGTTCAAACGTCAGACTCGAGATGCCTCACACTGAAACTCGTGCTGAGCTTAGTGATAGAGAAAAAATAGAGCATAAATGCATAAAACAAAATGAAACATCAAGTAATTATGTGGACTATATAAAACTGGTTGATTACACAATGCTACAGAGCAAACGCCGGAAAACATGGTCATGGGACAATGGTCGTTGGCGGCGTACTTTCGGCAGCGCGTAATTTTTTTGTCGATATTTGATAATGCAAACGAATACTGAATATGCATTGTTGAGTTCATGCATCTGATCCAATTTAGTTTAATTCGGTGTAGCATAGATTGTAATTTTTAATTAATTACTTAATATAACACAATATAATTGTATAATAATATAATCATTACTTATATTATAATTTAATGTTATAATTTAATAATTAATGTTTTTAGGGTGATTTAATAATTAATGTTAATTTATATAATAATTCAATTTAGTTAACTAAAGGGAAACGATTGCCCTCAGCCGGTTGATAATCACGGTGTGTCCGCCGCCTCTGTTGCGTGCCACGCGTCCTCAGCATAAAGGCAACTGCAAGCACCTATTTCAACAACAACATGTTGTTGCAAATCTTGCCGGTGAACGACTACCAGGCGGCTTCGTTTTGTAAAAATATAATCCTGCAACAAGTCCTCTATTGCAAAAAATAAATCCGCAACAAGACGGTTGTTGCAGAAAAATTCTGCAACAAGATGTCTGTTGAAAACTAAAACCCGCAACAAGATGTCTGTTGCTGAAAGTTCTGTAACAAGATGTCTGTTCCAAGAAATTTTCGCAACAAGGCATGTGTTGCAATGGTCGGCCGCTCGATGCGTTAAATCTGACAGCTCGCACCCAGCTGATCTTTTAAAAGGATCAGTCGACGGACGTGTAGAGCCACGCCACAAATTTTTGAACAGGCGATGGTTGCTGCTTCTTCTACTTTGTTTATATTATGTATATGTAGGCCAAAGCTTCACCTACCAAGAGTTCATTGCGCAAGGTGAAATAGTGGAAGAACAAAAAAAAAAGCTGTAGTATATGGGGGCTGCTACGCGTCAGCCGGCGGATAACTATAAAACATCTGTCGTCTGTCTGGTCATTGGATTGATGCAGGGAGTCGTCCGATCTACTCATCCATGTGCGTCACCTCTCTTGCAACAAGAGCGGTGTTGCAGAAACATTTATAATATACGTCGAGTTGTAAAAACCTTTGCAACAGAGGTGATGTTGAAGATTTTTTTTGCAACAAAGATCTTGTTACAGAAATATTTTGTAACAAGATTTTTTTTTTTGCAACAGAGGACTTGTTGCAGAATTTTTCGCAACATAGTTCTTGTTGCAGGAACATTTTTGTAACAAAGGTGATATTGCAAAATTCTTTTTTCCCAGGCAAAGGCGGCGAGCTGGTAATCGGCGGCAGCACACCTGCCGGCGACACGGAACGGACGGCGAGGTGCAAAGAAGGGCTGGGGACGAGCAGATCCAGGCGGTGGCGGCCATGCACAGCTCGACAGCGGCGGTAGAGTACGGCGACGGGCGAGCCCGATCGCTTCCATGGAGCTTCGAGCCGGCATCGGTGACGTCGCAAGGGCGGTGCCGTTAGATGTGGCGGCGCGGCGAGTGGAGCGAGAGGAAGATAGGAAGCGGCGGCGGGGTGCCTCGGCTGCGCGGGCAACAACCCTCAAGGATTCAGATCCTGCAACACACGAGTTGTTGCGGTGGGCAAACTGCAACAAGTGCTTAGTTGCAAAAACGCAAGAGATAATTCTAGGTGAGCCACGCAGGACATGTGTCGCACGTACGAGACAGTGGACGCCCGCGTGCGATCCGCCGGCAGAAGGCGAACGTTTTTCTTGTCTAATAATAAACCTACTAATATACTACGGGAAAAGCTTACCTTCAACAGGCCGATCGCGCGGGTGCGTTCGTCGGCTCCGTGTCCGTCAGATCGTCTGCTGATCAGACGGACGAGAGCAACCCCACCCCACCTCTCTGTACACACGGTTTATGCAACTGAGCAGTTGTTTCGAAAAAAGAGAAATTGCAATCGCCTGGCCTTTTTTTGTAGCAGCGGTGACTCGTGCGGCTGGAGGGCAATGGAGGTGAGGAATCTCGCCGGATCCGACGAGGATGGTGCATAGGCAGGAGGCGGGGACGTCCGGGAGCCACGAGGGGCGATGACTTGTGCGGCTAGGAGGGCGACGACGGTGAGGAGTCCAGCCGGATCTCGCCGGATCCGACGAGGATGATCCGTGGGAAGGATGTGGGGACATCCGGGAGTGGCGGGGGCTCGTCTCGGCGAGGTCCGATGGGGTTGACGGCGAGCATCATAGCAAGGACCTGCGACGGTAGCGGCTCACGGTGCTCCTGCGGAGCATGTTTTCTGAACAAAGGTCTTGTTGCAATAGTCAGCGATGTTTCTGAAACAATGCTCTGGTTGCAAAGAGGAACACAGAGATGCTTTTGACAATGTCATCGATGTTTCTGAAACAAAGCTCTTTGTTGCAATAGTCATGATTGTTTCTGAAACAAAGTTCTTGTTGAAAAAGGATAGTATGCTGAGCAACGCATGGATAGTATGCTGAGCAAGGCTGACGCGTAGCACTCCTCTTATTATTATAGGTTTATAGAATAGAAAATACGAGACACTTGATTTGACTTTTAATACCCAACGCCGACTGCACCTCACTGTGGGCCCACACCATCTCTCTCTTCGAACTATCTTATCCGACCAACTACTCCCCTTCATCTCGCTCCCGAACGCACCTTCTTCCTCAGTCTTGCTGGAGTCTATACCAAATCAATGGCAACCAACCTTTACATCTGAAAATTTCCACCCAAATCGACGACTGTTACGACAGTCGCATTAGGCATGCATTTCCGAGCTCGGCATCATCGTCGCCGTTCTCCGGCCGGCATACGGAGGACAACGTCGCCGCATCTAGGTCCGCCTCGACCCCTCGTTCGTGATCTGGACCTCGTGATTGCTGTACTCGGGCATCCATCGTCATGGTCGCGTCCTGCAGCCCCGGTTCCGTTGCTTCCTGCATCGTCCGCAGGCACTGCGTCTCCCGGATCTAGGGTAGAGAATCCAACCTTTCCCATCCTTTTGACACACACACACACTCTCTCTCTCTCTCTCTCCTGCCTTTTTTCTCTTTTTTCTTGCTTTTCTCTTGAGGAGGCCGGCTCCTCCGCAGATAGTCAGCTGTCGTCTGCAGGTAACCTGGAACTAAGGGCTGAACGTCGGCAGCATTCTTCTCAGACCAGAGCAAAATAAAATTATGCCCACGGGGAAGGGGAGCGGATCGAGAGAAAGAGAAGGGAACAAGAGAAAGAGAAGGGAACAGAGAAACGATAGTTCACTACAATGAGTAGAAGTCCTCATCCAAGATTATTATCACCAAGGGAAGAGAAAAACTTATCCGTTTTTCTAAAGGAAAAACCTATGCCAGAAAGACATGAGAAATATACATCACATTTTTTTTGCAGGAAAAATATACATCACTTTTGCGCTAAGTAGAAAATGTCAAACATAAACTATGTAGGGTATCCATCACCTTCATCAAAGGTAAATATCTTACACTTCAAATAAAAGCTAACTGTATGTCACTCATGATTCATTTACAATGTTTAGCACATGATACATTGAAATAGGACTAATTATACGGTTTTGCTATTTCTTATGCAAAACCAACGGATTAGAATTTAGAACTCGTCCCAGTAGAGAAAGAAGATAATAAAATCTTGATTTCACATCTGACACCTATATATATATATACTACATACCAAAAGATGGACCTACACACCTGCATACATATTCGGAAATACTGTATCATCAATATGAGGTCGGGCAAGCTAGCAACACCAGCCCCGAAACAACTATGCAGATGGAGAAAGAGAAGTCGATGGATCTCACCACTGGATCGAGAGGGTAGCCTAGCTTGATTGGCTCGTGGAGGAAGATGCGCGCTATTTGCTGCCGCTGCTGCTGAGTGTAAGAGTGATTGGGAGAGATCTATTGGGAGCACCACGATTCCGGACCAATTATATATAGGCTCAGCAGCGGAACGGAAAAGTCAACCAATGACGCGGCGCCCTGTGTATGGAAGTTTCCTGGGAGTGGGTATATGCACAACTGGTACGTTTTTTTTAGCGTGCCGGGCCGCGGGCGGCGGCGCCGAGGAGGAACCAGCGAAGCTCGCCGCAGTCCCGCTGGAACCGCCCGAACCAGCATTCCCGCACCATCAGGCCGAACTAGCATCCGCGCCCTGCCTGGGTGTGGGATCATCCTCCTCCGAGGGCGGTGAAGACGGCGGTGGCGGTGGCGGTGGCGGCCGCGTATCAGGCTCATCATCATCCACCATAGTTGGGTCGCCTAGGACAACGATCTCGATCGGATACTGCATCGTGTGGGTTCTCCAGCCAATGGAGCTCCGCCTGCGCTCCTCCGTCGCCCACAAAGTACGGCTAGGCTCATCAATGAACAGCATCCGACCACGAGGAATCCGCCTCGGTCGGTCTGTACGCAGCCAGACGCGGAAGTCCGCCATGTCCAGGCGCCGAGTCGTACTGTCATCCACGCCGACCGCGTAGCCCAGACCTCGTAGCACCACGCTGGCTGTCCTCTGGCTCCAGGCGTGTGCGGGCACGCCCCTCAGAGAAATCGGGACGAGGTAAGGGAGTGTCAGCGCCGTGGCCTGCGCTTGCCGAATCCAAGGCCTGATGGAGACCTCGAACCAGGGGGAGGACGCCCGGCCGGCACGCACCATGCGGCCCGGCCGGCACGCACCATGCGGCCGCGAACCGCCCCATCCTGGTAGAGCACGAGGAAATCCTCGGGGAAGAAGGGACGAATTGACATATCCGCCAGGCCGATGTCAAACTCAGCATGCAGCGCCTCCGCCACCGAGGCAAGAACAAGATCCACCACAGGGAAAGTACCCGTAACAGTCACGAGCACCGCACGAGCGAATTCTGCCTCCATCCGCCAGGTGTCTTCCGCGGCCTCCAGGAAGCAAGCCTCCACCGGTTCGTCCTGGACGGGCTCCGGCTGTGCCTGAGGTGCGTCCCGGGGGGGCAAACGGCACCGAGAACTCCGGGCTAACTCCACTCTCGACTGACGGCTCCCGCACCACATAGCTCCAGAGCAGAACCGCGCCCGGCGGCGGAGGTCCAGGCGGCAGCGGCAGAATGGTGGAGGAGCGCCTAGGGGAGGGGCGGGGAGACTGTCGCAGCCGGGGTCGCAACTTTGGGCCGAAGGGCAGGCGGGGGACGCGGCGGCTGCTCCACCGGAGACGGGCTGTGGGGGAGGGTGCACCCACGGCGACGTGCCCCTGGCCATGGCACCGGACGCAGAAGGTGGGATTTTTGCACTCCGCCGCGATGTGGCTGTCGTTGCTCCCGCAGTTGTAGCAGCATCCGAACAGCTCCGTCGGCACCCTCAACGTAGGTGGAGGACGGGGAGCAGCCAGCGCGCGTGGCCGCCCAGAAGGACGGCGACGCCGTTGGGGAGGGGCGCGGGTAGACGGGCCTCTCGAGCGGCGGCTCCGTCTAGTCCGCCACTCGGCCTCCGCCGGGGGAGAGGAGCCGTGGGATGGCCCTGCCCCATCGCCTCGGCACCGAGAACTCCCACCGGTACAAAACAGGGCTTCGGTTGAGGCCAGTATAAGGGCATTAATCCCGGTTTACTCACAAACCGGGATCAAAGGGGGCATCAGTCCCGATTCATGAGGCCAGTGCGCCGGCCGGGCCTCTGGGGCCATTGGTCCCGGTTCGTCTGGCCCTTTGGTCCCGGTTCCAAACACGAACCGGGACCAATGGGCTTCGCTCCTGGGCCACAACCTTTAGTCCCGGTTGGTGGCTGGAACCGGGACAAAATGTAGTCCTTTAGTCCCGGTTTTAGCCACCAACCGGGACTAAAGAGAGGCCTATATATACCCCTGCCCCTGCCCGCGAGCAGAGCCACTGCTCTTTTTTTTTGGCCGGCCGTGGGAGAGCTTTGTAGTGCTCTAGCTCATCTCCTATGCACATGAGTTGTTCGATGAAATGCCCGAGCCACACTTAAGCTTTCGCCTCTCGAAGCTCCTTGTCCAAACTCTATTTTCCTCAAGATTTGTCTAGGTTTGACGGTCCGTCCTGTCCCGTCCCCGTCCTCACCGCCGTCGATCGACCGCGCCAATCTCGTTGCCGGCACCACCGTGGTGAGCCTCTTGTTCTTATCTTCTTTCTAAAATAAAAAAAATTCTTACTTGTATGATGTAGATAGATACTTGTATACTTTTCTTACTTTTATTATTGTTTGTTATTATATAGTGCGATGGTTTTGGTATCCGCCTCCGTCGGCCCTCGTCCTGTCTATGATTCGGATGTGGTATATATTATCTTTTATAACTATTTGTTTCATTTAGTGTTTATGACAATTATGCCGACCAATGTGACATAGATGTTTTTATCTAGGAGGTATGTGAACTGAAAATTCCAACCGACCCTACTGTCCAGAGGTTAAATTTAGTTGAAAAAGAAAACAATTACTTGAAGAAAAAATTGAAAAGAATTGAGGAGGAGAAGATGAGATTGGAGTTGGATGTTGCGAATGTCGTCGATGATCACAAGATCAAGATGGATGAAATGCACTTGAAGATTAGAAAGATTAAAAAATATGCCATTCATACTGAGACTTGGTATTATTATGCCGTTAGATCAATTGTTATCTTAGTTGCGATTATGATCGCATTTGTTATTGCATTGAAATGTTTTACATAGTTTCAATGTATGGTTTAATTAGATGCTCTGGAGAATTATATGTTATTCAATGAGAACTATGTATGAACTTTATGTATTTATTTTTTCAGTAATAACATTTGATCACTACTGTACTTTGGTTTTAATGTGATGATGAACTTCTATTAATTTGGTCACTTCTCTATTCATAATGTTCTGTAATGGTTTTTGACACACTTAATTATATATAATGCACGCAGATGAACCGGCAATGGATGTACGGTAACAGACGCACCTCCGAGTACTTTAAGGGCGTGCATAATTTTCTCGAAGTGACTGAGGCAAACAAGCAGAATGGTTTTATGTGTTGTCCATGCCCTAGATGTGAGAATACGAAGTCTTACTCTGACTCGAAAACCCTAGAGCCAAAGGTCAAGGCGTTTGCTCTTAAGAAAATGGCAGATCTATTCAGGAACTGGAAGAAAGAGTTGAACACAAAGTTTGTCGACAAAGAAAAGACTCCAGAATTCACCGGCCGATATGAGAAGATAAGATATCACTGGCCCGCATTTGTGGCCTACAAGAAATTGGATAAGGGTAAGAAAAGGTCAGAGACAAACAAAAAAAATGCTGCAAAGAAGAAGTATCACCATCACACGGATCATGTGGCTACTACAAAGCCCGGCCATTGTGGGACAAAGCTGAGCAAGACCTGCTTGCTAAAGGGGTCCAACCAGCGACATTGAACTGGCCAGATCATTCAAGGATTTGGTTCTTCAGGGTTGGGGGAACTTTGGACCCAGAAACAGGGGAGTGTCGTTGGACGGACGAGCAACTTGCAATACCCATGAAGAAGCTTCATGAATATATCAGGGCAGCGCAGGAAGGGATGTTCATTCCCGACAGAGAGAAGGACGAGCTGACAGAGGCCCTCGGGAATCCTGAGCACCCTGGACGAACACGAGGCACACCAGGCTCCGTTCCGTGGGTGGTTGAATTTCCCGGCATTCGTGGTTACAGAATCCGAGAGAGAAAGAGGAAAGCGGAAGTGAGCGAAATGCAGAAGCTCAATGCAAGAATAGCAAAGCTAGAGGAATTTGCAGCTACCGACCAACCATCTCAGCGGCACGAAGATCCTTGCTTCGACGCTACCCCAGAAGCTATCCCACCATCTCAGCGGAGAAGCAGCGTGGCTTCCACGGAGCTTGTTCAGCCTGATTTCATGGCTCCTCGCTACCCCGTGGATACTATCACGGAGGCTCAACATTGCGAGCTAATGACGAAATGGCAGAACCTGACTTTAAAGGCGGCGGTCGGCTCTGTTGTACCTCCTCAAGCTGAGTGAATTTTCCATTGCCGTCCGATTCCACATGGCTATACTGTTGTGACGGTGGATGAAATAATGGAGGGATTTGAGGAGCTGGAGCTTGACTACCCTACAGGTGAAGGGAAGAATCATCTGGTTTATGCTTTAAGGAGTACCTGTCTATGGAGAAAGGAGTACATCAAGCTTCCAAACTGGACGCCTCCTCCTCCTCCTCCGGCGAGTCAGGGCACTCCGCCTCCTTCTCCTCCTCCGGCGAGTGATCAGGGCACTCCGCCTCCTCCTCCTCCTCCGGCGAGTGATCAGGGCACTCCGCCTCCTCCTCCGCCTCCCCCGGCGCATCGGAGCACTCCGCCTTCTCCTCCGCCTCCTCCGGCGTGTCAGCGGACTCCGCCGAGTCAGCAACGGCGGAAGAGAGACGGCTGCTCCGGCGGCTAGCAGTACAAGAGGCGGGAAGAAATTCAAATACGGTCCAAGCTTCAAGCCTCTAAAAAAGTTACCATATGAGAGGACCGACGAGGAAAACGCGAAAATCAGTGCTGCCGAAGTGGAGGCCCATTTTGCACGGAAACCTCCACCTCCGAAGGAAACAATAGATCAGGTGAAAGTGAAGCGCACTCTGCGTGCCCTTAAGCGACCACCACCGTCTCCGCCGCAATCCAACTATGAGCGCATTATTAAAAGGACATATAAGGAAGCGCAGCGGTCGGGAAGTACTTGCAGTGCTGCAAGAGAAGCAAAACGAAGAAGTGGGAAAACAATTCGCCAGCTCGGCGAACAGGCGAAGCAATCGTGCCCACCGCTCAAGGTGTCTAGCGATATCGTCGCTAATCATCCGGGGCTAGTGTCTGGTACCAATCCTGCTGATTACCTGGCCGATGATGTACAGTTTGAAATGTTAGAGGTAGTAGATATCTTCAGATACGAGTATGGGAAGCCTCTCGTCAAACCTGATCATCCTCCTCTAACAACGATGATGCGAAGATTGCATGAATGGTACATGGATACCTGCAGGAAGTCTGGGAAGGATAGTTTGATGCTGGGAATTAAAGAGGAGCACGACCTCGTTGGAACTGAGGTGATGCCTGTTGAATTTGTGGAGTTATTCCAGTTATTCAATCAAGACGCCCTCGACAAACAACTCATGACTTGCTACTGTCTGTAAGTATTACTTCTATAATTAAGTCTGTATAGCTTAGCTCTTTCATTACATGTATATATAATTATCCTCACTATATTATGCAGACTGAAGATCGTCGAATGCAAAAAAGCACAAATCTATGACATTGAGTTCATTAACCCAAATACCATAAATGAATGGTCGGTTCAAAACAGAGTCAAAGATACTGATGACAACTTGCTACAATCGTTACTTCGAAATCAAAACAAATGGAAAATGCTCTTTCCTTACAACTTCAAGTGAGTGTTACTGTCTTGTGCATATTCGGTTTCGCTTACTCGAGGTTATAGTAATATAATTGATGAGTTATGCATGCGTGCGCAGCTTCCACTTTATTCTGCTAGAGATTAAGCTTGATCGGGGAGTAGTAACTGTCTTAGACTCGAGACGAAAAGATCCCCAGGACTATGCGGACATGACTGCAATGCTTCAGAAGTAAGTTCAATCGATCATTATCGCACCATATCGGCAACTTTGTTCATTTCCTGATATCAAGTAATTATTTTCTTTGTCCGGCAGGGTTTGGAAAGAGTTCACCGGAATGGTTCCGGGACTGCCGAGGGAGCTGCGATTTACACACCCGAAAGTAAGTAGTACTAGCTAGTTCCGTGCATCTCCCATTGATTCTAGTTTCATCAATACCATTTATCATGCTTGATTATCAGTTTGATTGAACTCTATTCTCGTAAAGTGCTTGTGGCAGGAAGGCGGGAATAATTTATGTGGATACTACGTTTGCGAGTTCATCTACAGCGCGACCTCTCAGCGGGGCTACTCTGACAAACAATATGAAGCACGTAAACAATAATATTCATAATTTTATTTTATTACCATCAATTGTGTTGAGTTTCATTCATATATATATATTGACCCCCTTCTTTAAATTAGATATGGTAGATGCGAGATGAACTCCTACCACATGATTGCATACGAGCAATTCAAGAGGAATTTGCGGGATTCTTTTTTGACCACGTCATAAATGAGAAGGGAGAATATCATGTGGGAATTGAAATGGATTTTAGATGTTAGAGATTGTAAGAGATGTTATATTGTATATATGTAGTAGTAGCGTCGGATAGATATACGAAAACTTGTTGTTCGACCAATCTCTCGGAGAAAGAGAGGTTACTTATCTCTGTATATGTTCATGACGATCTTGTGTAATTAATGGTTCCTTCATTTGCTTACTAGCTAGCGTGTCGAGTTCTCTCTATATGTATAGTAACTAGCGTAGACCAAGCACGGAGAAAGAGAGGTCACTTCTCTCTATTAGCTAGCTAACACAATATGAAACCCCTAAATTAACCCTCCAAAACCACTAAACCCCTCCCCCCTCAAAAAAAAAAACAAAAAATCCAGCCCCTGCGAGCTGCTGACGCGTGGCAGCCTTTTTGTCCCGGTTGGTATTACCAACCGGGACTAAAGGTCCTCCTGTCCGGGCGCCCCGCAGCGGCCACATGGAGCCCCTTCTGTCCTGGTTCGTAAGCGAACCGGGACTAAAGGTTTTGGTCTTTAATCCCGACCCTTTTGTCCCGGTTTCAGAACCGGCTCTAAAGGCCCTCTGGAACCGGGACTAGTTCCCTGTTTTCTACTAGTGTCCGGGCTAACTCCACTCTCGACTGACGGCTCCCGCACCACATGGCTCCAAAGCAGAACGGTGCCCGGCAGCGGAGGTCCAGGCGGCAGCGGCAGAACGGTGGAGGAGCGCCTAGGGGAGGGGGCGGGGAGACTGTCGCAGCCGGGGCCACAACTCTGGGCTGAAGGGCAGGCGGGGGACGCGGTGGCTGCTCCACCGGAGATGGGTTGCGAGGGAGGGTGCACCCACGCGCGACGTGCCCCTGGCCATGGCACCGGACGCAGAAGATGGGATTCTTGCACTCTGCCGCGATGTGGCCGTCGTCGCTCCCGCAGTTGTAGCAGCATCCGAACAGCTCCGTCGGCACCCTCGACGTAGGCGGAGGACAGGGAGCAGCTAGCGCGTGCGGCCGCCCAGAAGGACGGCGACGCTGTTGGGGAGGGGCACGGGCAGACGGGGCTCTCGAGCGGCGGCTCCGCCTAGTCTGCCACTCGGCCTCCGCCGGGGGAGGGGGCGGCGGGATGGCCCTGCCCCATCGCCATGGACCAGTGGGCCGAAGGCCGTGCCCACGACGGGTGGAACAATGATTGACCGAAGCTGCAGGCGCGCCGGCGACGGAACAGGAGAGGAGGCCTCTAGTCACGGCGCGGGCCGGGCAGAGGAGGAAGGTTCCGTCGGGGATGAGCCGGACAGGGAGACCCTCGAGGCCATGGGGCCGGGGGGGGGGGGGGAGGGTGGGCGCCGCCTCCGAAGTGGTGGGCGGCGCGGAAGGTGGCCGCCAGCGCCGAAGTGACGACTGACGCGGCGAGCGCTGCGGGTATTCGATTTAGTTAGCACCAAGAACCACTGCAGATAGGACACACATATTACACTCCAGATAGAACGTCATTTGTTTTACTTTTGGTGTGTTTTTCAAATGATTTTTTATGTTTTTTTACTGCCATGACAATTGATGCACATATAAAAAGTTTTTTCTAAGAAAACAAAAAGATATTGCCCAATTGTATTTTGTTTTTTCAAGCGTTGCCGGGCTTACCTACGGAGTGCGGCAGCTAGATAGAGGCTGTTTTGGCAAGAGGCCAGGATTCGTTTATGTGGGGAAACGCGGCAGGACGAATGTATCCATCCGAGCAATGTTATTTTTTTAACACAGTACAGATGTTCATACATATGCGTATACACTCACTCCTATAAACGCACACACGAACACTCTACCTCCATGAGTACCTTCGAGAGACTGAGCTGAAATATTATCTTGAGATTTACGAAGTCACCCTAGGCGCCTCTTCGTTGACGGGAACGTCTTCTCCCACTGAAAGCGCATCGCCGGAAATTCTGAAATAAATCCATGAATAATGCGAGCACCAGAACTTGAATCCTTGTGGGCTGGGAATACCACCGTCCCTCTAACCATCCAACTACATGTTGGTTCGCTCCGAGCAATGTTATTAGCATGTTGCTTGCACTCTTTCTCTTTTGTTGCAACTTGCCAATCTGTCCTTAGCCCAACCCACACAGACGCCTCTGTACTCGACAAAAAAGTTTCCTCCCACTGAACGCACATCGCTAGAAGGCCTGAAATAAATTCAGGAAAATTCGAGCACCAGTGTCAAATATATGAGCTAAACTCTGGTGGGCTGGTGAGACCACTGTCCTTCTAAGCATCCAACCACAAGTGGTTCACGCCCGAACAATTTTATTAGCATGTCGCGCACTTTTCTTTTTTGTTGCAACTTGTCAATGTTTCGTTAGCCCAACCCACACATAGTAGCTAGGTCAGGGTGATCACCAATAAGATAACTAATGAGCAAATAAACAATAAATACGATTAGAGCATGGTTAATAGTACAGCCAGCTGATGGCTATATGACGTTGCCGTGTCATTTATAGCCAAGATTATAGCCGGCACGTACAAAATAGTTATATATAAAGATGTGCTACTTTATTAATGCATGACCCACGTTTCACTTTCACATGTGCCTAGGAGCACGTGTTGCAGCCGGCCCTTATTCTGTAGCCGTCTCCTCTTCTCTCCCCTCCATGTTAGCAGGAATATAATATTTTAAATTTTATAGCCCGCTTACATAAGCTTATTGTACTTGCTCTTAGGCCAGTCGCGAAGCTGATGCGGCCCGAACTCCTCCGAATAGTAGGTCGGCCAATAGGCGACCACATAACTCCCCCAAACAAATTTAGGGTTTCTCTGTCCCCCGTCGACGCCGCTGCCGGTCCACCTCATCTCCGCTGGCCTTAGGGCCATTTTACGGCGCGATGGATCTCGTCCCTTACCGCCAGGGGGGGGGGAGGGGGGCTTCGTTTTTAGATGTTTCTTCGAGGTTTGTTAAGGTTTGTGTGCTGTTCAGAAAGACGAGACGGTGGCGACTCCCTGGAGATTGAATAAGGTTTTCCCCGCCTAGCTCATGTCCCGGTGGTGCGTCTAGTATCGTCGATGGGCGTGTGGAGGTGTGTCTCCGGCGGATCTGTCCTTGGTGAATTTGCTCGGGATCTGGTGGTAGTTCGTCTATATTCGTGTGCCTTCAGGTTGGATCCTTCTGAACTACACTACTATTCAAAGGCGGCGGTTGCTGTTCTGGTGCGTTGGTCCTATTAGGCCTTCTCACAATGACTTTCCGACTGTTTACTACAACAAGTTTACTCCGCTCCGGCGAGGGAGTGGCGATGACGGCTGCGCGCCTTCGGCTCGCTTCAGTGCTTCTAGTCGCTGGGTAGCCTATGAATATGGATGTGTTTTTTTTTTTTTTTTATGTTCGTTGTACTGCCATGATTGAAAATGAATAGTTGAAAATTTTCCCGCAAAAAAATAAAAATAGACGGAAAAATGGCTGTTGCTGCTCTATCTTTCTTTGGAAAAATGGCTGTTGCCTATATATATGAAGTCAAGTCAATGGCTGTTGCTGCTCTTTCTTTTTTTTGGAAAAATGGTTGTTGCTGCTCAGTTCAAACATATTCGGAAGAACGACCCGAGGAACTTTCGTACCGACATAGTTAAGCCAGCTATCGTGCATTACCTCCCACAGTATTAAACCTCAAACGGAATGTGCATATCCCGGCACTACCGACGACTATGCTTGAAAGAGCCGACTCGTTTTATTGAAGGATGTTTAAAAAATCTTGTAGAAAGATTCTTTCCTTGATTGATTTCGCTACTAAACCAACTGTACACTGGACCATGTTATCAACGAGAAGGAGGAGGAGAAGCTACACGACTGAAAGGGAGGAAATGTGCATCATGTAGTATTATGGATAACGAGGAAACTTAGTCTCGAGCTCGATGAACCACAGCTCGGTCGCGTCAGATGACATTGCTACGGATCAACTGGATGCAGAAAAATCTTGTTCAATCACGATCAGAAACTGAGTCTCGTTGACCCAGCTCGATTGCATCAGTTGATGCAGAAAAGTATTTTCAATATCGATCGAGAATTCGAGATTGATACCGCCCTAAGTGAAGAGCAGTTGACTTGACCCCGTTGAGTTTGGTTCCCAGCCAGCTGTCGACTGCTTTTAGCTGATGTGAACTTAGGCTGCTCTTAATTAATTGCTGTGAGCTTAGGCTGGCATTAGCTATATACTTGCATCAGTATTCAGTAACCTATTTCCACAAACATGCATATCACATGAGCTAAAAACAGTCGACAGCTGGCTGGGAACCACACACAACGGGGTCAAGTCAAACTGCTCTTCGCTTAGGGCGGTATCAATCTCGAATTCTCGATCGATATTGAAAATATTTTCTTGCATCCAGTGGATCCCTAGCTATGTCAACTGAGGCAATCGATCTGGGTCAACGAGACTCAGTTTCTAATCGTGATTGAACAAGAATTTTCTGCATCCAGTCGATCGATAGCAATGTCAACTGATGCAACCGAGCTGTGGTTCATCGAGCTCGAGTCTAAGTTTCCTCGTTATCCATAATACTACATGATGCACATTTCCTCCCCTTCAGTCTTGTTGCTTCTCTCTCCTTCTCCTTCTCCTTGAACCTCCTCAAACAACCCCCCCCCCCTAGGCCAGGCCACACCTCTCTCCAGGTTAGGCGCGGATCTGCATGGAAACTCTTGCTACTATCCATTCTCAAGTTTGTGTTTCAATTTTTCTTTTAAAAGAAGTTTGTGTGGCGAAGGCAGCATTTTTATTTAGTTATGGTTCGTCAGACACACAGTAAATTGAGCGTGAAGCTTTTCTGAACATCAACACACATATAGCTTGAAGGTGCACACTTTTAAGGTGTGGCGGAGGCCAAATCTTGCCAGATTGCTGCCTCCGCCAGGAATTAAGCTCTGTGTGCATTCCCAGAGAAGATTTATGAGCTCGCATGCAGATGTACCCTTGTCTGGGTCGTCCAAATTTTGCAGCAAGATCCACGCACTCCTATATAGAAATTCTTCTCTTTATTTGTAACTCTATATCATTTTAGATACTTTTGTTGCACCAAATAATCCAAATCATTTTATGCACAGTGTAGTAGTGTGCTGTGAGCCTGCAAAGTTTCATGTTCAGTTGCTTTTTTTTGTTTGGGAGAAAAAGAAAGAAATTTCCAGACATTATCTACATGCAAAACTGGCTAGTCCAGATAAGGGGTGGAGCTGCATGCGAGCTCAATAGTCACATTCCCCTTCCTTTTATCTGACATAGTACATAAGTAGATGCTCACAAACAGGACGCGAACTAGGAGCACTCGGTGACTACGCTCATTGAAATCTCACCGTTGCACTGCTGTCTAGGGATCAGTGCGAAATTGGACAAAATGAATTGTTGTTGTTGAATACACCACTCCAACGTAGAGTGGCACGGTGCGTACCTGTTTGACGATAATAGATTAGGACCAAAAGTCTTGCTGTAAGTACAACACACTGTTGGGCATTTATTGGACTACGAAGACTATTGAGCCACCGATGCTTTATCTTCATATTGTTAATTACACAAACTGCACTCTTCATTGCCATTGCCAGATCCAACGCAAAGCTCGCCCCTTTAGAAAATGTCAGCAGAGAATCGGAAGGCCAGCAGAGAAGAAGACTCGACGATGGTTGTGGCGCCAATCGGCGTGGTGGCCGGTGTCACCATGGTGGTCGGAGTAGACAAAGTGGTCGGGGTAGATGACGGCGACGCTAGCGACGAGCTGGTGCTGGACGAAGACGAACGGGGTGGACGGGCGGTGGCGCATACGGAATTCTAATCTAGGCATACTATATATGCATATATAAAGCTGCCACATTGTATAGACATCATCAATATTAATAGCTAAATCCCAATATTTACAATAATGTTTCTTGTAAGCCATTAATCCTATTAACGACCTTCTGCATATTAATACGATTATCTTTGAATACTTATTTCAAATATGAATTCAATGGTATACTTTTATGGCATCTAATACATATTTTATTGTTCAAACTGATTATCTAGGGAGACACACATGCCATTAATTTAGAGAGAGGGAGTAAATTATCATATGATTAGGACCATATTAATAATTAATGGTTACCAACCTAAAAATGTATGTTAGCATGCAAGTCTTGCACATGGAGTAGGTAATAACTTAGTTAGGCATTGCAAAAAAGTTGGCGGAACTTTGCCCATGAGATCTCGTAACAACATAGTCGATGGTGAAAATGGGTCGTCAATCAGGTGCACAGATTGGGAGATAAAACATACTAAAATTTGAAATCCTGACAATCTTTAATGGTTTTATGTTTTGGCTACTGCATATATGAGTTATCGGGTTTTAGTAGACGTTGTACGGAGATATTTTACTAGACACCATGCGGGTTTGGTGCCATAATTAATCTGGTCTATGATCTGAAATCGTGTGAAATGAAGTGGATAATCTCCTTCCTCCTTTAATGCAGTGCTCCGAGTCCGAGTCTGAAGTGGCTGTTGCGATCGAACCACTTGAGCTACGGTTCCCATTCGAGTTGAACAAGGAGGTACGTTGCGTGCTGCAGCTAACCAACAAGACGGACGACACTTTATCTATACCTAATATTAAAGGACGGATTGTTTCTCCACTATTTTTGGTCCATCAGATGTTTTTGGTACGTTTTATGTTTTTTCGTCCGTCGCTGTTTTATGTTAAAAAATAAAAAAAAAATGCTTCCGCAAGGACTCGAACCCGTGCGCCACAATGCAACAACTAGTCCACCTAGCCACAATGTTGTTTCAAAGGTAGAGGAATATTACCTTTTATATCCACCTCTCCCGCGCACCCTATTGGGCCGGCCCATTAGCAGGGCGGGACTCCTCTTTTTCTTATTTTGTTTTTTATTTTTATTTTTTCCTTATTGAAAATAATTTGGGATTTTAGAAAGTTCTAAATTTCAAAAGAAAATATGAATATTAAAAAATGTTTTAGAAACCGTGCGCCCTATTAGGCTGGCCCATGAGCGGGGAGGGACGCCACTGTTTTGTTATTTCATTTTTTCTTTTTTTCTTCTTTAAATAATTTGGGATTTCAGAAAAGTTCCAAATTAAGAAAAATGTGAATTTTAAAAATGTTCCAGAAGTAGTAAAATGTTTATGAATTTAACAAAAATTCTGCGAATTCAAAACATGTTCATGAATTTTTAAAACAATGTTCACAAAAATAAAAAGTGATCATGAATTTCAAAAAAGTTCATCGATTCAAAAAAATTTCACTGATTCAAAATCTTCATGCATTAAAAAAAATGTTCAACAGTTTCAAAAAATGTTCACCCATTCCAAAAATGTGTGCCTATTGAAAAAAATGCAAGTTATAAAAAATGTTCATTCATTCAAAAAATAATCATCGTGCTCTGTAAGAAAATTTCCAATTACTCACAACAATATTCATCGAGATCCTCCTAGATTTTGTTGATGGTTTGATTGTTGTTGTTGGCTGCATGCAACATGATCCGTGCCATCCATGGTCATGAACCAGATGTTGCAAACTCCGTCATCGCCTCGATGAGGTCATTGAAATTTTGCCCCGATGTAAAATTCCGGTCACTTTGTTGCCCTAATCCCTTTTTTATATATACTAATTATTATACTAATATTAAAGGAAGGAAGGATTCTTCCGTCCAATTATAGTTTCGGCCGTCATCTATCTACCAATGTACCACACACCTTTTATGTTTCTCCGACGCGTGGGCCTAGCTAGGCTGCTCCACACTTTTTCTTTTTTCTATTCAATTGTGGAGCAGCGAAAAATAATATGTTTCTATTTCTCCCCTACGTCGGCCAAGATGGGCCTATTCCGAAACAATTTTTTTCTTCTCATTTGATTGTGGCATAGAGGTGAGAATGAAACTATGAAGCCGCAAACTAAACTGTGATCATTTTGCAAAGATGATATAATTGAAAGCATAATTCTTTTTCATCTTGGGAATAATTATCGTGGATCATAAATTAAATAATGGTTTATATTTTAGTCTATGCTAGGAAAGTTAAATTTTCTCCCGTTGCAACGCACGGACATTTTTGCTAGTAAAAAAAAAAAGAACGGATGACACCATCGAGTTCACCACAAAGATGAACCGGGGCAAGTACTACGCGTAGCCAGATGAAGGCACTGTGCCCCCGTGGTCCAAGCTCTACATCATCGTGACCATGTGTGCATAGGGGAACATCGCGGCGCCACCGGATATGCGGTGGAACGACGTGTTCCTTGTGCAGAGTAGAAGGGTGAGCAAGGGCGACCACCTGAGCACGCGGGATACCAATATCGCCGAACACTTCGAGAAACTGACGATGGGCAGTAAGGTGGTGGTGGATGAGAAGAAGTTGCCGATTGTTTACGTTGCATTGCCTCAACCTCCCAGCCTATGAATTAAGGCATGCATCACCCTTGTTGGGGAACGTTGCAAGGAAAACAAAAATATTTCTACGCACACGCAAAATCTATCCATGGAGATGCATAGCTACGAGAGGGGGAGAGCATCTACATATCCTTGTAGATCGCTAAGTGGAAGTGTTTATCACGCGGTTGATGTAGTCGTACTCTTCGTGATCCGATCACTAGTAGAAAACAGGGTACTAGTCCCGGTTCCAGAGGGCCTTTAGTCCCGGTTCCAGAGGGCCTTTAGTCCCGGTTCTGGAACCGGGACAAAACAAACGGGATTAAAGCCCAAAACCTTTAGTCCTGGTTTATTTACGAACCGGGACAGAAGGGGCTCCACGTGGCCGCTGCGGGGCGCCCAGGCAGGAGGACCTTTAGTCCCGGTTGGTAACACCAACCGGGACCAAAAGGCAGCCACGCGTCAGCAGCTCGCAGGCGCTGGTTTTTTTTTGAAATGGGGTTTAGGGGTTTTGGAGGGTTAATTAGGGGTTTCATATTGTGTTAGCTAGCTAGCTAATAGAGAGAAGTGACCTCTCTTTCTCCGTGCTTAATCGACGCTAGCTACTATACATATAGAAAGAACTTGACACGCTAGCTAGTAAGCAAATGAAGGAACCATTAATTACACAAGATCGTCATGAACATATACAGAGAGAAGTGACCTCTCTTTCTCTGAGATTGGTCGAACAACAAGTTTTCGTATATCTATCCGACGCTACTACATATATACAATATAACATCTCTTACAATCCCTAACATCTAAAATCCATTTCAATTTCCACATGGTATTCTCCGTCTTTATGTATGACATGGTCAAGAAAGAATCCTGCCAATTCCTCTTGAATTGCTCGTATGCGATCATGTGGTAGGAGTTCATCCCGCATCTGCCACATCTAATTTAAAGAAGAGGGTCAATACATATATATGAATGAAACTCAACACAATTGATGGTAATAAAACAAAATTATGAATGTTATTTACGTACTTCATATTGTTTGTCAGAGTAGCCCATAGAGGTCGAGTGGCGGATGAACTCGCAAACGTAGTATCCACATAAATTATTCCCGCCTTCCTGCCACAAGCACTTTATGAGAATAGAGTTCAATCAAACTGATAATGAAGCATGATAATGGTATTGATGAAACAAGAATCAATGAGAGATGCACGGAACTAGCTAGTACTACTTACTTTGGGGTGTGTAAATCGCAGCTCCTTCTGCAGACCCGGAACCATTCCGGTGAACTGTTTCCAAACCCTGCCAGGCAAAGGAAATGATTACTTGATATCAGCAAATGAACGAAAGTTGCCGATATGGTGCGATAATGATCGATTGAACTTACTTCTGGAGCATTGCAGTCATGTCCGCATACTCCTGGGGATCTTTACGTCTCGAGTCTAAGACAATTACTACTTCCCGGTCAAGCTTAATCTCTAGCAGAATAAAGTGGAACCTGCGCACGCATAACTCATCAATTACATTACTATAACCTCGAGTAAGCAAAACTGAATATGCACAAGACTGTAACACTCACTTGAAGTTGTAAGGAAAGAGTATTTTCCCTTTGTTTTGAGTCGAAGTAACGATCGTAGCAAGTTGTCCTCAGTATCTTTGACTCTATTTTGAATCGACCATTCATTTACGGTATTTGGGTTAATGAACCCAATGTCATAGATTTGTCCTTTTTTGCATTCGACGATCTTCAATCTGCATAATATAGTGAGGATAATTATATATACATGCAATGAAAGAGCTGAGCTATAGAGACTTAATTACAGAAGTAATACTTACAGACAGTAGCAAGTCATGAGTTGTTTGTCGAGGGCATCTTGATTGAATAACTAAAATAACTCCACAAATTCAACAGGCATCAGGTCGACTCCAATGAAGTCGTGCTCCTCTTTAATTCTCACCATCAAACTATCCTTCCCAGACTTCCTGCAGGTATCCATGTACCATTCATGCAATCTTCACATCATCGTTGTTAGAGGAGGATGATCAGGTTTGACGAGAGGCTTCCCGTACTCGTATCTGAAGATCTCTACCTCTAACATTTCAAACTATACATCATCGCCCAGGAAATCACCAAGATTGGTATCGGGCAATAGCCCCGGATGATTAGCGGCGATATCGCTAGACACCTTGAGCGGGGGGCACGATTGCTTCACCTGTTTGCCGAGCTGCGGAATTGTTTTCCCACTTCTTCGTTGTGCTAATCTTGCATCACTGGAAGTACTTCCCGACCGCCGCGCTTCATCATATATATTTTTAATACAGCAGACATAGTTGGAATCCGGCGGAGGCGGTGGTGGTCGCTTCAGGGCATCCAGAGTGCGCTTCGCTTTCACCGGATCTACCGTTTCCTTCAGAGGTGGATGTTTCCGTGCAAAATGGGCCTGCACTTCGGCTTTCACGATTTCATTGGTTTCCTCGTTAGTCCTCTCATATGGTAACTTTGGAAGAGGCTTCAGGCTTGGACCAGCTTTGAATTTCTTCCCGCCTCTTGTACTGCTAGCCGCCAGAGCGGCGGCGTCTCTCTTCTGCCGTTGCTGATGCGGCGGAGTCCGCTGACACGTCGGAGGAGGCGAAGGAGGTGGCGGAGTGCTCCGACGTGCCGGAAGAGGCGGAGTGCCCTCACGCGCCGGAGGAGGCGGAGGAGGAGGCGGAGTGCCCTGATCACTCGCCGGAGGAGGAGAAGGAGGCGGAGTGCCCTGACGCGGCGGCGGAGGAGGAGGAGGCGTCCAGTTTGGAAGCTTGATGTACTCCTTTCTCCATAGATAGGTACTCCTTAAAGCATTTTCCAGATGAATCTCCCCTTCACCTGTAGGGTAGTCAAGCTCCAGCTCCTCAAATCCCTTCATTATTTCATCCACCTTCAAAACAGCATAGCCATGTGGAATCGGACGGCAATGAAAAGTTCCCTCAGCTTGAGGAGGTACAACAGAGCCGACCGCCACCTTCAAGGTCAGGTTCTGGCATTTCATCATTAGCTCGCAATGTTCAGCCTCCGTGATACTATCCACGGGGTAGCGAGGAGCCGTGAAATCAGGCTGAACGAGCTCCATGAAAGCCATGCTGCTTCTCCGCTAAGATGGTGGGGTAGCTTCTGGGGCAGCGTCGAAGCAAGGATCTTCATGCCGTTGAGATGGTTGGCCGGTAGCTCGCTGGCTCTCAAGTTCCTCTAGCTTTACTGATCTTGCGTTGAGCCTCTGCATTTTGGTTGCTTCCACTTTCCTCTTTCTCTCTCGGCTTCTGTAACCACCACTGTCGGGAAACCCATGCACCCACGGAACGGAGCCTGTGTGCCTCGTGTTCGTCCAGGGTGCTCAGGATTCCCGAGGGCCTCTGTCAGCTCATCCTTCTCTCTGTTGGGAATGAACGTCCCTTCCTGCGCTGCTTTGATTGCTTTCTGAAGCTTCTTGATGGGTATTGAAGTTGCTCGTCCGTCCAACGAAACTCCCCTGTTTCTGGGTCCAAAGTTCCCCCAACCCTGAAGAACCAAGTCTTTGAACGATCTGGCCAGTGCAATGTCGCTGGTTGGACACCTTTAGCAAGCAGGTCTTGCTCAGCTTTGTCCCGCAACGGCCGGGCTTTGTAGTAGCCACCTGACCCCGTGTGATGGTGATATAGCTTCTTTGCAGCATTTTTCTTGTTTGTCAGTGACCTTTTCTTACCCTTCTCCGATTTCTTGTAGGCCACAAATGCGGGCCAGTGATCTCTTATCTTCTCATATCGACCGATGAATTCTGGAGTCTATCCTTTGTCGACAAACTTTGAGTTCAACTCTTTCTTCCAGTTCCTGAATAGTTCTGCCATCTTCTTAAGAGCATACGCCTTGACCTTTGGCTCTATAACTGGGTTATTCGGCTCCTCCTCTGGCGGGAGGCTGAAATTTGTCATCAGCGAGGTCCAAAGATCATCTTTCTGTCTATCCTGGACATAAGATACTTCAGGGTCGTCCTTACTCTTATTCCATTGCACGATGCTGATCGGGACGCTGTCCCTAACAACAACTCCGCACTGATGTACAAATGCGTCCTTGGTCCACTTGGGAGCAATCGATTGGCCATCTTTCGCCACTTCTGTGATCGTGAACCTTTCATCCTGGCGCAACCTTTTTTTCGGGCCTAGTCTCCTTACGAAAGTTTGGCTCGATCCGGAGGGCTGAAAGAAGAAAGAAGCGTTAATATATGTACATACCAAAACAATTAATGCATCAAGTCAGCACAGGCTTAATCTCGTCGGACTTTGCAACAGCTCCCTCCTCCGTTCGGTCACCGGAGCCATCATCATGATCTCCTTCCTCCGCCATTCGGTCACCGGAGCCGTCATGATCTCCTTCCTCCTCCATTGTTGGATTACCGGAGCCATCATCCTCTCCTTCCTGACCATCGGTGTCGTTGAGAAACGACAAGGGATCAGCACCGGCGAGGATTATATCCCCCAACAACTGTTCTTGTTCTAAGTCTCTTTCCATAGTTTCTGCAAATATTACAACATGGCAATATACAAACATGAGAGATGGATTAGTGGCAAACATAGACCTAGCTAATCACAACAAGGAATCATATGCATATATGAGCAATGGATTAGTTGCGGACCGCCTCTCTCATGCATGTCCGACGCCCCCCCTCATGTCGAAGTTATCGGGGTTATACTTTCAGGAGAGGACACTTTGCAAAAAATATTCTATGAGGGTGTAGGAGATCGACAACGCTCTTTCTTCTAGGGTTTGGGTGGCCTCGAGAGTTTGTCGGGTAGGGCGGGAGGGAGTAGGAGATCGACAACGCTCTTTCTTCTAGGGTTTAGGTGGCCTCGAGAGTTTGTCGGGTAGGGCGGGAGGGGGTAGGAGATTGTCAACGCTCTTTCTTTTAGGGTTTGGGTGGCCTCGAGAGTTGGTCGGGTAGGGGCGGGAGGGGGTAGGAGATCGACAACGCTCTTTCTTCTAGGGTTTGGGTGGCCTCGAGAGTTTGTCGGGTAGGGACGGGAGGGGGTAGGAGATCGACAACGCTCTTTCTTCTAGGATTTGGGTGGCACGGTACGCACTATTAAAGTTGAACATTTTAACTTAGTAAATTTCTATGAACAATGATGGACGGTACGCACTATTTCCACATACTACGGTTTGGGTTGGATGCATGCGATCGTAACTCCGGTTCCGGTTGAAAGATTGCCTCGGAAAGGACTCCGCAACTTGAGCACAAGAGCTCCGATCGAGACGATTCCGGATCCGTTGGAAAGCTCTCGGGGAGTCGATGCCAACGCGATGATAGGGGGTGCTCCCGTGGCCTTGTTGGCATCTCTAGAGCCGCTCTAAAATGCTAACGAGCGTTGCCCTCCTTAAAACGCGAAATTTTCACTACGATGACGAGTGTCTCAAAACGGAGCCAAGGGTCTAAAATCGGTGTATGCATGATAGAAAATCTGAAAAAAATACATACAAAACATCTAAAAACATCTGAAAAATTCTGAAAAAAATACATCTATGATCCCTCATACATACATACATACAAAAAATACATCTAAAAAAATACATATATGATCCCTCATACATACATACATCTAAAAAAAATTCTATGAACATCTAAAAACATCTGAAAAATTCTATGAACAAAAATACTCCCTCATACATACATACATCTAAAAAACAAATTATGAACAAAAAAAAACAGCATATAAGAACAAAAAAAAAAGTAATGGACGGCGGCGGCGGCGGGGCAGGGCAGGGGCGCGGGGGAAGGGGCGGTGCTCACTGGGGGCGGCGTCGGGGCAGGGGGCATGGCGGGCGGTGTCGGGGCAGGGCAGGGGCGCGGGGAGCGGCGCCGGCGTCGGGGCAGAGGGCATTGAGGGCGTCGGCGGCGGCGTCGACGGCGAGGTGGAGCAGCCTGACGGCGTCGGGGCAGGGCTCGGCGGCAACGGCGACGAGGAGCAGCCTAGGGGCGTCGGGGAGAAGAAGAAGTGATTTTTCAAGAAACTGCTAAGTGTGGGCTTATATACCCAGAGCATTGGTCCCGGTTTGTGCCACCAACCGGGACCAATGCCACCCTTTTAGTCCCGGTTGGTGCCACAAACCGGGACGAAAGGTCCATTTCCAGCAGACCAGAGGGCGGGAAGCAGAGCCCAACCTTGGTCCCGGTTGGTGCCACCAACCGGGACCAAAGGTGGGCATTGGTCCCGGTTGGTGGCACCAACCAGGACCAAAGGGCTGGTGCTGCCGCGGCCAAAAATTTAGTCCCACCTCGCTAGTTGAGAGGGGCTCGGAGTGGTTTATAAGCCCCGCTCCCACTCTGCTATCGAACTCCTCTGATCTATTGCAGGCAGTACATGCCTAAACTTTTGTCCATGCCCTGTTGGGCCTGCTGGGCCCGCGGGCCTGCATCCTGGCCCATGAAAGATGGGTTTCTAGTCGTATGCAGGCCGTGTTGCCCTAGTAGGTGGGCAATTTTTTTCTAATTTTTTTGGTTATTTTAGTTCATTCTTTTTAACAAATAAATACTTTGATAATTTTAGTTAATATTTTAGTTGATTCTTTTTAACAAATAAATAATTTGATAATTTTAGTTAATATTTTAGTTGATTCTTTTTAACAAATAAATACTTTGATCATTTTAGTTAATATTTTAGTTGATTCATTTTAACAAATAAATAATTTGATAATCTTAGTTAATATTTTAGTTGATTCTTTTTAGTTGATTTCATTTTTTTGAACTTATTTTAACTCCAGACTTTTTGTGTGTTTAAAATGCACCATTCAAAGGCACATCATCAATTTTCAACCGTTTCTGACTTCATTTGGTTTTTTTCATGCATTTACTGATTTTTTTGAGCTAAATGACCCTGAAATTGAAAAGCACTACAAATGAACTCTGAAAAGGTTGAAAGTTGGCATGGTATCATCATTTCACCCACATAGCATATGCTAGAAAGTTGAGAGGGTTACGTCAAAAACTGGATGCACTTCGTGTACAAAATGGAGAATCTCTTTCGAAGTATAAGTGTTTCGGACGAAAACTCATCTGTTACAAAGGGATTTCATTTTTTTGAACTTATTTTAACTCCAGACTTTTTGTGTGTTCAAAATGCACCATTTAAAGGCACATCATCAATTTTCAACCCTTTCTGACTTCATTTGGTATTTTTCATGCATTTACTGATTTTTTTAGAGCTAAATGACCCTGAAATTGAGAAGCACTACAAATGAACTCTGAAAAGGTTGAAAGTTGGCATGGTATGATCATTTCACCCACATAGCATGTGCTAAAAAGTTGAGAGGGTTACGGCAAAAACTGGATGCACTTCGTGTACAAAATGGACAATCTCTTTCGAAGTATCAGGGTTTCGGACGAAAACTCATCTGTTACAAAAGGCATTTCATTTCTTGACATGTAACTGCAGTGATATTCTAGATAAAAGCCATCATCAGATAGTTGTGGAGAGAAAGTCTTCACTTTTTCTTCATGTATGTCCCTTGCTTTTTGCGCCGTAACCATGGATAATCTTCATTGTTTAACAGGGTGCTTGGGCTAGCCTTGACTTTGAAGGGAGGAATTTCGTGAAACTTTTCATAATCTTCAGACATGTCTGTCTTGCCCTCCACTCCCATGATGTCTCTTTTCCCTGAAAGAACTATGTGGCACTTTGGTTCATCGTATGATGTATTCGCTTCCTTATCTTTTCTTTTTCTCGGTTTGGTAGACATGTCCTTCACATAGAAAACCTGCGCCACATCATTGGCTAGGATGAATGGTTCGTCTGTGTACCCAAGATTGTTCAGATCCACTGTTGTCATTCCGTACTGTGGGTCTACCTGTACCCCGCCTCCTGACAGATTGACCCATTTGCACCAAAACAAAGGGACCTTAAAATCATGTCCATAGTCAAGTTCCCATATGTCCACTATGTAACCATAATATGTGTCCTTTCCCCTGTTGGTTGCTGCATCAAAGCGGACACCACTGTTTTGGTTGGTGCTCTTTTGATCTTGGGCGATCGTGTAAAATGTATTCCCATTTATCTCGTACCCTTTGTAAGTCAATACAGTCGAAGATTTTCCCCTGGCCAACGAGTACAACTCATCTGCAATAGTGTTGTCACCCATGAGATGTGTTTGCAACCAACTGCCGAAAGTCTTGATGTGTTCACATGTAATCCAGTCGTCACACTGCTCCAGGTGTTTGGAGCGTAGAATATTCTTGTCTTCATTGACATACGGGGTCACCAAGGTTGAATTCTGTAGAACTGTGTAGTGTGCTTGAGACCAAGAATGCCCGTCCCTACATATTATTGAGTCCGCTCCTAGCGTGCCTTTTCCAGTCAGTCTCCCCTCATACCGTGATTGAGGGAGACCAATCTTCTTAAGGTCAGGAATGAAGTCAACACAAAACCCAATGACCTCCTCTATTTGATGGCCCATGGAGATGCTTCCTTCTGGCCTAGCACGGTTACGAACATATTTCTTTAAGACTCCCGTGAACCTCTCAAAGGGGAACATATTGTGTAGAAATACAGGGCCCAGAATGGCAATCTTGTCGACTAGATGAACTAGGACGTGCGTCATGATATTGAAGAAGGATGGTGGGAACACCAGCTCGAAACTGACAAGACATTGCACCAAATCACTCCTTAACCTTGGTAGGATTTCTGGATCGATTACCTTCTGAGAGATTGCATTGAGGAATGCACATAGCTTCACAATGGCTAATCGAACATTTTCCGGTAGAAGCCCCCTCAATGCAACCGGAAGCAGTTGCGTCATAATCACGTGGCACTCATGAGACTTTAGGTTCTGGAACTTTTTCTCTGCCATATTTATTATTCCCTTTATATTCGACGAGAAGCCAGACGGGACCTTCATACTGAGCAGGCATTCAAAGAAGATTTCCTTCTCTTCTTTGGTAAGATCGTAGCTGGCAGGCCCTTCATACTTCTTTGGATGCATGCCGTCTTTTTCGTGCACACGTTGCTGGTCCTCCCGTGCCTCCGGTGTATCTTTTGTCTTCCCATACACGCCCAAGAAGCCTAGCAGGTTCACGCAAAGATTCTTCGTCACGTGCATCACGTCAATTGAAGAGCAGACCTCTAGGTCTTTCCAATAGGGTAGGTCCCAAAATATAGATTTCTTCTTCCACATGGGTGAGCGTCCCTCAGCGTCATTCGGATCAGATAGTCCGCCTGGACCCTTTCCAAAGATTACTTGTAAATCATTGACCATATCAAGTATGTGATCACCAGTACAGACGGCGGGCTTCTTCCGGTGATCTGCCTCACCTTTGAAATGCTTGCCTTTCTTTCGACATTGATGGTTGGTCGGAAGAAATCGACGATGTCCCAGGTACACACTCTTCCTACATTCGTCCAAATATATACTTTTGGTGTCATCTAAATAGTGTGTGCATGCGTGGTATCCCTTGTTTGTCTGTCCTGAAAGGTTACTAAGAGCAGGCCAATCATTGATGGTTACAAACAGCAACACATGTAGGTCAAATTCCTCCTGGTCGTGCTCATCCCACACACGTGCACCTTTTCCATTCCACAGCTATAAAAGTTCTTCAACTAATGGCCTTAGGTACACATCAATGTCGTTGCTGGGTTGCTTAGGGCCTTGGTTGAGCACTGGCATCATAATGAACTTTCGCTTCATGCACAACCAAGGAGGAAGGTTATAGATACATAGAGTCACGGGCCAGGTGCTATGATTGCTGCTCTGCTCCCCAAAAGGATTAATGCCATTCGCGCTTAAACCAAACCATACGTTCCTTGCGTCACCTGCAAAGTCCCCCCACGTTCACTTGATTTTTCTCCACTGCGACCCGTCAGCGGGTGCTCTCAACTTCCTGTCTTTCTTATGGTCCTCTTTGTGCCATCGCATCAACTTGGCATGCTCTTTGTTTCTAAACAGACGTTTCAACCATGGTATTATAGGAGCATACCACATCACCTTGGCAGGAACCCTCTTCCTGGGGCGCTCGCCCTCAACATCACCAGGGTCATCTCGTCTGATCTTATACCGCATACCAGGCATGCGTTCAATTCCTCGTACTCACCGCGGTAGAGGATGCAGTCATTAGGGCATGCATGTATCTTCTGCACCTCTAATCCTAGAGGGCAGACAACCTTCTTTGCTTCGTATGTGCTGTCGGGTAATTCGTTATCCTTTGGAAGCTTCTTCTTCAATATTTTCAGTAGCTTCCCAAGTCCCTTGTCAGTTACACCATTCTCTGCCTTCCATTGTAGCAATTCCAGTGCGGTACCGAGCTTTGTGTTGCCATCTTCGCAATTTGGGTACAACCCTTTTTTGTGATCCTCTAACATGCGATCGAACTTCAACTTCTCCCTTTCACTTTCGCATTCTCTCTATGCATCAACAATGACCCGGCGAAGATCATCATCGGGCACATTGTCTGGTTCCTCTTGATCTTTAGCTTCCCCCATTGCAGCATCATCGTATTCAGGGGACGGATAGTTGTCATCATCCTCTTCTTCTTCGTTATCTTCCATCATAACCCCTCTTTCTCCGTGCTTGGTCCAAACATTATAGTGTGGCATGAAACCCTTCTCAAGCAGGTGGATGTGAAGGATTTTTGAGTCAGAGTAAGCCTTCGTATTCCCACAGATAGGGCATGGACAACACATAAAACCATTCTGCTTGTTTGCCTCAGTCACTTTGAGAAAATTATGCAGGCCCTTAATGTACTCGGAGGTGAGTCTGTCACCGTACATCCATTGCCGGTTCATCTGCATGCATTATATATAATTAAGTGTGTCAAAAACCATTATAGAACATCATGAATAGAGAAGTGACCAAATTAATAGAAGTTCATCATCACATTAAAACCAAAGTACAGTAGTGATCAAATGTTATTACTGAAAAAATAAATACATAAAGTTCATACATAGTTCTCATTGAACAACATATAGCTCTCTAGAGCATCTAATTAAAACATACATTGAAACTATGTAGAACATTTCAATGCAACAACAGATGCGATCATAATCGCAACTAAGGTAACAATTGATCCAACGGCATAATGATACCAAGCCTCAGTATGAATGGTATATTTTTTTAATCTTTCTAATCTTCAAGCGCATTTTATCCATCTTGATCTTGTGATCATCGACGACATCCGCAACATGCAACTCCAATTCCATCTTCTCCTCCTCAATTCATTTCAATTTTTTCTTCAAGTAATTGTTTTCTTTTTCAACTAAATTTAACCTCTCGACAAGAGGGTCGGTTGGAATTTCCGGTTCACATACCTCCTAGATAAAAACATCTATGTCACGTTGGTCGGCATAATTTTCATAAACACTAAATGAAACAAATAGTTATAAAAGATAATATATACCACATCCGAATCATAGACATGACTAGGGCTGACGGGGGCGGATACCAAGACCATCGCACTATATAATAACAAACAATAATAAAAGTAAGAAAATTATACAAGTATCTATCTAAATCAGACAAGTAAGAATTTTTTTCTTTTAGAAAGACGATAAGAACAAGAGGCTCACCATGGTGGTGCCGGCGACGAGATCGGCGCGGGTGATCGACGGCGGTGAGGACAGGGACAGGACAGGACGGACCGCCAAACCTAGACAAATCTTGAGGAAAATGGAGTTTGGACAAGGAGCTTGGAGAGGAGAAAGCTTAAGTGTGGCTCGGGTATTTAATCGAACACCTCGTGTGCATAGGAGGTGAGCTAGAG
The DNA here is from genome assembly GCA_011799875.1 of Thinopyrum elongatum. Taxonomy (NCBI): domain Eukaryota; kingdom Viridiplantae; phylum Streptophyta; class Magnoliopsida; order Poales; family Poaceae; genus Thinopyrum; species Thinopyrum elongatum. The sequence goes on along the minus strand of CM022303.1, from coordinate 624,656,476 downwards.
CAACACACACCTCTCCCACGGCCGGCCAAAAAAACAAAGCAGTGGCTCTGTTCGCGGGCAGGGGCGGGCTTATATATATAGGGATCTCTTTAGTCCCGATTGGTGGCTAAAACCGGGACTAAAGGACAACATTTGGTCCCGGGTCCAGCCACCAACCGGGAATAAAGGTGCTGGGCCAGGAGCAAGGCCCATTGGTCCCGGTTCGTGTCTGGAACCGGGACCAAAGGGGTCAGACGAACCGGGACCAATGGCCCCCGAGGCCCGGCCGGCGCCCTAGCCTCACGAACCGGGACTGATGCACCCTTTGGTCCCGGTTCGTGAGTGAACCGGGATGAATGCCCTTACCCAGGCCTCAACCAAAGCCCTGTTTTCTACTAGTGGATCATGATCCAACCGATTTAGTGCCGAACGGACGGCACCTCCGAGTTTAGCACACGTGCGGCTTGATGACGTCTCCTCCTTCTTGATCCAGCAAGCGGGAGAGGAGAAGTAGATGGGATCACAACCAACACGACGGCGTGGTGGTGATGGTGGTGGTGGAGCACCGACAGCGCTTCGCTAAGCGTCGCCGGGACGAGGAGGTGGAACTAAGGAGTAACGGGAGAGAGAGGGGCACCAAAGGCTTGGTGTGTACTCTTGGGGTGCCCCCTCCCCTCTATATATAAGTGGAGGGGCATGGGAAACAGCCCCTCCAAGCCCTAGGGCGCAGCTAAGGGGGAGAGGACTTGGACTCCAAGTCCAATCCTATTCCTACGAGGACTCCTTCCTTTTTTGCGTTCCCTAGCCACATGGGTGTTTGAGGACTTGGTGCACCTAGCCCAATAAGGCCAGGGTGCCTCCCCGCAGACCATTCTAGCCCTTGGGTCATGTTGGACCCACTTGTGGACTTACGAACCCCTCCGGAATCCTCTGGAACCTCTTGGAAGCTTCCCGGTACAATACCGAAAAAACTGCACCTTTTTCCGGAACCCAAAATATGACTTCCCATATATAAATCTTTACCTCTCGACTATTCCGAGACTCCTTGTGACGTCTGGGATCTCATCCGAGACTCCGAACAATATTTGGTTACCACTCATCAAATATACTACTCTAGCATCAATGAACGTTAAGCGTGCGACCCTGCGGGTTCGGGAATTATGTAGTCATGACCGAGACTCCTCTCCGGTCAATAACCAATAGCGGGACCTGGATGCCCATATTGATTCCTATATATTCCACGAAGATCTTTTATCGGTTGAACATTTATGACAACATACGTAATTCTTTTTATTTGTCGGTATGTTACTTGCCCGAGATTCGATCGTTGGTATCTCTATACCTAGTTCAATCTGGTTACCGGCAAGTCTCTTTACTCGTTCCGTAATACATCATCTTACAACTAACTCCTTAGTCACTTTGCTTGCAAGCTTATTGTGATGTGTATTACCGAGAGGGCCCAGAGATACCTCTCTGTCATACGAAGTGACAAATCCCAATCTCGATTCACTCCAACTCAACAGACACCTTCGGAGATAACTGTAGAGCATCTTTATGAGCACCCAATTACGTTGTGACGTTTGATAGCACACAAGGTATTCCTGTGGTATCCAGGAGTTGCATGATCTCATGGTCGAAGAAACATGTATTTGACATTAAGAAAGCAGTAGCAATAAACTGAACGATCATATGCTATGCTAACGGTTGGGTCTTGTCCATCACATCATTCTCCTAATGATGTGATCCCATTATCAAGTGACAACTCATGTCTATGGTTAGGAAAACTTAACCATCTTTGATCAACGTGATAGTCTAGTAGAGGCTCACTAGGGACACAATATTTGTTTATTTATCCACACATGTATTTAAGTTTCTGGTCAATACAATTCTAGCATGAATAATAAACCTTTATCATGAATAAGAAAATATAATAATAACAACTTTATTATTGCCTCTAGGGCATATTTCCATCAACCCTTGCATGCAAGCACCTCCAAAACTACCTATGTCATCACAGCTATAGTACATTACGCTACTTTGTGAATTACTCATGAGAAACTCTAAGTTTACTCCGTTCTTTTACTAGGGAGTATCTATGGTTCAAGCAACAGAGAACTAGTAAATTCTCGGTCGACATTTGAATCGTTCGATTGAACCACCGATCTCCCTTTCATTCCCCCTGTCCCCCACACATTGTTGGTTTCTTTAGAAGAACAACACTACTTTATTTCATATAGCAATGTTTATGGCATACACAAATGGGCAGGTGGATCAGACAACCAAACTTGGTGCCCTACCGAAAGTGTATACATGATCTACAATTTAGGGCATACACAAATGGGTAGGTGGATCAGACCCCCAGCCCCCGGCGTGCGCTCGGGCCACATGGAGGGACTTTAGTCCCGGGTCATGGCCAACTAAAACTAAAGGGTGGGAGTCTTTAGTCTCGATTTATTTGTCCCGGTTGGTGACCCGGGACTAAAGGCTATTCCCAACCGGGACTAAAGGTCGTTCCTCTACTAGTGGTAGTAGCCATTTTAGCAAGCCTATGTGCCTCCTCATTTAAACCAATAAGGAGGCTAGTCAACTCTGCCTCACAGAGCTGCCCCGATGCAATGCTTTCGCGGCCGTCGGATCGCGGTAAAATTCCCACTGGCTCTTCTCGGCCATTAGATATTCGGCGCATGTTTCACCTTACTATTTCTTTCACGTGAGTATGACCGGTGGGCCAATTTGTTGGTGGGGTTGCATTGTGTTGGCTGGGTTTGTAGTGGACGGGTATGATTGGTTGCTCCTCGCGCAGAGCCCAATGGGCAACCGTGTGAACCCTAGCCCCAATCCACATCCCCCACGCCCCTCACTCCACTACAAGAAACATGTTAATCCATGACGGATTTCCGATGACATTTTGGTAAACCGTCATGGATGGCACGGTAAAAGCCCAAGCCCGCCTAACCTTTATACCCATATAAAACGCTAACCCTAACCCTCCTCCTGTCTTCCTCCTCCGCAGCCCCCTCCTGATTCCCCATCGCCCCCACACATGGCCACCACCCACCACCTCCTCGCCCCCTCCTCCCACAGCTCGCCGCCGGCCCTCCCTCTCTTCTCACCTCGCGGCTCCGGCAGCTTCCAGATTGGCCGCATCCCCCATCCATCCATCCCTCTCAGCTCTAACAAACAATCTCTCTCTCTCTCTCTCTCTCTCTCTCCCGTATGACCCCTCACGGCACAGCCAACTGCCATCGATTCCGGCGATGTTCACCATCACACAACGCACACACGAGCTGGTCTCCGACCCTGGCCCTCTAGGCCGGCTAGATCCGCCTCTCCCTGTCTTCGGCGCTCGCCCGCGACCCTGAGTCCGTGGCTAGGGTTTCGGCTATGGCATCGCGTCCGTCGTTGGCGTGTCCCCGATGGCTCCGCTCTGTCCCAGACCGCGCCCCCTCGCGCCCTCTCCACCTCCTGGATGGCACCCATTTGCTCGCGTGTGTTGGGCTGCGCAGCTACGAGCCCGACCTCCTCTGCCGCATCTCTGGTGCAGCCGTGCATCCTGTGGCAACCTCCTCTGCCACATTTGGACCACTGCAGGCCTCCCTTGCCCAGGTGAGCACAAACCCCATCTTCCTCTCCTCCTGCCATCTTGTGTTTTTTGTTAGGATGTGCTTTCACTGACTTAGCATCTTCATCTGTACATATCTGAACAAGTTCTTGTTCTTGCAAGCATAGAACATAATATATTTGCCTTGTGCAGTTATAGATTTGGTGTCAAGCTTGTATTAATAAAGGTGGTAATCCAAATGGCATCAAATGAGAAGTTCTGTAGGAGCTAGTTGAGGCTTTATAGGTTCTTTATAGTTAAGCTGAACTCATTAAGCATGATCAGATGGAGCTACATGTGTCTCTCATGTGGATGCTCTAATTTTCACCAAGTGTAATGTGTATTTCAGATGCATAAACTATGTTATGTTCTGATGGGCATGGTACTATTTGTTGTGATAGTTTCCCCTGATTTCAGAATTATCTAATGTCCTTTGTCTACTTTGTAGTATCTATATAATAATTAGAGATACATGATAACTCAGTTCAGTTTAAGCGTACAATTTTCTTATCTTGTTTGGCTGGGTTACATATTTACAGATATAACTGTTGGGACATTGCGCACCATAAGTGCAAACCTACCCACTACTAATGTTGTGTACGCTCAGGACATTCTATTTCATATGCTCATGGGTGGACTTGCTGATTGTACGGATGCTCTATACTTATTTCCTGTTCTTACAACCTACTAGCACCGTGTATCTGACTCAGCATCATATATTTGCTAGCTGCCTGTAGATTCTGCTGAGATCGGCGTTAGTCCTTTTGGGCCTGATTTGTTAAAGCAAACTACTTGCACACAACTATTTCGTTTATTTATTTGCATGTTTTTTTTGCGATAAGGACAGTATACCCGAGCTAGCTAGTAGAGCCCGAATTATGAAGTTCAGGTTTTGTATCCTTGTGTACTGTATTTATCTTCTCAATTTCTCATCAACTAATTTATACTATTGGTGAGGTCAGATTTCATTTTCTTAAAAAGAAAGCAATACTAAGAATAAAGTTTTAAGAAGGAAAATGGAAAGTAGGGTTGGGCAGTTTCCCCAATTTCATTTATCATATAATTGATTAAAAAAAGGGTCCAGCACTGTCAGGGTCAATTGCCTAGTGTGGCTACTGCCTTCTCTAACTCTTAACGTGTGTTGTCTGTGCGTGCTGACAAGGTGGCGACAACTGCTATCGAGGGCTCCGGTTCAACAGCAGGTGTGTTGTGTGTGTGTGCCTCCTCTCCGAATTTTAACACTGAATTTTCTTTGTATCTTGTACACTATAGGGTACCAAATAGAGACAAACAACAGGGTACCAAGTAGAGACAAACCGCTGCACTGTGGTATGTGGCCTTCTATCCAATGTTCAAGAAAGCGGTAAGCGTAAGCGGAGCGGAAGGCCATAGCTTAGAGCAATGGCCGCTTAAGCGCATCTTAACCGGGATTAAGCGTTTTTTAAAAATTGGCCAGAATTTGGCTGTTTTTGAATAATATGCACAAGAAAACAGGAAATATAGCACATAGGCAACTGAAAATCTGAAATAGCATATAAGGTTGAGGTTCAGTGGTTCACAAACCACAACAAATAGCCAAATAACACATAAATATAAGGTTCAGTGGTTCACACAGCAAGCATAAATGCATAATATTGTCTGAGAGCATATAAGATAAATGGCAGCTGCAGCCAAGCAGCAGCAGCAGCCAAATAGCAGCAGCAGCCAAGTAGCAGCAGCAGCCAAGTAGCAACCAAACAGCAGCAACAACCAAGCATCAGCAGCAGCAGCAACCAAACAGCAGCAGCCAAGTAGCAGTTCATGACTTCATGGATCAGTCCTCATCCACATAAGTGCGCCCAGTCACCACTTCATCTTCATCATCCTCGTACTCTATGTCCTCCTCCTCTGAATCTGTCTCCTCTACTTCTTCTTCGTCTGACTCAAACTCTTCAGCATGGAGATCTCTAACCCTTGCACTTTGACGAAGCTCAAGTTGTTCACTGGTTCCCATAGCATCTCCAACCACACTCCAAGGTATGCCATCTGCTCCCTCATCTCCATCTGGAAACACCATGAAAGCATGATCATCTCCTCCCTCGAACAAGAAGCCTTGTGCTTCGGATGCATCAGTACTGAGGAGAACATCAATGTTCTTCCTCTGCTTGATCTTTTTCTTCTTGGATAACAGCCTTGAGTTGAACTGGATGTACACAAGCTGATTGAGGTGATCTGTTGTAAGTCTGTTTCTCCTCTTGGTATGTATCTACAAGTGCCAATGCTACTAGTCAGGAACTAGTTAATATGAACTTGACAAAGCATTGGAACAAATTCAGCTTTGGAAACTAACCGACTCAAAACAACTCCAATTTCTCTCACAGCCGGAAGAACTTGAGGTCAAAGAAAGGATCTTCATAGCCATGTCCTTCAGCCCTGGTGTCTCACCTCCATACATTCTCCACCAAGCTACTAGGAAGAGGATTTTTTTCATAGTCAGGAACTAATAATACTATAGGAACTTGAGTACTGGACAAAATATGCAACTAAGTGAAAGTTTTGCAAGTAATGACTAACCAGGATTGTAGTCAAAGTTTTGGCAAGTCCTAGCAAGCTTCTTTGCAAAGGAACCCTCTCTGCTTTGGAACTTGCCTATTTCATAGTTCACAACTTTGTCTTGCATGTTTTCATCACCATGATAGAATGTCTCCACACAAGAATAGAAGGCTGTATTGATGTCAACAGAATCAAATATGCTGTCATCTGCATAGCTATAGTGTGGATTCAGAAAATATGCAGTCAACTCCAGTGGGGCATCAAGCCTATCTTTCATCTTCTTTTGAACTATAGCAAACACATCTTTGTACCGCGCCTCGACGTTACCAAAGGCCTCTTTGATTTCTTTCTTTGCCTTCACAATCTCTCCAAACAGAAAGCCCATTGAGGGCCATGCATCACCATCAACCAACCGGAGGACCTTCACCAATGGCTCGAACACCTTGATGCAAAGATTCACACCCTTCCAGAAGGGCTTGTTGAGAATTATGGCTGTAGTATCCTTTCCTTTCTTTGAGTGCACATCCTTGATCTTATCCCACTTAGAGGAAACCACCATCTTTCTTAGTGAATCAACCTTGTCTACAAGGCTTTGCAAAGTGAGGAACTGGGAAGCAAATCTAGTTACTCTCGGCCTTATGATTTCTCTCTTCTTGGTGAAGGATCTCATGCACTCTAAGGTGCGATGGTGCCCATACACAAATATTGTGAAAGCCTTGGCTTGATCAATTATCTTCTTGAACTTAGCTAAGTTGCCAATCCCTTGGAGCATCAAATTGACAGTGTGAGTCGCACATGAGCTCCAAAATATCTTTGGCCTCTTCACTTTCAAGAGATCCTTAGCCCCCATGCTGTTCGAAGCATTGTCAGTCACAACCTGCACCACATGTTTAGCACCTAATTCTTCAATTGTCTTGTCAACTAGATTGAAGATCATCTCACTTGTATGCGGTGTGTCTGATGTTTCCTTTGACTTGATGAAGCTAACACCTTCCGAGCAATGTGTGACTAGATTCATAATGCTTCTCCTCTTCATGTCAGTCCAAGCATCAGTCATGAGAGAGCAACCATGCTTGCCCTTCTCAACCTCTCGTTCCTTGAGTTCACTCTTGGTTCTTGCATACTCAGACTTCAGCAAAGTCTCCCGGAGATCATATTGACTAGGTGGATCTAGATCTGGGCCAAATTGACCAATGGCTTGAACCATTTGCCTAAACTCATCATTGTCAATTGCATTGAACGATATGGCTGCATTGCATATAAGAGAGACACATCTTAGCATAGGAGGGCAGCAAACAATCTACAATTTAATTGGAAAAAACAGGGCAACAAGCTCTTACCATGGGTATACACCCATCTTGCAATGTACTCATGTGCTTGAAGTGATCTCTCCTCCCATGCTGCCTTGTTAATCTTCATTTGCTTGAGTCTTGCTTCTCCGGATAACTTGGGGTCAATTGTACGTGTCCACTTATCTATAGGACCTAACACATGAGGTTGTGAGCTACCCATACAAGTGAGTTCATCATCATCTCGAGCTTGACCTTGAGGAGTAGATGATGCATCAATAACAACAACATCTCTCATAGCCTTCTCGTGCTCATACTTTTTTTTGCTTCTTTGATGCCTTTTCTTCAAAAGCATTTAAGCAAGCTTCTTTAGCTTCTTGTGGGCACCGCAGGCAGGTCCTCACCGCATTTGAGTTTGCCGCAATGTGTTGCTTCAGCCAGTAAATACCTCCCGTGAAAATCTGACTGAAGAAATTGCACTTCACTCTCTGAAGATTGTTAGGATCAACAAGCTGACCATAAGCCCAACCCATATCATTGGAATTCCTCTTCAGAATCTTTGCTCTCTCTTCTGCTGTTGTTGCTGCAGCAGTAGCACCAGCACCTTCTCCTCCTCCTGACTCCATACTAGTACAGTAGTACTAGACAAATTCCTCTTTAGTGCCTACTTTTGCAGCTTTGCTATTCCTAAACAAACCACTAAACTGTTGTTGCCTGCTCCCTGCTTAAGCAAATACCAATGAGGCAATGAATGAAACAAAGAACTAAACTAGAAGTCTAGAACAACAAAGAAACTACTGCTGCAGTGCTGCATGCCTGCTTATGGATGAGAACTGAAGAAAACATTAGAGGAGGATCTATGGATCTAAGGAACAAAGGAGGAGAGGAGGAGCTGAGAAGGAGGAGAGGAGAGGTGAAGATCCTCACCTGAACTGGTAGGAGGGGACGGCCACCAGGAGGAGGAGGAGCTGCCGGTGTCCAGATCCAGTGGACTGCCAAGGAGGAGGAAGAACGCCAGGAGCAGCCACTGGATCCAGAGCAGGAGCAGCCGCCACAAAACTCTCTTCGTTCCCCCTCTTGTGGATCCTGTAACCCTAGCCGAACAGGCCTGTTTTGGGCCAAGCCCATTATACCCCTTGTGGCCCTCCAGCCCAACCGTTTTCAGAGCGTTCGCCTCGCTTTTCCATCGAGTAAGCGCGCTCAGCGCACGCGTAGCCAGTGCCTAGCGCTAAATCGCCGCTAAAAACCGCTAAATGCTAAAATCGCCGCTAAGGCCAGAAGCGAAGCGTTTACCCAGCGCTTAAGCGCGATTAAGCGACGCTTAAAAACGCTTTCCTGAACATTGCTTCTATCAAGATCTTATTCAGTTTAGATTTTCCCCCTAGGTCTTGGAGACATGATTTATGATTTATGTTACTGTATTAACATATCAACATATTCTGTTGAGAGTTTTCTCCCTAGGCATTTGTTTTCTGTCCTTGTTGTATCCTGCTGTAGCCTGGTGAATATGTATTCTAGAAATAAGCTTAGTCTGAATCTAAGAAGAAAATTACATCGTTACAGTGTGGCAGTCCTACAGTAAGAATACAGAGGTTTAAACCTGTTATTAGTTTGTGTACGAGGCACATGTATTAGTGAGTCAATTTAGAGTAGTAGTACTACTATTATTTCTCCACCTACTAGTACTAGTACCAAGGCCATGTGTTAGCTCACTGTCTCTCAGTCTTGAGGCACAAACAGGGCTAGCACTTGCCAACACGGTGACACAACGCATTTTTTCTTTAACTCCTTTGCTCCATGCCTAGGTCGCCCTCCTCAATAGTGCTACTGACAAGTGATCCTAAATCTTTTTCTTGATGTTGTTCCTTTTTTTTATCGCTTAACACTTTAATTGTCTGATTATGATCTCTTGTTTTTGTGATGCAGGTCTGGTTGCGCCGGAACATCCGTGCCGCTGCATGGCGCACAATAGAGCTTGAGAGGGCAGCAGCGGTGGTAGCGGTTGGAGCTGCTCAGCGATCAAAGGGTTAGTTCTCTACTGCCACTCCTGTGATTTCTCCGTTATTTCCATTCCACAACTCAACTACTACTGAACTGCACCTATTTGGTTGATCTAGTTCAGAGTTACGCACTCGAATCAAAGTAATCACATGCATGTTGTTAAGATCAATAACTGATACATCCTAACTACTATCTCAGTATCTGTTAATAGAACCATTTGCCACTTATATAAATCTGTTAGTGGCCATGGCTCTTAGTTATTTTGCATGCCATTTTGGGTTTACTTAGCAAGCAAGTGTTGTTTACTATTGTTAGTGCCTTGATAAAATTTTATTTTCATGTGTAAACTTGTTGAGACATGAGCAGTGGCTTCACGTCATGGATATTGTTTGTTAATGATACCATTGTTTGGCGGATTTATATGACCTCTACTGCTGCTGCTATAGTAGTTGAGTTCTGCAATGTATGTTCTATTGCATTGTCACTTATAGGTCAACTTGATTAGACTTTCATTTGGCACATTTCTATTTGGATCAATTTGTAGCAACCTCGTGTTTATTGTTGTTTTATAGTAGGTGCTTTTTATTCTCATTTGTAGGCTAAGATTTGAAGATTTTGGAAAGCATGTAATTTATTTTTGTAGTTTCTTCTAATTCTCTTATTTCTACTATCTATTCATATCTATAAATGTCAAATGTTGTTGTAAATATGGTAGGTATGATTGGGTAGTGGGCTACTTGGTGTCCATCACAATCTGCCATGACATATACTCCCTCTGTTCCTAAATATAAGTCTTTGTAGAGATGTCACTATGAACCACATACAGATGTATATAGATGCATTTTAAGTGTAGATTCATTCATTTTGCTCCGTATGTAGTCCATCTAGTGGAATCTCTACAAAGACTTATATTTAGGAACGGAGGGAGTAGTTGCCAGCAGGAGGGCCGACGACAACATGAATAACAACCTTAGTAGTTTATATGTGTTGTTGATGTAAATTGGATTTGTACTCATTCCTAGCATTGTTGTGATATATTTTGTCAATATATGATGTATATTATCATTTCATGGAGGATTTTATAAACTGCTATGTTTTATACAGATACCTATGTATGGCTTCATATTGAATGATTTGTGTAACGTGTATGACACTTTGGAAATACTATCCTGGGCTAAAATTGGCATTATCATTTATGTAACACGTTATGCTCAAAGTGTGTTGGGTCAAATTGGGCTGAAAGAAATGGACCAGACCATATTTAAATTGATCCTAAATCCATGACAATTTCTGTGATGAAAAGTAGCATCCACATAGGCAGCCACATCATTCCACTTGTTCAACTGGAAATCCTACGTGGTGTTGGTCCATGATGATATTTTCCGTCACCAAGTATCGGGCCTAGTTTGGGCTTGGATGGGCCTATGGCAAATCCATGACGGTGAAGGACCGTCATGGAAGGTACGATGTCAAATTATGACGCGATATACATGGCGGATTTCAAATCCGTTGTGGATGGGCACGCATGACAGTTTTTGACTGATTTGTGACACATTAGATCTGTCACGTATTAACAGATTTCTTGTAGTGCTCCTCCCTCCTTCGTCTGTCGCCGCGCTCCCTCCTCCTCCCTCGTCGCCATGGCCTCCGTGCCCTAGGAGCCCCACTGCTGACTGCTACTCCTCCACCTCCACGCCTCTTCCTCCTCCTTGCCTTCCCATCGCTCGTGCGCAGGTCGCCGCTGTGGGAGAGCAGGGAAAGTGCTGGATCTTCAAGATGGGGTTGTCAGGAAGGCTTCCCAGCTTGACGGCGCCATCATGGGAGGAGGCTCACCATCGAAGAGCAGCCGCAGGTGCATAGCATCCAAAGAGGTGCAGCCGAGAGGAGGTGAGGATGACTCCGATTGACAAGCAAGGTTTTGGATTTTGTTTTCTGTTTTTTACCGGATCTTGGCGAAATGGATGAAATTCATAATTTCGGACTTCTTTCGGAAAATTTCGGACGAAAAGAACAAATCAAAATTTGAAATTATAACAAAAATTGGCCGAAATTTGAACGAAAAAGACCAAAATTTGAGAAATTAAGCAAAACACATCTTTATCACTGAACCAAGCTTCATACATATGCATGCGGGCAATACTACTACTCACAGCCGTTGTGTTGTTGCTGCTGCTCATTAATAGCTAGCTATCACTCATCATATACAGTGGAGTATCACAAACTCGACCTCATAGGTTCATATGGCAGTGGTCCACATTGTTGCCGCCGTCGACTGGGTCGCCAAGTGCACGGGCGCTGTCCAGGTCATGACCTTCACGCTTCATTGGAAGAAGAACGAGGTGGAGTGCTTGAGGAGGTGGAGTGGTTGAGGAGGAGGAGGCTAGACGGAGGCGGCGCTCGCCACCTTTGGCTTCCGTTCCCTGCAGCCGCCACACAGGAGGAAAAATGAAATTTAGGGTTAGGGCTGCTTTCGTTGGGGTTTTTATACCACAGGGAGGTATACGTGGGCTAGTTTGGACCTTGGGCTGGGCTGGAGGTTTAAAACAGGCCAAAATATTTAACCGGATAGTGCTTATACCGGGCCTCAACGATATGGACGAATTTCGGACGATGCAAAATTTCGGCTGAAATCCAAAACACAGTTGACAAGAGCAGGGCAGCAGATTGGATCGAGCGGGCCTGCATGTCCATGCCGCTACCTTGATTCGCTAGCCGCCGCCTAGAGTCTCCCTGGCTGCCGTCTCAAGCTGCAACCGTGTGTCAACTCCACCACTGCCGCCAGGAATCCCGTCCCCAGCAAGGTTGCTTCCTTTGAATCCCTGCTCTACCTGGTCCTCCTGCCCTGCTTATTACATGTGTGATGTGTGCGTGCTTGCTGCTGTCATGCTGCGTGCGTGCGTGCTTGCTGGCTTGCTGCTGGGTGTTGAGCCGCTGATGGCCTGATGCCGATGCTTTGCTGTATATATATTTGTATAATGCTTGTATCTTGCTTTGTTGTAAACTGACTTTGTTGCTTGTTGTGGTTGACCTGCTGATGTTGCTGCTTTGCTGGTCAGGGAGTAACTTCAGTGACATACAGACACAAGAGATATTCAGTTATGTTGATTGGGGAAATTAGTGATCGTCCAGTCAACAAATGGGGCAGTATTTTGATCTCATTTCATCTCAGGAATTGATTATTTGTTGTCTTCTTTGCATGCATTTTATTAATTATTTATATATACTTGTTGTATCTTTGTACTGCTGTTTTTACAAATTGTCGTATCTTGTGTGCTCGTTTCCATATCATCGTATCTGTGTTGCTGTACGGTGCTTCATAGCAAAAACTTATACTTACTAAAGAATGTGTTCCTTTTCTTTTTCCCATTGCTCGATAAGCATGATCATGTTTCTACCGATTGATTATACATATGATCTTTCTTTTGATTATTTTGTGGTACTTCTGATTGACACTATGAGGTGCTTCCTTGTCATGCAGATTCATCCTTTACTTAAATACTGATGATGATATGGTTGTAAATTAGTCTGGTATATTCCAATAGTTGTCTCTTCCAGAAGATTTTTTTATCAGAATAGCTTACCTAAAGAGTTGGTTGTTCGTCTAGATTGAACACCCAACTATAAGAATGGGTTGACAACACTGATTGACTCTATTGTGCTTATATGTTGCCCAGATGCATTATTTACTTATACACTGATGATATTGTTGTAGCTAAACAAATGGGTGAAAAACCACATCAACCCAGCTGTAAGAATGCAATCTTATGATTCATACTCACCTATGGTTGCTATATTGTACATTCTTTTGACGAAACTATATTGTACATTTAATAACCTGACTTCTTCCATGAGAGAGCACTACTTAGAGGTTTAACTGAGGGAGATGGGGTTTAGGGACAAGAAGAGGAACCATTGGTGGGTGCTCTTGCTTCGCTCGGCTGGTTCCAAGACTGTGAGGGGGAGGTCTTCCTGGTGCGTGTGTGCTTTCCTTCGAAACAAATGCACCTAACAGAAACCGCGTGAGACCAAAGGAAATTACTTTTCTAACTCTGAACCGTGAAACCTACCGGCCCGACGTCCAAAGGTCTAAACCGGGGTAGGTTTGTAACTTCATCTAGACGCCACGCAACCGCCTCCGAAAACATTCATACACCGTGGCTGCCTAAACACACATGCGCTCAGCCGAAATCGCTCCCGCCCACTATTTGGGACATCTGGGATTACCGTCCTACCCCGACCCGCAGTAGGTCCGAAATTTAAGAGGGGGCAAAGTTTATACTTTCCCCAAATTTCAAACAAGCTCGTCCCATCTATTAAAAAAAAGCGCGTCCCAGACCGAAACATGGTTCCCCCTTAGCTCCCCCCCGCCCCCCCGTCTGATTCCCCATTCGTACTCCGTGGGCGCCAAAAATACCTCTCCACCAGGCGCGAAGCCCCGGCGTCCTCCGTCCGCCACCCCATCCCACCCATCAACCGCCACCCTCCTCCATCACGCCAAAGCCGATACCCCGAGGTCGTTGTCCACCGCAACCGCAACCGCAACGCCCTCCACGGCTAGTAGTTGAAGCCGAGGCCGAGGTGCCTCCAGGACGCCGACGTGCGCCGTACCCGAGCCAGTTCAACCACGCCATCCAGTGCCTCACCGATGCCGCTCCAACGTCGCCACCGTCCACCGCACCAGAGCTGTTCCCGCTACGCCGTCCTTCACCACCTCGGATCTTCTTCCCCTCCGCCGGCAGACGACCACCACAACACAGTCAACAATTTGGCCATGGGTTCGTCCAAGGCTCCACCCTCCTCCAAAACATCGGTTCCCCCAGTAAAAAGAAGAACATCGCCGAGAAATCAGGAGGACACAACCCTGGCAACCGGAACTGGCACTACTGCAGGATGCTGCTAACGCGGCACTACAATCAGCGACCCTTAGACGAAACTGTGTGCGATGCATTAATCGCAAACGGTGATGTAAAAAATCCGTCAAAAAAGATGCAAAACGTTTGCGATGGCGGATACATCAAACACAGTTCAGATTTTAGTTGCGTGTGCGATGCGGGGCATACAGTTCAGTTCAATGAACTGTTTACGATGAGGCAGAACAACAGAAACGGGCAGCCAGATGAAGGCGTGTGCGATATACGGCATACAGTTCACTCGGATAAACTGTTTGTGATGAGGCAGAACAACAGAAACGGGCAGCCAGATGAAGCTGTGTGCGATATACGACATACATTTCACTTGGATGAACTGTTTGTGATTAGGCAACACAAAAGAAACGGTCAGCCAGACCAAGGTGTGTGCGATATACGGCATACGGTTCACTCGGATGAACTGTTTGCGTTGAGCCAAGAGAACAGAAACGGTTCAATTTAACATGATGTGTGTGATATGCGGCAAACAGGTCTGTAATCATAAATGTGTGTGAAGACAGATAATAACACAGATGATTGCTGCTAATAAGCCATGTGTGTTGTGGGTAAACGCTTGCTGGTATACAATTGTCAGCGATTGATTAAATCATCACCGACGGGTTCCCTAGTATGGTCCGTATGCAATGTCATTGCACACAGAACAACAACATATGTACATATAACTTATAAGGACTAGATTCCATAAACAGATTGAACATCCAATTACATAGGTGGCTAGTACACACATGACCATTGCTGTAACAACCCGAGACCGACGCTCCAGATGCCTTCCAGTTATTTCATTGTCGCCATGTGTTTTATTTGATTGCTGCATTCATCATCGCATCATGCGCATTGCATCCTCATGTTTTCATAAAACTTGCATCCGCTCGTAGTTGCCGCTTCTTGTCTCTGTTGACCTCCTCTCAGATCAACCGGACCGCACTCTTCTCTCACTTCTCTGAACCCATCAAACCCCGTTGTCTCCATTGACCTTTTGTGAGACCCCTTTATCTTTGTCAACCTCTCTCATATCCCCCTCCGTGCGCGTCCGAAACTTCTCTGAAGCCAAACCGGGCTGTCGTTACCATTGGGTCCGGATCATCCCCAAACATCCCTAAAATATCTTCGGTTCTTTGTTTGGACTTCCTAACCTATATTCTTCTCAGCCGTTCGATTATGATCGTAGGGACGAGATATCCCCTAACCTAAATTCATCTGCTATAAATATCAGTCTAACCCTAAAATCTAGGAGACTTGTCCCATCCTTCCTCTCGCCGCCGCCAGCCCGATCTCCTCTACCTCGGGATCTTCCCCAATCCAAAATTCCACGCAATCCCTTCGCCTGACCACCGGATCCGCCACGCCGTCGCTTTGCCAGTGCCCGAGCTCGCCCGCGCCTCCCGCACGCTGCGCCCTACCTCCTCGTCACCAACCCCGCCGCCTCGTCGTCTCCCATCTTCGGCGACCGGACCCTGCCGGAGTACCGCAAGGCCAGTGCTCCACCGGCCGTTTCTCCTCGCCCTCCTCTGCTACCTCCTTTCTAATCTCTCTCTGGTCATTGTCAGCGCCATGGAGGGAGCTCGAGTCCGCCGCCGGCCATGGTTGTTGCGCCACCGCCTGATCTGCTTCGCTTCCAGCCAGATCCGGCGCCCTATGGCCAGACCTCTCCCACCGGGCCTCAGTCCTGCTCCTCCCTGCCTACCTTGTCGCCGGGATCGCTACGCCGCCGTGCTCCCTGCATCGAGGTAGTCGAGCCCTGCTTCCCCTGCGCTGCCTCGACCACCTCTCGGTCGCGCGTTGACCGCGCCCAGCGAGCAGCAGTGAGTCGGCCTCCGTCGCCCCGCGCCTGGGCCACGAGGGCGCCGAGACCCAACAACGTCCTCCGTCCCCTGGGCCGGCCCTTCTCCTCCTCTGCTTCCAGCGCCAGCGCATCGGGCCTCCTATACCCAGCTCCACCACTGGCCCAAGGCCCTCTGGTGAGCCTCAGCCCAACCACCGTTTGCCCCCGTGCACTGATGGGCCAGCTAGATTCAGCCCAGGGCATGTTTTTTTCCAGTCCTGCGAATTTTGCTAATTATCCAGTGTTTTGCAAGTTTTACAGAAAAACCTTCTAACTTCATGCATATAATAACTCATGAACTATGCATCATATGTAAAAACTTTATATATGTAAAATGCTTAGAATTTCATCTAGTTTCATAATATCTAACTTGCATCCATGTTTAAAATGTTTAAAATGCGGTTTGCATTTATTTTGCTAATGTCATGCTAAAATGGTTTATTTCATAACTAAATAACCGTAGTTCGGAATTAAATAAACTTTATATGTAAATGGGGTAGAAAAATGCATAGATTAACATGGTGGCATTACTTTGCATGTTTAATAACTCTTAAATTGTGTAGAGGGCAGAACAGTACCAAATCAATAATTGCATATGAAGATTTTTCGGAATTGTTGTTTGTTGTTCCGGCCTCATTTAAGCTTGCCTAGATATGTAGTTTAATTATGCTTCACCTCTTGCCATGTTTAACAACATTTAATATTGTTGGGTACATAACTGAGAGCGAACTAAATAATTGTTGTGGTGTTTCGTCAATATGCAACTCGTTGCATATCGAGCCCCACTTAATTTGTAGTGTTGTTTGTTGCACTTTGCCATGCCATGCCTCATTAAACCGGACATGCATCATACTTGCTTGTGCATCATGCCATGTTTATGCTTGTTGGTTTACCATGTTGTTTGCTTCTTTCCGGTGTTGCTTCTTCTCGATAGTTCCGGTAATGTTGCGATTGTGAGGATCCGTTCAACTTCGCCCGTTCGTCTTCTTCTTGGACTTGATCTTCTTCCTAGCGGGATTTCAGGCAAGATGACCGTTACCCTGGATACCACTACTATCTTTGCTTTGCTAGTTGTCTCGATGCTATCGCTATGTCGCGCTACCTACCACTTGTTTATCAAGCCTCCCAATATGCCATGAAACAACCTCTAACCTTTTTCACCATCCCAGCAAACTGTTGTTTGGCTATGTTACCGCTTTGCTCAGCCCCTCTTATAGCGTTGCTAGTTGCAGGTGCAGTTGCAAGTTGTTCCATGTTGGGACATGGATATCATGGGATATCACAATATCTCTTATTTAATTAATGCACATATATACTTGGTAAAGGGTGGAAGGCTTGGCCTTTTGCCTGGTGTTTTGTTCCACTCTTGCCGCCCTAGTTTCCGTCATACCGGTGTTATGTTCCTTGATTTTGCGTTCCTAACACGGTTGGGGTTTATGGGCCCCCGTTGACAGTTCGCTTTGAATAAAACTCTTCCAGCAAGGACCAACATTGGTTTTCCATTTGCCTAATAACAACTAAAACTTGCATAGGGACTTCCCGGGCCCCGAGAATAATTAATCAACCCCCCAGGCCAGTGCTCCACATGAGTGTTGGTCCACCTACCTAGCAGTCGGCGGTGCCGCCTCGAGGCAACTCGAGGTATTTGGCTATCGTCCACTTAGCATAGACGGTGTTATCCTGAGAACGAGATACGTGCGGCTCTTATCGGGGTATCGACGCACCGGGTGGTCTTGCTGGACTTGTTTTACCATTGTCGAAATGTCTTGTGCACCGGGATTCCGAGTCTGATCGGGTTGTCCCCAAGATGGAGAATTGCCTCCGCTGATCGTGAGAGCTTGTCATGGGCTAAGTTGGGACACCCCTGTAGGGTTTAATCATTTCGAGAGCCGTGCCCACGGTTATGTGGCAGATGGGAATTTTTAATATCCGGTTGTAGAGAACTTGACACCAGATCCGAATTAAAATACACCAACCGCGTGTGTAACCGTGACCGTCTCTTTTCAAGTGAGTTCGAGAAGAGAACACGGTGGGGTTATGTTTGAACGTAAGTAGTTCAGGATCACTTTTTGATCATTTCTAGTTTGCGACCGTTGCGTAGTTTCTCATCTTATTCTTGTACTCGTAAGTTAGCCACCATATAATGCTTAGTGCTGCTGTAACCTCACCACTTATCCTTTTCCATACCCATTAAGCTTTGTTAGTCTTGATACCCATGGTGATGGGATTGCTGAGTCCTCGTGGCTCACAGATTACTACAACAACAGTTGCAGGTACAGGTAATGTGATGATCTGATGTGAGAGCGATGTTTGCTTGTTTTGGAGTTCTTCTTCTGCCTCTTCTTTGGTTCAGGGGATAGGTTCCTGGTCGGCAGCCTGGGCTAGCAGGGTGGATGTCGTTTGAGTTTCTGTTTGTGTTTCATCCGTAGTCGGATGTTGCTCTCTTGTATGATGTTTGATGTATTGTGAGGTAATTGTATGCCTTTGTATGTATCCCCAGCTATTATGTAATGGTACGTTATAATGATATCCACCTTGCAAAAGCGTTTCAATATGCGGCTCTATCCTTGGTGGGACCTTCGAGTTTCTCTCGGATAGGATCGCATATTGGGCGTGATAAGTTGGTATCAGAGCCTTACCGACCTTAGGAGCCCCCTTGATTGATCGAACCGCTGCCGTTGTTGAGTCTAGAAAAAACTATTTTGAGTCTAGTTATATCGGAGAGTAGGAATTCTTTTTACTCCTCATCCCCTTCGTCGCTCTGGTGAGGACTCCTGACGTAGATGTTTTGACTTCACTCTCCTCTTTTTCATTCAAATTTTTTTAGGATCACGCGGGTATTGTTGGAATCATTGCGATATCGATGTGACGGGAATTCTGTCTTGGTGCCTCCCGATTGTAAGGATTGGACCCGGGGAGTTGAGCTCCAAGGGGTTCTTGTCACATTCGCGATCGTTTCAGTTCCGGAATACCAGAGGATGCCGACATCGAAACGCTCCCATACTTTTCATGGTGGCAAATAGTGCCGTGACTTATCCCCAGTACTGGAGGAGATAGCACGGATGATCTTCCATGACTAGTATCGTTGTGTGTTCGAAGGTCTGAGGTACACGAGTTTCCGAGATTTCTTGGTTATGTGTTGAATGCATTCGGAACATTGGAGCATAGAATTCTGCTAGGAGTTGTGTGATGATTTTTGCTCCATGTAGCCGTGGGACCAGATTGCATAACCAAGAAGTTTCGGGAGTTCTCAGGTGGGAATTCAAGTAGTTACCTAGGATATCTTTCCGACAGATGCATGATATGAAATTGGGGTTCGACGTCTAGTGGTCCGCCTATCCATGGTTGGTTTTACAGTGGTCACGTTGTGTCTTAATGAGCCCTGTGTAGCTTTGCTATGGCTCGGGGACGCTTCGTATGTCATGTGCACTGCCTTGTACATGATGGTGTTGTACGATTGAGCCCGTGTGGGCCCCACCACGAAAACTTCGAACGAAATCTCTATCATATGTTTGTTCTGGCTTATTTTGCAAGCCAAATCCTTTCTTTTGTTTTGAGTTGTGGTATTCGAGTTGCTTCCAAGTCAAGTGTTGATTCCATACCTTTTCCTAAGCGGTGTTCTCATATTTCTATGGGAGTGCCAATCCTTCTTGATCATCGAGGTGGTCATGTTAATTCTTTTTTTCAACCGCCGTGCTTCTCTTCAAGTGGATCCGATCATTTCAACATTCACAAGATCAATTCTCAGTTTTCTCAACAACGTCTGTTTCATCCGTCCCAAGTTGCCTTTGTTTTTTTTTCCACCATCCCACCCTTTTTTCTTCAAGGATTCAAATTTCTTAATCAAGTATCCATTTTATTCATGTGAAGTCTCGTCATTCTTTTCGTTTAATGTTTTTATCCGGTGATTCTCATGAAGATACTAAGGAAGCTTCAAGTTAATCATTCTTTCATTCTCATTTTTTTTTCTTCTCCGGTGGATTCAATTCAAGCTTTTGGTGTTGACCACATCCCTTTCGTCATTTCAAATTCTTTCTCATTGCCGGTGCACCTCTTATCATTCGCCTTTCGCTATTCATTTGTTCCGGAGTGCTGAAGATATCTCAGAAGATTTGTGTTTCCATTCTTAATCCATTCAAGCTATTTTGAGGTTGTTATCTCATTCAAGCCATTTAAATTCAACCGGTGCAATCTCTCTTTAAAAATTGTTCAACGGTGTTTCTTTTGAGTGGGCCCTAACCCACAGGTCTTTTCCCAGGATCTTTCCTGACTCTTCTAATTTTTTCGGAGTTATTCTTAAATTCTTTTCAAAGTTGACGTAATAATGAATTATCATTAGTCAATTGCCTTCTCCAAGATCACTTTCAGATTCTTCTCATCTTTGGCTCAACATTAATATTCATCATTGTTCCGGAGTGTCTCAACAATTCATGGTGGTATTTCAAATCGTCATCCTTAGCTTTTGAAGACCGAAGAAAAGTTTCTCTTAAATCTTGGTCCGTTCTCTCGAAGATTCATGGTGCTAGTTTCGTGCCATCCTCATAATTGTTTTTGATTGTGAGAATTCTTGTCATACCCAACTGAAGCATTTCAGGAGTCTTTTCATTTTGATTCTCCGGAGGCCATCATCTCAGAATGATTTATTCGTTCTCAACGTTCAGTTCTCATTCCCAGTTCTACCTGTGCATCATTCAAGTATTCTCTAGTCAGCTTGTGATCTCTTCGTGCTCTCGTATCTAAATTCCCTCAAGTATCTTCGTTCGTTCTCTAATTCTTCCCGGCAATTCGTTCTTTTTCTTTATTCGCCTTTAAATTCTTACGGTGGTCCATTCAAGATTCCTCTCCTCTTGTTATCATCTCAATTCATTTGTTCTTCCCAAATGTTACCGGTGGTCCATTGAGTTGCGCTATGTCTCTCCTTATTCCTTCTCCACGAGAATAAGTAGTATGCCAAATCCATTGCTTGTAATCAGTTTAAGTTGACGAAGGATAAACATACAATAAATCTTATTCTTGTTTTCCTCGAGGTGATTTAATCTTTTCTTTTGGAGATTGTTCATGATGAAGTATTTCTCGGTTCCAAGTTGTTCATTTCTTTTTCGAAGTTCAAAGTTCTCTCATTATCTCTTCGCGGAGCTCCATCTAAATCATTACAAGGCTCCATCTTGTTCTTTTCAACTTTCCTTTCGTTGATCATTCTTTATTACCGGAGTTCTCACAAAGGCTCAACATGGTGGTTCATCAAGGATTTCTTTCATTCTCGAAGTGTTCATCAAGATTCTTGTTGGAGGAGCTCAAGCATTCTTCATCTTGCATTCCGAAGTGCAATTGTTCTCCCTTATCTTTTGAGGTGGTAGTATATCATTCTTGATTCACAAGAGTGAGATATTGAAAACCCATCATTTTCTCTTCGTTCAGGAGATCCTTTGCATCCCATCAATCTCTTCATTGGAGTTATCTTGGGTTATATTTCACCTAAAGCCTTCCTTAAGGAATGTTGCTATTATGGTGCTTATCAATGATCCAAATTATATCTTTATCATCTTGGTGGAAGAAGTTTCTCATCTCTTTGGTGTTCTCAGTCAAATTAACTGTTTTCGTTAGTGGCCAGTTGTCACCTCATAATTTTGAGATGTTTCCATAAGCCCACAACTTGCTTATTCTTTTCGTTGTTGATTTTTCAACAACTCCGATCAACCCTTCTTCGTATGGATGCTTTTCAAATCCATTTGTGGAAGGAGTTGTCATTTTCTTCTCCATTCTTTTCTTTCCAACGATTCAACTTCTATTCTTTCGTCCCGAAGGAATTGTGATGTTTCTCTCTCCATCTCATCGTCTTGTTTTGCCAAGATCATGTTCTTTTGGTGCTTATCCAGTTAACCGGAGTGTTGCGTCCTATTTTCAAGCTCCTTCCATCTTATCAAGTTCCTTCTCTTTCTACCGGAGCGCTGCCCAAATTCTTTTGTATACCTTGCTTCTCTTTTCAACCAGAGTGGTTTTAAATTCTTTCGTGACCCTTGAGCTCTCGATTCATGTGTTTGCAACCTACAAGGTTCTCATAATGTTCCTTGTTCCTCTTTCCTGACAAAGTGCTTTCAACCTCATTCGTCTCCGTTAAGGCCTTTTCTCTCAAGTTCAACTCTCTAGGTTCTTTGGTTTCACTCGTTTGTCATGAAGCAACTTTGTTTTACCTCTTCCTCAACCTCTTCTCTCCGGTGCCATCCCTAGATCTCGGGGCGAGATCTCTTGTAAGTGGAGGAGAGTTGTAACGACCCGAGACCGACGCTCCAGACGCCTTCCAGCTATTTCATTGTCGCCATGTGTTTTATTTGATTGCTGGATTCATCATCGCATCATGTGCATTGCATCCTCATGTTTTCATAAAACTTGCATCCGCTCGTAGTTGCCGCTTCTTGTCTCTGTTGACCTCCTCTTAGATCAACCGGACCGCTCTCTTCTCTCTCTTCTCTGAACCCATCAAACCCCGTTGTCTCCGTTGACCTTTTGTGAGACCCCTTTGTCTTTGTCAACCTCTCTCAAATCCCCCTCCGTGCGCGTCCGAAACTTCTCTAAAGCCGAACCGGGCTATCGTTACCATTGGGTCCGGATCATCCCCAAACATCCCTAAAATATCTTCGGTTCTTTGTTTGGACTTCCTAACCTATATTTTTCTCAGCTGTCCGATTATGATCGTAGGGACGAGATATCCCCTAACCTAAATTCATCTGCTATAAATATCAGTCTAACCCTACAATCTAGGAGACTTGTCCCATCCTTCCTCTCGCCGCAGCCAGCCCGATCTCCTCTACCTCGGGATCTTCCCCGATCCAAAATTCCACCCAATCCCTTCGCCCGACCACCGGATCCGCCGCGCCGTCGCTTCGCCTGTGCCCGAGCTCACCCGCGCCTCCTTGTCACCAACCCCGCCGCCTCGTCGTCTTCCATCTCCGGCGACCGGACCCTGCCGGAGTACCGCAAGGCCAGTGCTCCGCCGGCCATCTCTCCTCGCCCTCCTCTGCTACCTCCTTTCTAATCTCTCTCTGGTCATTGTCAGCGCCATGGAGGGAGCTCGAGTCCGCCGCCGGCAATGGTTGTTGCGCCACCGCCCGATCTGCTTCGCTTCCAGCCAGATCCGGCGCCCTATGGCCAGACTCTCCCACCGGGCCTCAGTCCTGCTCCTCCCTGCCTACCTCGTCGCCGGGATCGCTGAGCCGCCGTGCTCCCTGCATCGAGGCAGTCGAGCCCTGCTTCCCCTGCGCTGCCTCGACCACCTCTCGGTCGCGCGTTGACCGCGCCCAGCGAGCAGCAGCGAGTCGGCCTTCGTCGCCCCGCGCCTGGGCCACGAGGGCGCCGAGGCCCAGCAGCGTCCTCCGTCCCCTGGGCCGGCCCATCTCCTCCTCTGCTTCTAGCGCCAGCGCATCGGGCCTCCTCTACCCAGCTCCACCACCGGCCCAAGGCCCTCTGGTGAGCCTCAGCCCAACCACCGTTTGCCCCCGTGCACTGATGGGCCAGCTACATTCAGCCCAGTGCATGTTTTTTTCCAGTCCTGCGAATTTTGCTAATTATCCAGTGTTTTGCCAGTTTTACAGAAAAACCCTCTAACTTCATGCATATAATAACTCATGAACTATGCATCATATGTAAAAACTTTATATATGTAAAATGCTTAGCATTTCATCTAGTTTCATAATATCTAACTTGCATCCATGTTTAAAATGTTTAAAATGCTGTTTGCATTTATTTTGCTAATGTCATGCTAAAATGGTTTATTTCATAACTAAATAACGGTAGTTCGGAATTAAATAAACTTTATATGTAAATGGGGTAAAAAAATGCATAGATTAACATGGTGGCATTACTTTGCATGTTTAATAACTCTAAAATTGTGTAAAGGGCAGAACAGTACCAAATCAATAATTGCATATGAGGATTTTTCGGAATTGTTGTTTGTTGTTCCGGCCTCATTTAAGCTTGCCTAGATAGGTAGTTTAATTATGCTTCACCTCTTGCCATGTTTAACAACATTTAATATTGTTGGGTACATAACCGAGAGCGAACTAAATAATCGTTGTGGTGTTTCGTCAATATGCAACTCGTTGCATATCGAGCCCCACTTAATTTGTAGTATTGTTTGTTGCACTTTGCCATGCCATGCCTCATTAAACCGGACATGCATCATACTTGCTTGTGCATCATGCCATGTTTATGCTTGTTGGTTTACCATGTTGTTTGCTTCTTTCCGGTGTTGCTTCTTCTCGATAGTTCCAGTAATGTTGCGATTGTGAGGATCCATTCAACTTCGCTCATTTGTCTTCTTCTTGGACTCGATCTTCTTCCTAGCGGGATTTCAGGCAAGATGACCGTTACCCTGGATACCACTACTATCTTTGCTTTGCTAGTTGTCTCGATGCTATCGCTATGTCGCGCTACCTACCACTTGTTTATCAAGCCTCCCAATATGCCATGAAACAGCCTCTAACCTTTTCCACCATCCCAGCAAACTGTTGTTTGGCTATGTTACCGCTTTGCTCAGCCCCTCTTATAGCGTTGCTAGTTGCAGGTGCAGTTGCAGGTTGTTCCATGTTGGGACATGGATATCATGGGATATCACAATATCTCTTATTTAATTAATGCACATATATACTTGGTAAAGGGTGGAAGGCTCGGCCTTTTGCCTGGTGTTTTGTTCCACTCTTGCCGCCCTAGTTTCCGTCATACCGGTGTTATGTTCCTTGATTTTGCATTCCTAACACGGTTGGGGTTTATGGGCCCCCCTTGACAGTTCGCTTTGAATAAAACTCTTCCAGCAAGGCCCAACATTGGTTTTCCATTTGCCTAATAATAACTAAAACTTGCATAGGGACTTCCCGGGCCCCGATGATAATTAATCAACCCCCCAGGCCAGTGCTCCACATGAGTGTTGGTCCACCTACCTAGAAGTCGGCGGTGCCACCTCGAGGCAACTCGAGGTATTTGGCTATCATCCACTTAGCATAGACGGTGTTGTCCTGAGAACGAGATACGTGCGGCTCTTATCGGGGTATCGACTCACCGGGTGGTCTTGCTGGACTTGTTTTACCATTGTCGAAATGTCTTGTGCACCGGGATTCCGAGTCTGATCAGGTTGTCCCAAAGATGGAGAATTGCCTCCGCTGATCGTGAGAGCTTATCATGGGCTAAGTTGGGACACCCCTGCAGGGTTTAATCTTTTTGAGAGCCGTGCCCGCGGTTATGTGGCAGATGGGAATTTTTAATATCCGGTTGTAGAGAACTTGACACCAGATCCGAATTAAAATACACCAACTGCGTGTGTAACCGTGACCGTCTCTTTTCAAGTGAGTTCGAGAAGAGAACACGGTGGGGTTATGTTTGAACGTAAGTAGTTCAGGATCACTTTTTGATCATTTCTAGTTTGCGACCGTTGCATAGTTTCTCATCTTATTCTTGTACTCGTAAGTTAGCCACCATATAATGCTTAGTGCTGCTGCAACCTCACCACTTATCCTTTTCCATACCCATTAAGCTTTGCTAGTCTTGATACCCATGGTGATGGGATTGCTGAGTCCTCGTGGCTCACAGATTACTACAACAACAGTTGCAGGTACAGGTAATGCGATGATCTGATGTGAGAGCGACGTTTGCTTGTTTTGGAGTTCTTCTTCTGCTTCTTCTTCGGTTCAGGGGATAGGTTCCTGGTCGGCAGCCTGTGCTAGCAGGGTGGATGTCATTTGAGTTTCTGTTTGTGTTTCATCCGTAGTCGGATGTAGCTCTCTTGTATGATGTTTGATGTATTGTGAGGCAATTGTATGCCTTTGTATGTATCCCCAGCTATTATGTAATGGTACGATGTAATGATATCCACATTGAAAAAGCGTTTCAATATGCGGCTCTATCCTTGGTGGGACCTTCGAGTTCCTCTCGGATAGGATCGCATATTGGGCGTGATATTTGCACACACCAAAGTATGTTCCAAAATGCCTAGAAAACTCAAATAATGTATAAAAAGGCAAAACAAACCCTGAATAATTTCATATTTTTAGGACGACGCTCCTATAGTTGCATGTTGCCTCTGTAAAATAAATCAAGGCGGGAAGAGACAGCGTATGTCGTTTCGCACACATAGGTGACATGTTCCCTCTCGGAACCATGAGCCTTTGTGAGAGAAGCTCCATTTTGTAAGAAGTTTATACCAAAACTTGTCCCAAATTGGACTAATTTTTTACCATAGCATGTTGGTGCCACGTCATAACACCATGCCAAATTTCATGATTTTGTGGCGAGTTTTGGATTTACAGTAATTTTAAAACCAGGTTTCTCAATGTTTACTGTCGAGTCGGCACTGCCCTGGATAGGATTTTTCCTCATGGGTCTCAAATGACAAATCCGAATCTGTCACCACCATGCAGCTTTTCTTATTAAGAATTACAGCCCATTTGGTGTGCTAGCTGAAAATAAGTTTGTGGGTGCTGGCGGGCGCTAGGAACTTGCGGGTTCTGTAATGAACAAAGTTCTCAAGGATCCCGCGAGAGTGATGTTCTTTCCCTATGTTGTGAATGCTTATAATATTTAAGACTTAATTAAAGAAATGGCAAGCCATTGGCCCAATATGAAAGAAAATATGGGTCAAAGCCGAGTTGAAAAGGGCAACAATATCTAACTCCAACTTACAAATAGTACAAAAGCACGAGGATTAATTGCTCATCAGGTTTAGACAAAATCCAGATTGAACATGACAATGACATCTAACTCAACGAAAGTTTTGGCAGTCACAATCAAATGGATTGGTCTGATCCATAAAATCAAGATCCTAGTACAAAAAATCTAGTGCGCCATGATGACGACAAGCTGTTGTAAATAGAAGCCGAGCACGATCAGAAGCCCTTAGGTCCACCTGAAACTTCTTTTTATACTGTTCAACACTTGCAGCCGTGAGAAATTTCTTGTCAAAAAACTTAATCCTCATGGACAATAGTGCCCTCGCATTCAACATGAAGAATGTGACAAAGCTAGTGTTTGCATTATTGGATGCATATCCTTCCAGCGTTACTGTCTTCAAACGAATGTCATGAGATCTGAGAAAATCCTGGTGCTTCTTGAACCATCGATTGGTTATACCTTTTTTCTCCATGTGTTAGTGCCTAAATAGAGATGAAGACTGAAAATAGTTAATGTCTAAAAAAGATTATGTTGAAAGAGCGATAGCTGAACGATTAATTATAGTAGGCTTTCAATGTGCGTGAAATCATCACCTTTATATACAAATTCTCTAGGCATGGAAAGCATTGCAGCAAGGCAATAATGATGTTGAGATCAAAACACCACATACTGATATATAAGGTCTTGACAGAATCCACCACCACTGATAGGATGGACAAGCTCTTCATTGAGCATAGAACATAATATTAGCACTGAAAGTGTACTCCAAGATGATACTTAACTTATGCGCACAAATGAAAAATGCAAATTACAAAAGTGTACGTGAATAATATACAGTACCTCAATAGGTGTGGAGGCAAACACCATCTCGAACCATTTAAACGAATCACGAATTGCACCCAAGGTCTCTAGTTTAGGCGCAGTGACCACAGTTATTTGCGAAGGTTTATAACAACAATCAAGGAGCAACCTTTGAAGTGAAGGGGCATCTTCGATGATTTGCTCCTGTCCTTCAAAATGAATTCCAATGCTTACAAGGTGAGGCGACTTTATTTTGAGACAAGGGATATGGATTCCTTTTCCAAAAACAAGCACCAAACGCTCCTGTGCAGGGCAGCTGGAGTGGATGATGCTGCGCAGTGAGGCCACCGACAGATCAACCAACACAAGCGTAAGTTTTTTCAGCAGTGGGAGTCGAAGCATTTGTACCAGATTGTCTGCTAGATGGCACTGGGTCAAGGTGGCGGTGTGGAGAGAGGAGGAAAACCATGAGATGGACATCGGTGGTGAGGGCACAGATGCAGCTCTTGGAGGTAACCAATCGATGTAGTAATGGTAGAACTCAAGCTGCTGGAGTTTATTGAATTGATGGGATGTTAGCCAGGCGGCCACCGTGCAGGGTATGTCCAGCATGTAGCATGCCGGGATGCATATGCATTGAACGGAGCCCTGGTGGGAGGAGATGATGGCTCCGGAGAGTTCAGAATCATCATCGACAGATAGCTGACAGCAGTCAAGATTAAGAGGAGCGGCGCGCCACTGAGTGCGCCATCGAGATGCGAGGACTTCTGTGCGACAGCCATCCTTGGTGGGGAGAAGGGAGATGATCTCCCCAAGGATGGCGTCCGGGAAATCGCTAATGCGGTCCGCCGGAGATTCTACTGGTTCCTCGGGTCCAGGGGGGTGGCCGCTTCTGGCCGCGCTGCCGGGTCCAAGATCTACATCTGGCGGTGGCACTGGCCGGAGCCTCATCTGTGTACATACCAATCTAAAAGAAAGAAAAATGGAAGAAACATACATGTAGGACATTCAAAGTCAATTCTCAAGATCTGGAAGAAAAAAAGCACAAACATATATGTAGGACATTCAAAATCAATTATCAAGATCTGGCCACAAATTATTAGCACGCACGCTAACCCTAGTCGGATTATTAGCAAAAATCATTTGTACAGAACAAACAATTAATCACTAACCCTATACGGATACCAGTCAAACAATCAATACACTACGTGCATCTAACGGACCTTAATTACTCTGATTTCATGGACTGAGAGAACATAACCATACGATTTGTATTCCAAAAAAGTTAGAGAGGGGGGGAGTAACCAGAGAAAACACATGATATGTTTGCCGCACAAATGGGTATATAGATGACTAACCGGTTTTCCGTCGGAGTAGCAGTCGTTGCCGAAGTTGTTGTTGACCTCCGGCTCCGGCTGGGGGGGGGGGGGCACGACGGCGCCGACGAAGTCAAGGTCGTGCTGCTGCCCGCGCGAGACCTCATCGGCGGTGACGGCAACCTCTGTACCCAGCTTCACTCGTTGCGCGCGTGCTTCACCAGCCCCAGCGTCGCCATTCCCTCTGATGGTGTGCTTCGGCGGCATCCTCATACACTCCAGAGTCCAGACGTTGGTGACCACTGTGGACCGGGGGTGCGGCCGCCTATTATGGCCAGCGGCTCGGGCGCGCCATTAATACGGACCAGTGGGAGCGAGGTGGGCGGCGGTCAAAGGCTGTCTTGCCTCCCGGTGAGCCTGCGCGGCGGACTTCTGGCATTCCTACCATCATTTCACACAGCTACTCGCATGCCTCCCGATGACACTGCGCAGCGAAAACGCCTCCCGTCAATTCACACACCTGCACGCATGCCTCCCGGTCTGCCTGCGTGGCGGACTGCTCGCATGCGTCCTATCAACTCACGGCCGCTCGCACGGCACAC
This sequence comes from Thinopyrum elongatum, assembly GCA_011799875.1. NCBI lineage: Eukaryota > Viridiplantae > Streptophyta > Magnoliopsida > Poales > Poaceae > Thinopyrum > Thinopyrum elongatum. Next base: position 624,626,949 of record CM022303.1, on the reverse strand, counting down.
GGGGAGCGTGGCAGCACGTATATATTTTTGTTTTTTGATGATTCATTCTGCCGCTTTACTGCTTAACCGAAGCATGGCACGGTCTAACGCACATGGTCTAAATAAATAATCCGTATGAGATATTGGTTGCCAGTTATTAACAATCTTCTGTTTGTAAGAAGATTATATCAAAACTTGTCTCAAATTTGACGAAAAAAATATAATATCACAGTCTACTGGTGTCCATATATGACACCACGATAAGTTTCATGAATTTCAACTAAGTTTTGGATTTACTGAATTTGAAAAATCAATATTCTCAATGTTTTGAAATCTCTTGCACGGGGAAACATGCACCCAGGGACACACATATGATTTTGCAATCCATTTTGGTGCACACATGTAGGTCAAATTTGGTTTTTGCACATTAAACCTGTTGGGAACGTAGCATGCAATTTCAAAAAAATTCTACACTCACGCAAGATCTATCTAGGAGATGTATAGCAACGAGAGGGGAGAGTGTGTCCATGTACCCTCGTAGACCGAAAGCGGAAGCGTTAGGTTAACACGGTTAATGTAGTCGAACGTCTTCACGATCCAACCGATCCAAGTACCGAACATACGGCACCTTCGTGTTCAGCACATGTTCAGTACGATGACGTCCCTCGAGCTCTTGATCCAGTTGAGGATGAGGGAGAGTTCCGCAGCACGACGGCGTGGCGACGGTGATGATGAAGTTACCGGCGCAGGGCTTCGCCTAAGCACTACGATGATATGACCGAGGTGTAAAACTGTGGAGGGGGGCACCGCACACGGCTAAGACAATTGATCTTGTGTGTTCTAGGGTGCCCCCCTGCCTCAGTATATAAAGGAGGAGAGGGGGAGGCTGGCCGGCCCCTGTAGGGCGTGCCAAGAGAGAGGAGTCCTACTAGGACTCCAATTCCTAGTAGGATTCCACTTGGTGGAAGGGGTAAGAAGGAAGGGAGAGGGAGAGGGAGAGGGAAAGGGGGGCCACGCCCCCTCCCCTAGTCCTATTCGGACTTCCCAAGCGGGGGCGCGCCCCACCTCCTCGTGGCCTGCCCTCTCTCTCCCCTAAGGCCCATGTTGGCCCATTACTTCCCCGGGGGGTTCCAGTAACCCTTCCGGCACTCCGATAATTACCCGGTACCTCTCGGAACTCATACGGTGTCCGAATAACATCGTCCAATATATCATTCTTTATGTCTCAACCATTTCGAGACTCCTAGTCATGTCCGTGATCTCATCCAGGACTCCGAACAAACTTCAGTCATCAAATCACATAACTCATAATACAAATCGTCATCGAACGTTAAGCGTGCGGACCCTACGGGTTCGAGAACTATGTAGACTTGACCGAGACACATCTCCGGCCAATAACCAATAGTGGAACCTGGATGCTCATATTGGCTCCTACATATTCTACGAAGATCTTTATCGGTCAAACCGCATAACAACATACGTTATTCCCTTTGTCATCGGTATGTTACTTACCCGAGATTCGATTGTCGGTATCATCATACCTAGTTCAATTTTGTTACCGGCAAGTCTCTTTACTCGTTCAGTAATGCATCATCCCACAACTAACTCATTAGTCACATTGCTTGCAAGGCTTCATATGATGTGCATTACCGAGAGGGCCCAGAGATACCTCTCTGATACTCGGAGTGACAAATCCTAATCTCAATTTATGCCAACCCAACAAACACCTTCGGAGACACCTGTAGAGCATCTTTATAATCACCCAGTTACGTTGTGACGTTTGATAGCACACAAGGTGTTCCTCCAGTATTCGGGAGTTGCATAATCTCATAGTCAGAGGAATATGTATAAGTCATGAAGAAAGCAATAGCAATAAAACTTAACGATCATTATGCTAAGCTAACGGATGGGTCTTGTCCATCATATCATTCTCCTAATGATGTGATCCTGTTTATCAAATGACAACACATGTCTATGGTCAGGAAACATAACCATCTTTGATAAACAAGCTAGTCAAGTAGAGGCATACTAGGGACACTCTGTTTGTCTATGTATTCACACATGTATCAAGTTTCCGGTTAATACAATTCTAGCATGAATAATAAACATTTATCATGATATAAGGAAATATAAATAACAACTTTATTATTGCCTCTAGGGCATATTTCCTTAAGTCTCCCACTTGCACTAGAGTTAATAATCTAGTTCACATTGCCATGTGATTAACACCAATAGTTCACATCGCCATGTGACCAACACCCAAAGGGTTTACTAGAGTCAATAATCTAGTTCACATCGCCATGTGATTGAAACCCAAAGAGTACTAAGGTGTGATCATGTTTTGCTTGTGAGAGAGGTTTAGTCAACGGGTCTGCCATATTCAAATCCGTATGTATTTTGCAAATTTCTATGTTAACAATGCTCTGCACGGAGCTACTCTAGCTAATTGCTCCCACTTTCAATACGTATCCAGATTAAGACTCAGAGTCATCCGGATCGGTGTAAAATCTTACATCAACGTACCTCTTTACGACGAAGTCTTTATCACCTCCATAACTGAGAAATATTTCCTTATTCCACCAAGGATAATTTTGACCGTTGTCCAGTGATCCACTCCTGGATCACTATTGTTCCCTCTTGCCAAACTCATGGTGAGGTACACAATAGGTCTGGTACACAACATAGCATAATTTATAGAACCTATGAATGAGGCATAGGGAATGACTTTCATTCTTTTTCTATTTTCTGCCGTGGTCGGGTTTTGAGTCTTACTCAACTTCACACCTTGCAACACAAGCAAGAACTCCTTCTTTGGCTGTTCCATTTTGAACTACTTCAATAATCTTGTCAAGGTATGTACTCATTGAAAAATCTTATCAAGCATCTTGATCTATCTCTATAGATCTTGATGCTCAATATGTAAGCAGCTTCACCGAGGTATTTCTTTGAAAAACTCCTTTCAAACACTCCTTTATGCTTTTCAGAAAATTCTACATCATTTCCGATCAACAATATGTCATTCACATATACTTATCAGAAAACTATAGTGCTCCCACTCACTTTCTTGTAAATACAAGCTTCACCGCAAGTCTGTATAAAACTATATGCTTTGATCAACTCATCAAAGCGTATATTCCAACTCCGAGATGCTTGCACCAGTCCGTAGATGGATCGCTGGAGCTTGCACATTTTGTTAGCACCTTTAGGATTGACAAAACCTTCTGGTTGCATCATATACAACTCTTCTTTAAGAAATCCATTAAGGAATGCAGTTTTGACATCCATTTGCCAGATTTCATAAAATGTGGAAATTGCTAACATGATTCGGACAGACTTAAGCATCGCTACGAGTGAGAAAATCTCATCGTAGTCAACACCTTGAACTTGTCGAAAACCTTTTGCGACAATTCGAGCTTTGTAGATAGTAACACTACTATCAGCGTCTGTCTTCCTCTTGAAGATCCATTTATTCTCAATGGCTTGCCGATCATCGGGCAAGTCCACAAAAAGTCCACACTTTGTTCTTATATATGGATCCTATCTCACATTTCATGGCCTCAAGCCATTTCGCGGAATCTGGGCTAATCATCGCTTCCTCATAGTTCGTAGGTTCGTCATGGTCTAGTAACATGACTTTCAGAATAGGATTGCTGTTCCACTCTGGTGCAGAACATACTCTGGTTGACCTACGAGGTTCTGTAGTAACTTGATCTGAAGCTTCATGATCATCATCATTAGCTTCCTCACTAATTGGTGTAGGCATCACTGGAACTGATTTCTGTGATGAACTACTTTCCAATTCAAGAGAAGGTATAATTACCTCATCAAGTTCTACTTTCCTCCCACTCACTTCTTTCGAGAGAAACTCCTTCTATAGAAAGGATCCATTCTTAGCAACAAATATCTTGCCTTCGGATCTGTGATAGAAGGTGTACCCAACAGTTTCTTTTGGGTATCCTATGAAGACACACTTCTCCGATTTGGGTTCGAGCTTATCAGGCTGAAGCTTTTTCACATAAGCATCGCAACCCCAAACTTTAAGAAACGACAGCTTAGGTTTCTTGCCAAACCGCAGTTCATATGGTGTCATCTCAACGGATTTAGATGGTGCCCTATTTAACGTGAATGCAGCCGTCTCTAATGCATAACCCCAAAACGATAGTGGTAAATTGGTAAGAGACATCATAGATCGCACCATATCTAATAAAGTACGGTTACGATGTTCAGACACACCATTATGCTGTGGTGTTCCAGGTGGCATGAGTTGCGAAACTATTCCGCATAGTTTTAAATGAAGACCAAACTCGTAACTCAAATATTCGCCTCCTCGATCAGATCGTAGAAACTTTATTTTCTTGTTACGATGATTTTCCACTTCACTCTGAAATTCTTTGAACTTTTCAAATGTTTCAGACTTATGTTTCATTAAGTAGATATACCCATATCTGCTCAAATCATCTGTGAAGGTCAGAAAATAACGATACCCGCCGCGAGCCTCAACACTCATCGGACCGCATACATCGGTACGTATTATTTCCAATAAGTCTGTAGCTCGCTCCATTGTTCCGGAGAACGGAGTCTTAGTCATCTTGCCCATGAGGCATGGTTCGCAAGCATCAAATGATTCATAATCAAGTGATTCCAAAAGTCCATCAGCATGGAGTTTCTTCATGCGCTTTACACCAATATGACCTAAACGGCAGTGCCACAAATAAGTTGCACTATCATTATCAACTTTGCATCTTTTGGCATCAATATTATGAATATGTGTATCACTACAATCGAGATTCAATAAACCATTAACATTGGGTGTATGACCATAGAAGGTTTTATTCATGTAAATAGAACAACAATTATTCTTTGTCTTAAATGAATAATTGTATTGCAATAAACATGATCCAATCATATTTATGCTCAACGCAAACACCAAATAACATTTATTTTAGGTTCAACACTAATCCCGATGGTAAAGGGAGTGTGCGATGGTGATCTTATCAACATTGGAATCACTTCCAACACACATCGTCACCTCATCCTTAACTAGTATCTGTTCATTTTGCAACTCCTGTTTCGAGTTACAAATCTTAGCAACTGAACTGGTATCAAATACCCAGGGGCTACTATGAACACTAGTAAAGTACACATCAATAGCATGTATATCAAATATACCTTTGTTCACTTTGCCATCCTTCTTATCCGCCAAATATTTGGGGTAGTTCCACTTCCAGTGACCATTTCCTTTGCAGTAGAAGCACTCAGTTTTAGGCTTGGGTCCAGCTATGGGCTTCTTCACGGGAGTGACAACTTGCTTGCCATTCTTCTTGAAGTTCCCCTTCTTTCCCTTGCCCTTTTTCTTGAAACTAGCGGTCTTGTTAACCATCAACACTTGATGCTATTTCTTGATTTCTGCCTTCGCTGATTTCAGCATCGCGAAGAGCTTGGGATTCGTTTTCGTCATCCCTTGCATATTATAGTTCATCATGAAGTTCTAGTAACTTGGTGATAGTGACTAGAGAACTCTGTCAATCACTATCTTATCTGGAAGATTAACTCCCACTTGATTCAAGCGATTGTAGTACCCAGACATTCTGAGCACATGCTCACAAGCTGAGCTATTCTCCTCCATCTTGTAGGCAAAGTACTTGTGAGAGGTCTCATACCTCTTAACACGGGCATGAGTCTGAAATATCATTTTCAGCTCTTGGAACATCTCATATGCTCCATGGCGTTCAAAACATTTTTGAAGTCCCGGTTCTAAGCCGTAAAGCATGGTGCACTAAACTATCAAGTAGTCATCATACCGAGCTTGTCAAACGTTCATAACGTCTGTATCTGCTCTTGCAATAGGTCTGTCACCTAGCGGTGCATCAAGGACATAATTCTTCTGTGCAGCAATGAGGAAAATCCTCAGATCACGGACCCAGTCCGCGTCATTGCTACTATCATCTTTCTACTTAGTTTTCTCTAGGAACATATCAAAATTAAAACAGGGGAGCTATACGCGAGCTATTGATCTACAACATAGATATGCTAATACTGTCAGGACTAAGTTCATGATAAATTAAGTTCAATTAATCATATTACTTAAGAACTCCCACTTAGATAGATATCCCTCGAGTCATCTAAATGATCACGTGATCCATATCAACTAAACCATGTCCGATCATCACGTGAGATGGAGTAGTTTTCAATGGTGAACATCTCTATGTTGATCATATCTACTATATGATTCACGTTCGACCTTTCGGTCTCAGTGTTCCGAGGCCATATCTGCATATGCTAGGCTCGTCAAGTTTAACCCGAGTATTCCGCACGTGCAAAACTATCTTGCACCCGTTGTATGTGAACGTAGAGCTTATCACACCCGATCATCACGTGGTGTCTCGGCATGACGAACTGTCGCAACGGTGCATACTCAGGGAGAACACTTATACCTTGAAATTTAGTGAGTGATCATCTTATAATGCTACCGCCGTACTAAGCAAAATAAGATGCATAATAGATAAACATCACATGCAATCAAAATATGTGACATGATATGGCCATCATCATCTTGTGCCTTTGATCTCCATCTCCAAAGCACCGTCATGATTTCCATCATCACCGGCTTGACACCTTGATCTCCATCATAACGTCATTGTCGTCTCGCCAACTATTGCTTCTACAACTATCGCTAACGCATAGTGATAAAGTAAAGCAATTACATGGTGATTGCATTTCATACAATAAAGCGACAACCATAAGGCTCCTGCCAGTTGCCGATAACTTTTACAAAACATGATCATCTCATACAATAACATGTATCACATCATGTCTTGACCATATCACATCACAACATGCCCTGCAAAAACAAGTTAGACGTCCTCTACTTTCTTGTTGCAAGTTTTACGTGGCTGCTACGGGCTTCTAGTAAGAACAGTTCTTACCTACGCATCAAAACCACAACGATTTTTCGTCAAGTGTGCTGTTTTAACCTTCAACAAGGACTGGCCGTAGTCAAACTCGATTCAACTAAAGTTGGAGAAACATACACCCGTCAGCCACCTGTGTGCAAACCACATCGGTAGAACCAGTCTCATGAACGCGGTCATGTAATGTCGGTCCGGGCCGCTTCATCCAACAATACCGCCGAATCAAAGTAAGACGTTGGTGGTAAGCAGTATGACTATTATCGCCCACAACTCTTTGTGTTCTACTCGTGCATATCATCTACGCATAGACCTGGCTCGGATGCCACTGTTGGGAACGTAGCATGCAATTTCAAAAAATTTCTACGCTCACGCAAGATCTATCTAGGAGATGTATAGAAAGAGAGGGGAGAGTGTGTCCACGTACCCTCGTAGACCAAAAGCGGAAGCGGTAGGTTAACGCGGTTGATGTAGTCGAACGTCTTCACGATCCAACCGATCCAAGTACCGAACGTATGGCACCTTCGTGTTCAGCACACGTTCAGCACGATGACGTCCCTCGAGCTCTTGATCTAGTTGAGGACGAGGGAGAGTTCCGTCAGCACGACGGCGTGGCGACGGTGATGATGAAGTTACCGGCGCAGGGCTTCGCCTAAGCACTACGACGATATGACCGAGGTGTAAAACTATGGAGGGGGGCACCGCACACGGCTTAGATAATTGATCTTGTGTGTTCTAGGGTGCCCCCTGCCTCCGTATATAAAGGAGGAGAGGGGGAGGCCGGCCGGCCCCTATAGGGCGCGCCAAGAGAGAGGAGTCCTAATAGGACTCCAAGTCCTAGTAGGATTCCACTTGGTGGAAGGGGGAAGAAGGAAGGGAGAGGGAGAGGGAAAAGGGGGCCGCGCCCCCTCCCCTAGTCCTATTCGGACTCCCCAAGGGGGGGCGCGCGCCACCTCCTCGTGGCATGCCCTCTCTCTCTCCTAAGGCCCATGTTGGCCCATTACTTCCCCGAGGGGTTCCGGTAACCCTTCCGGCACTTCGATAATTACCCGGTACCTCTCGGAACTCATCCGGTGTCCGAATAACATCGTCCAATATATCATTATTTATGTCTCGACCATTTTGAGACTCCTCGTCATGTACGCGATCTTATCCAGGACTCCGAACAAACTTCGGTCATCAAATCACATAACTCATAATACAAATCATCATCGAACGTTAAATGTGCGGACCCTACGGGTTCGAGAACTATGTAGACATGACCGAGACACATCTCCAGCCAATAACCAATAGCGGAACCTGGATGCTCATATTGGCTCCTACATATTCTATGAAGATCTTTATCGGTCAAACCGCATAACAACATACGTTATTCCCTTTGTCATCGGTATGTTACTTGCCCGAGATTCGATCGTCAGTATCATCATACCTAGTTCAATCTTGTTACCGGCAAGTCTCTTTACTTGTTCCATAATGCATCATCCTGCAACTAACTCATTAGTCACATTGCTTGCAAGGCTTCATATGATGTGCATTACCGAGAGGGCCCAGAGATACCTCTCCGATACTCGGAGTGACAAATCCTAATCTAGATCTATGCCATCCCAACAAACACCTTCGGAGACACCTTTAGAGCATCTTTATAATCACCCAGTTACGTTGTGACATTTGATAGCACACAAGGTGTTCCACCGGTATTCGGGAGTTGCATAATCTCATAGTCAGAGGAATATGTATAAGTCATGAAGAAAGCAATAGCAATAAAACTTAACGATCATTATGCTAAGCTAACGGATGGGTCTTGTCCATCACATCATTCTCCTAATGATGTGATCCTATTTATCAAATGACAACACATGTCTATGGTCAGGAAACATAACCATCTTTGATAGACAAGCTAGTCAAGTAGAGGCATACTAGGGACACTCTGTTTGTCTATGTATTCACACATGTATCAAGTTTCCGGTTAATACAATTCTAGCATGAATAATAAACATTTAACATGATATAAGGAAATATAAATAACAACTTTATTATTGCCTCTAGGGCATATTTCCTTCAAAATCCCTAGGAAATCAATCAATGTATAAAATGGGTCGAATGATCTCTATTTTTTTTTCAAACCTTAACACGACACTCCTTTGGTCACATGTTCACTGCAGAAAAAGTTCGACATGCCTCAGAGTGGTGCGGGATGTGTGCCTCTGTGTGTGTGGGGGGGGGGGGGGGGGGGGGGGGGGGGGGGGCGGCAGTAAACTACTAGTCGCGAGCTTCTGTGATGTGGGATTTATTGATCATTTTGTGAGTCATGTTTATATGCCACATCAAAGTCGTGAATTGGTTATTTAAAGCATTACACAACCCTTTCATACATACATGTTCGGGCCACATGCATGCATTGGTGGTCCTCTCGGACACTCCCTCGTGTGGTTAGCAGTGACGTGCCCATTCGTTAGCCCGCAAAGGTTTTCAGTTTCCACCGACAACGAGAGGCATCGGACCGAAGGTGGATTCATCTTGGCATGTGTGTTACTGTGTGGATCATGGTGAGATTCCATATCAAAGTTCGGGCACGTGCATGCACATGAGTCCCTCCCACCGGCTCGAAGTGAGGGGGCTACGCATATCGTGAACCTCTGTGTAGTGTGTTTCCTGTTTGCGAAGCATGTGCCACGTCAAAGTTGTGCATTGGGTATTCAAACATCACACAACACACGACAACATGCATGCACGCGATGGTTGTCCTATGACGCTCACGTGTGACTCTCTCTGTGGGCCTGTGAGGTCTTCATCGATCAATTGAACGTACAATGAGAGAGAGGTTAATTTGACCAACAAGGATGGTTCTTTTTTTGTTTGTGGTATGTATGTGCACGGTAGGAGTATGTAGTACATGTCAAAGAGGGGGCAACATGTATACTCTCTATATATGTGTCATAACCTCGCTCCATGTGGGGACTTTTCGGTTCCCGAGGCAGGTGCCACATCAAAGTTGTGCATTGGTATTCAAACATCATGCAATACCATGCAGGCGGTGGTTGCCCTATAGGAACTCACTCGCGTGCGGTGCTTCCATCTGTGGGCCTGCGAGGTTGTCCTCCATCACTTTGACCCAACGAGAGAGAGGTTAATTTGACCATCAAGGAATGACGATTCTTTTTGGTTTGTGCTATACAGTATTAGTATATATACATACATATATATATATATATATATATATATATGGTGCCACATCAAAGTTGTGCGTTGCGTATTCAAACATCACACAAACACCTCTTTGGGCCACATGTAGACGGTGGTACGTAGTCCTATATAGGATGCGCACTCGTGTGCGATGTAACGCTTCGTTCCTGTGGGCCCGCAAGGTCATCGTCCATCACTTTGACCCAATGAGAGAGAGGCACATTTGACGAACAAGGAGGATTAATTCTTTTAGGGTTGTGTTAGGGTAGGAGTATATATATAGTACGTGTCGAAGGGCGAATGGGACCAACATATACTAGGTCTCACATGAACCTCACTCTGTGTGGGGACTTTATGGTTTTTGAGGCAAATGCCACATCAAAAGGTTGTGCATTAGGTATTCAAACATCAGAACCACACACCTCTCCATATATATGTTTTGGCACACATGCAAGCGATGGTGGTTGTCCTGTGGCACTCACTCACGTGGTTATCGGCGATGCTTCCATCTGTCGGCCCGCTTCTTTCACCTACAACGAGAGAGGTTAATTATTTTGACTTAGGAGGGGATTAATTTTTTGTTTATCTCGCGATATAGGTCATGATGTGAGATTACATATATAATAGCGCATGTTTACACATGAATCCATCCCGCTAGATCGGGGGGGGGGGGGGGCAAGCACACGACACGTCATGAACCTCTTGCTCTGTGTGGGGACCTGTGCGATTTTGAACGCACGCACCACATCAATGTTGTGCATTATGTATTCAACACACATATGCATGCATCATGCACGTTCATAAATATGTCTGGGACACATGCATGCAATGGTTGTCTTTGGACACTCTCACTCGCTTGGTTATGGGCGGCAAGCATATATATATTCGTGGGCCCGCGTGGACGTCCATCGTTTCGACCGACGACGAGAAAGGTTACCAGGGTGGATTCTTATTCTTTGGTTCATGTTACCGTATAGTAGGTCAATCATTCCAGGCCTAATTAAGTTTGAGTGCATGCATTCTACACATCGTGAACCCTCGTTCACTGTGGGGATTTTACGGTTCCAAAGCATGGTGCCACATCAAATCTGCGCATTAATATTGCGTATTCAAACACCGCACACACCACTTCCATATACATAATTGGGCCACATGCACAGAGTGGGTTTTGTCTTCAGACAGTACTCCGTTGCGAGGTTATCGGCGACAAGCTAGCCCATTTTTGTAGGGCCGTGTGGACGTCCATCACTTTGACCAACAACGAGCGAGAGAGGTTATGCGATCAAGTTGGATTCTGTTTGGCCCGTGTTGCAGTATGTCTTGGTGAGATGCCCTTCCCCCGACACGTATGTGTGTGTGTGTGTGTGGGGGGGGGGGGGCTATTTCGCACTACCTGCAACCTCCGTGGGTTCGGGGAAGTCCGGTTATTTTGTGAGGCACACATGCCACATCAAAGTTGTGAATGGTAGTTAAATATCACACCACACCCTTTTCGTACATATAGTATATGGCCACCCGCAGGTGGTTCGTATGTGGTCTCACCTATCTCCCGCCACAAACACACATTTGTGGGTTGGCACACGTCCACCTTTGTCCGGAAGCGAAAGGGGAAGTTTGACCATATATATGATGGACTCCCATAGGTTTTGTGTTACGGTAGGGTGAGATTTCAAACCTAACTATCTGGGGGCATGCATTCGTAGCTAGGATTCCCTTACCGCCGACACGAAGTGGGGTTCGTAGGGGGTGGCTGACTAGCAATACTGTGCGCTTTGTGTGACAGGTGCCACATCAAAGTTGTGCATTGGGTATTCGAACATCAAACCACCCTTTTCATACATATATTTGGTCCACATGCAAGTGTGTTCGTGTTCTGACCCTTTCCCGCGTTATTCTTTTTGCCAAATTTATAAACATCACACGAGTTGGATGCAGAAACCGTCTGCGATTGGGTACGCAACAGACACGGTTCGGTCAGACTACCCGTGTGCCACGCCCGTGCCCCTGCAGTCACTCACATCAGCACAGTAGATTGGGCTCCACAAGGCTTGCCTCCTGCTCTAAAAAATATCTACTGGTTCGTAATCTCGAAAATATCTACCGCCTGGAAGGTTTTTATGTTTGATAGCACACGATTAGTATGTGCAGACCGTGTGTGATGTCTGTTACTCCCGCTCTGCTTCAATCCCTTGATTCAAATTTTTTGTAGCCCCGGCATTTTACTCCCGCCTCTGCAACCCTCGCAAACTCAAAAATATCTGCTCGCCCTTGATTCAAATTTTCAGTAGCCCCTCCTTGTTACTCCCGCCTCTGCATCCCTCGCAATCTCAAAAATATCTACTCTCCCTTGATCCAAATTTTCAGATGCCCCGGGATTTTACTCCCGCCTCTGCATCCCTCGCAATCTCAAAAATATCTACTCGCCCTTGATCCAAATTTTCAGTAGCCCGACATTTTACTCCTGCCTAGTAAAATTTTCAGTTGCCGCGGTATTTCATCAAACACCACCTTGCCCCTCCTACACACACACACCACACACTCCCCAAAACTTCTGCTCACACAGACACACACCACCCCTCCGTCGCTCGAAACCATTGGTAGGTCGTCGCCATCGCCGCCGCCTCCATCCTCAAGCTTTGCCTGTGTGCCGGGGAGCTCGAGGAGCCAATGGCCCAAAAGAGGTTTATCACGACCTCTTTGCCCGACACCAGCGAGGTGGCCGCCGAGGTGTCGCCGTCGTCCTCCGTGGGCTCTTTATCGATCCACTGTCGCCGGTCGCCGGATCCGCCAGCCACTGCACCCCTATGCCTGTTTGAGGACTTCCCCGTCCTCCCTCGGGTCCGGCCGCTGACGAGGTCCTACCTCGGGGTCCGGCAGCGGCGGTGGGGGACATGGGTCGCCGAGATTACAGATCGGGAGACCCACACCCGCCGGTGGCTCGGTAGCTTCCACATGGCCAAGCTCGCGGCCATGGAGTACGACCGCTGATAGGTCCGCTAACACGGCGCTGCAGCTAGGCTCAATTTCCCCTTCGGCACACGTCTGGTCGACCTCGTTTGGCCGGAGCCAGGGGTGGTGAGCGTGGCTATGGCGTGGGAGGACCGCGAGGCGTGGGAGCGCCTCGAGGCCGCCAACGAGGCCTACATGCAAGAGCTCCACCGGCAGCACCCGGAGCTCGTGGAGGCGGAGCGGGTGATCTTTGCCGACGCGGAGGGCGGCGAGGTTATCATGCTCTCCTCCGATGATGAGGTCGAAGGTGGCGAGGGACGGCGGCGCGGAGGGCGTCGAGGTGGGCGGCGAGGACGAGGAGATCGACGTCGACGAGTGGAGGAGTGTCTTCCCCAACGACCCCGACGACGGCACTGGCCTGGACCCGGCTCGCGGGACACCGTACATGATGAGGAAGGATTGGCTCGACCTCCACTTCGACCTAAAGTAGTTTAGTTTAGTTTAAATTTATGTTTTATGTTCGGTTATGCAAAACTATCTATGTTTATGTTTGAATGCATGCTACTTTTGGTTGAACCTGCTTTGAACTTGATCAAATTGAAGTTTACAATGTTAAGTTTAGGGGATCGACTAGAAACAGCCAAAAATTGCTGGAGTATATATATATCCACTAAGGGTTTTAGTCCATGAACTTTTAAAGGATCGGCTAGAGATGGCCTTATGCCTTGTTTATTTCAGTTCTTCACAATGTGATGCTCTATATGTGCAACTATTTGCCGTGCAGTTCAATTTCATCAATAATAGTTTCAACAATACCACTATGAATTACGATATTTGGTTGCTGTTAAGGATGTTGCAGTTAACATGCCTTTTCAATTTTTTAACAATAACTAGTGTACTTTAGACCTGCACAATACCAGTTTGAATGAGTATATTTGCTTGTTTTTAAATGTTATGCATGTTGCAGTTAACACACCTTTCCACTTCTTGTTTTGCTTAACTAGCGTGCTTAAACCTGCACACTGAAGCTATCATTTGTAGATTATGTTGTCTACCATGGATATATTTGTTTGATGTTTAGCCTGTTGTGCTTAACATGCCTTTATATGTTCTCATACAGGACAATATTGAGAACAAATGCTGTTTTCCATTGAGGTTAGTTTCATCGCATTGCTTATATGTACTCACTGTTCAGGATATCGGTAGCTGGTACCATATAGCCTGGGGGCTGATAAGGGATTAATCGTCGAATCGGACATTTCACTGAATATATCTGTAACCCATTTATCGGTAGGTTAACTAGGGCCATATTTAATATATCTGAGGCTACATAGCAACATGCATTGTATTGAATGACTAAATATGCAATCCCAGGCTACATAGCAACAAGGAAGTGTGTTACCTTAATGTTCTGATAATGTCTAGATATACATGTAATAAGATCTTATATAATGGGATGGATGGAGTGTTGTACTACATCATTTTGCAATTGTTGTTTAGCTTCTAATATTAACTGGTGCTTTTAGGTACATATGTCATTGCCAAAGATCCACACTTCGACCCTTTCTGCGTATGGGGCAAAGAGATATTCATGAACCATCATCAAGTGAGGAAACTGATAAAGAATGTTATTAAAATGGGTCAAAAGATGTGAATCGAACTATTTGTTTACACTTTATGCAAGACAACAGTGAACTGCAGGATGGTAAGTAAGAACTCTGTAGCCTTCGTTTTACTGCCCGTAATGAGTTGTGTTAGATGGCAATGTCTGAATCTTTTTCCTTTGCAGTGGATCCTGAAGCAGTTTACTCAAGATTACCTCTCAAACTACATGATTGCCGGCCGGCAATCACAAGTGGTTGCACTAGAGTTGTGCATGCCTTCTGCACCGAGGAGAGAAAAATAGGGCCATTCTGCTTCACCTTGTTCAGCAACCAGAATGTCTCTCGCCTCTTTCTTTACCATCTGTAATAGTACAAGTATACAACCCTGGTTCATCATTCTTTATTTGGTGCTTATGTAATTCTTGAACATATGTACCTATGAATCGAATAATGCATTGGTTGTTTGAACTTGATGGATATGAATAAAGCTATAGCCTACTTTCAAATTCAAATTAGGAACAATTTTAAATAGCAGCAATTAAATTAGGGTGAAATTACGCTTTGCAGGTCATTACGGCACAGACGGTCTATAAAGCATAGCGTGTGTGATATACATCATAATCCGGCACGGCTCGCGGAGAGGAAACGTGTGTAACCATGCACACAGTTGCCGTTTGCAAAGCGTGTGTGATGTCAGACAATATCACAAACGGTGCGGGCAAACTAAACGTTTGTGATAGTTGCCTTATCCTACACGATTTGCAACCATGAACTGTTTCTGATGTGGTACGCATCGTAAATGTTGCACCACAGAATAGCGTGTGTGATAGTTATCATGTACGACGATGTTACGATGGTCCTACGTTTCGTAATTCTATCCGACACTCATACGATGATTAGCTAATCTTCTTAATTAGTTATCACATACGGTTCGGGAAAAGTGAATGTGTGTGATTGTCTACTTATCATACACGTTCTATAATCATGAACAGTTTGTGATGGGCCTCGCATCATAAACGTAGCACCACAGAATACCGACTGCGATGGAAATGCGAGCACAAACGAGTTGCAAGGATGGAGTGTTTGGGATATTCGAGATATCAGAAACAGTTTTATAGGGACAACTGTATGCATCAAGGCTCCCTATCCCCGACGGTTTTTGGGTCGTGTGGGAAGGACCCCCGTATCACACACACTCACTTGGCGACGGTTCAAAACGCCATCGCGGAAATGGGTTAAAAACCGTTTGTATAGCACCTCGCTGTACCAGTGTGGTACTCCTCTTCCCTTATTCATGCAAATCTTACGTGTCTGCTTGCACGGTATTCATCCCACAGAAGACACTAGTTGACCGCTTCTTCCTGCACCTTCTTCCTAATACTAGATGTTCCTAGTAACTCACGATGCACAAGGTTTCTCCTCATATACTATTTCACCTTAGCTAGAGGTCCGTCGCCCCCCTGGATTTCCATTCCTGGTTAGTTGATTCCCAATTATAGGAAGCATTCCCCAGCATAACAGGCGCAAGTCCGCCTGTTACGCCGGGGAAGCAGTGCCTCAGTGTTTATCTTAGTGGTGTGTGGGGCCTAGGAGCTGCTGGCGCCCGATCTGGAGGTCAGACGGGCTTAAAGGGATGGCAGGGGGGCGCAGCCAGGCACGGCGGTGGTGTGAGGTCGAGGGGAGGGTGGGGTGAGGGAGTCCTGGATTTAGGGGTCCTCGGGCGTCCGGGCTATGTGACGTGGGCCGGACTGATGGGCCATGAAGATACAAGACAGAAGACTCTCTCCCGTGTCCAGATGGGACTCTCCTTGGCGTGGATGGCAAGCCTGGCGTTCGATATGAAGATTCCTTTCTCTGTAACCGACTTTGTACAAACCCTAGTCTCCTCCGGTGTCTATATAAACTGGAGGGTTTTAGTCCGTAGGGGCAATCATAATCAGACAGGCTAGACTTCTAGGGTTTTAGCCATTACGATCTCGTGGTAGATCAACTCTTGTAATACTCATATTCATCAAGATCAATCAAGCAGGACATAGGGTATTACCTCCATAGAGAGGGCCCGAACTTGGGTAAACATCGTGTCCCCCGTCTCCTGTTACCATCGACCTTAGACGCACAGTTCGGGACCCCCTACCTGAGATTCGCCGGTTTTGACACCGACATTGGTGCTTTCATTGAGAGTTCCACTGTGACGTCGAAGACATGATTGATGGCTCGCCTTGTTGTCAAGGACAATATCACGTCCGGAGGAGCCCTGGCCTCAGGCCAAACCCTCCGGCTAGGCGGCTTTATCATGACTGCCCGTCCGGCCGTTAAGCCGACGATGACTTCTCGGGTCATCGAAAATCGCCTCCGCGTTGACTCCGAATACTCCAAACGGATGGATCTGACGGAGTTGTCGTCTTTAAACGAACTCCTAGATCGCATCGCCGCCTTGGGGGTCGTTACAGACTACGATCGGATTGGGCTTAACCCGATCAGAGAGAAATCAAATCTCCACCGATCACCCATCAGATAGCGGTGGTAGAAGAGCAAAACAACAACTCTTCCCCCGTGTTGAGGATGAACTATGTTCGGATTTCTGAGCTCGAAGAGCCGGATACCTGTCTGCGGAACAGCACGCCCTGTCCTCCGAACCTAGAATCGGACGATGGGCCCGAAAAATCAGTTGATATCCCGGAGCCCGAATTATTAAGCTCGAAAGTTTCTCAAACTCCGGATCCTAAACTGGGTCAGGGTTCAGATTCAAAGCCACCCACCCACCCAGACAGACGCGACCTCATGTACGTACGACAGCAGTCTCAGGAAACAGTCCATCACTTTTGGGCCAGATTCCTCCTTGTCAAAGACAAGACTGAAGATTGCCGCGACGAAGACGCGATCTCAGCATTCTGCAACAATTGCACGGACGAAGGAATCCTCAACGCCATCAACCGCCATCGCGTATCACACTTCGCTGACTTGGCAACCATAGTACAGAAGTACTGCGCAATGGGAAGCGCCTGGAAAACTCAGGCAGCTCGTCGGGAACCACTGGTTTCCACTCAACCCCTCGTCCGAGCAAAAAGGATGCACCCCCATGGGGTGCCCGACCCAATAGTAAAGAAATCCAAGCCTATTACGGGGCGTAGAACCGTTCTTGAGGGATGGCTTGATAGGCCATGGAAAATACACACAACACCGAATACCGTACCGACTCACAGCCTTAGAGCATGTTGGATACTCCGGCAAGTGGCCAAGAGCGGCGAGGATATCCTCACCAAAAACACCTCAGAACAACACCCCTCAGAAGACGACGACCTCAGAGTATTGAAGGTCTTCGAGACCTTCGCTTCAAACAATAGGCGCAAAAGGGCACTCCGCGACCTCGCCGAAGTCTGCCAAGTCGCAACAATAAACCCCTGGAACGACACGGCCATAACTTTCAATGCCAGTGATGAACCAAAATCTAGGACAGTCCGGGCACTAGCTGCCTTGGTCCTCAGTCCAATCGTGGACGGCTTTCGGCTCACCAAAGTACTCATGGACGGCGGCAGCGGACTAAACCTCATCTATGAGGACATGCTCAACAAAATGGAAATAGACAGGCGCCGCATCGAGCAAAGTAGCACGACCTTCCGAGGAATCATTCCCAGTCAGGAGGCGTGGTGCGCGGGAAAAGTCACATTCGATGTGGTATTCGGCACACCGGAGAATTACCGGTCCGAAGAGATGACCTTCCAAGTGGCCCCTTTCAACAGTGGATCTCACGCCCTATTGGGGCGAGATGCATTTACACGCTTCCAAGCTATACCTCATTACGGGTACATGAAGCTCAAGATGCCCGAGCCCTATGGTATTATCACCCTTTCCAGTGATCCGGACATAGCACTCCGCGCCGAAAACAAAACCGCATCCCTGGCCCTCGAGGCATTTTCCGAAGCCCTCGCGACCGAAGAATTAGCCGCACTGCGCTCCATGGTGGATAGGGACGACGTAATCCTGGACAAGCGACCCAAATCCACCTGCTTCAAACCAGCAGACGAAATCGTCAAATTCCAGGTCCACCCAACGGACCCCAAGAAGAGAGCCTCTATCGGGGCACAGCTAGACCCAACGGTTGACGCCGCATTACGAGCGTTCCTACGCGAAAATTGGGACATATTTGCCTGGCACCCTTTTGATATGCCAGGAATCCCACGCAGGTTGGCCGAACACAGCCTCAATATATCGAAGGGACACAAGCCGGTCAAACAAACACTGCAGCGCTTTTCCGAACCCAAACGACAAGCTATGGGGGAGGAGCTGGCCAAGTTAATCGAGGACGGATTCATCAGAGAAATAAAACATCCGGACTGGCTAGCAAACCTGGTGATGGTACCAAAGAAGGACAAATCCTGGCGCCTATGCGTCGATTTCAAAGACCTCAACAAAGCCTGCCCCAAGGATCCCTTACCCCTCCCCCGCATCGATCAGATCATAGATGCTACTGCAGGACACGACTCACTGTGTTTCCTCGACGCATACTCCGGATACCATCAAATCAAAATGAAGGAGTCCGATCAAGCCGCAACGGCATTCATTACCCCATACGGGCCTTTCTGCTTCAACACTATGCCCTTTGGGCTTAAAAACGCCGGCGCTACCTACCAACGCATGATTCAAACATGCCTGGAGAAACAAATTGGCAAGACAGTTGAAGCATACGTGGATGATGTCGTCATCAAAACTAGACACGTCGAGTCATTAATAGACGACTTACGTCTCACATTCGACAACCTCCGTGCATATGACATCAAGCTCAATCCAGAAAAGTGCTTTTTCGGCGTTCCCGCTGGAAAGTTGCTGGGCTTCATTGTTTCCAGTAGAGGAATTGAGGCAAATCCAGCCAAAATTCGAGCTTTGTCACAATTGGCTATACCAACTGACCTTAAACAGGTCCAAAAACTAGCAGGATGCGTGGCAGCTTTAAGCCGCTTTATCTCCAGACTCAGAGAAAAGGCATTGCCACTCTATCGCCTTCTCCGACACACCGATCACTTCGAGTGGACGGATGCAGCAACGGCCGGACTGGAAGAAATAAAGGCTCTTTTAGCAAGCAACCCAATTCTGGCCGCGCCAAACGTCGGCGAACCAATGTTGTTATACATCTCCGTGACTCACCAGGTGGTGAGCGCAGTGCTCGTCGTTGAATGAGAGGAGGACGAACACAAATTCCTGCTTCAGAAGCCGGTATACTATGTATCCACTGTCCTCACACCTTGCAAATCCCGGTACCCTCAGTACCAAAAGATAGCATACGCGGTCTTCATGGCATCCTGGAAGCTACGACACTACTTCCAAGAATGCTCGATCACGGTGGCTTCCGAAGTACCACTCAATGACATAATAAACAACCGCGACGCTACGGGCCGAATTGCCAAATGGGCCATTGAGCTCCTACCATTCGACATAACATATA
Organism: Thinopyrum elongatum; assembly: GCA_011799875.1. Lineage (NCBI taxonomy): Eukaryota > Viridiplantae > Streptophyta > Magnoliopsida > Poales > Poaceae > Thinopyrum > Thinopyrum elongatum. The sequence goes on along the minus strand of CM022303.1, from coordinate 624,606,886 downwards.
AACCGCGTCGAGCCATTAAATCCCAAGTGTTGGCTGACTTCATCGCCGAATGGACAGAGGCCAAACTCCCTAAAGAGCACGGCACATATTCCAACTGGGTCACGTACTTCGATGGCTCTAAGATGCTGGCCGGTTTGGGAGCGGGCGTCATCTTAACATCCCCAACGGGAGACACAGTCCAGTACATACTCCAAATCTTATATACAGACTCCAATAATGCAGCCGAATACGAGGCCTTACTGCATGGTCTTCGGATGACCGTCTCCATGGGCATACAACGTCTGGAGGTGCGCGGGGATTCAAATCTTGCAATATCCCAAATAAACGGAGACTTTGATGCAAAAGATCTGAAAATGGCGGCCTATCATAACGCCGTACTCAAAATATCAGCCCGGTTCGAGGGACTCGAGTTCCATCATGTGGCTCGAGAAAGTAATCAAGCGGCGGATGTCCTTGCTCGCATGGGAGCCAAGCGCGACCCCGTCCCGCCTAACATCTTTCTGGAACGGCTCTTCAAGCCATCCGTGGTGTGGCAGGATGAAGGCGGCAACACTAGCCCGGACCCGATCATATCCCCTAAGTCCGAGCACAATACCGATATCATCGGGGGCTCAGCCACCGAAGCAACACCATCGGCCCATCTCATAATGGCAGTAATTGCCCCATGGACCGAACCCTTCTTGGCCTACCTTAATATGGGAGAGCTCCCTGAGGATCCTAACGAGGCTCGCTGCATTGTCCGGCGCTCGAAAGCCTACAAGGTCCATGACGGTGAGCTCTACAAGAAAAGCGCTACCGGAGTCCTTCAAAGATGTATCTCCGAAGAAGAGGGGCGGCAGCTCCTGGCCGAAATCCATGCTGGCCTTGGCGGTCATCACGCCGCGGCTCGGGCCCTTGTGAGTAAAGCCTTCCGTACAGGTTTCTTTTGGCCTACGGCCCGAGCAGATGCACAGGACCTTGTCCAACGTTGTGTCGGATGCCAGCTTTTCGCTAATCAAAGCCATATGCCGCCTACTACGCTACAAACAATCCCCATTACATGGCCTTTCGTGGTCTGGGGGCTTGATATGGTCGGACCCCTTAAAGGGGGAAGCCACAAGAAAAAATACCTGCTGGTCATGGTAGATAAATTCACTAAGTGGATTGAGGCCAAACCGGTTAAAACTGCCGAAGCCGGACCAGTGATAGACTTTATATCCGGTGTCGTACACCGTTATGGTGTTGCACACAGCATTATCACAGACAACGGCTCTAACTTTACAGCCGATGAGGTGAAAACCTGGTGCGTTAACGTGGGCATCAAGCTCGATTATGCCTCCATCTATCACCCACAAACAAATGGTCAAGTCGAACGAGCCAATGGTCTTATTATGAGCGGCATTAAGCCCAGACTAGTGCGGTCTTTGAAAGAATCAGACAAGCACTGGGTCGAGGAGCTCGACTCCGTACTCTAGGGGCTGCGGACCCCGCCCAACTGCACTACCAGATACACACCGTTCTTCATGGTGTACGGCGCAGAGGCCGTGTTGCCCTGCGACATTATGCATGACTCACCACGATTGCGCATGTATGAAGAGAGAGAGGCCGAGCTTGATCGGTAGTATAGCTTAGACGCCCTGGAGGAGGAGCGCGGAGTTGCAAAGGCCCGTTCCGCATTGTATCAACAACAGGCTCGCAGATATCACAGCAGAGAAGTGCGGGCCAAGACTTATAATGTTGGCGAACTCGTTCTACGCTTGCCAGAGAAGAAAAAGGACAAACTCAAGCCCAAATGGGAGGGTCCCTTCATCATTGACGAAGTTCTCACTGGAGGAGCGTACTGACTGCGTGATGCATCAGACAATCGCTTGGAGCCGAACCCATGGAACCCCGCCAGACTCCGAAGATTCTACGTCTAGAGCCGGACTCTTTGTTCGTCTTCTTCTCCCTTTTTGTCCATTACCTTTTTTTCTCCTCTCTTTCATTTTTTTCTTTTCTCTAGCTTTAAGCTCTTGAGCGGCTAAACTGCGCACCTATGACGTACACATCCTTGAATATGTACGTCCATAATACCTGGGGGCTTCTTGTACAGAAGCTTATTATTATTATTATTATTATTTTCCGAGCATCAAGCTCACCACATATGTGTCTTTTCCTCATATGTACCTTTTCTTCGCCAATATATGCATCGTTATGACTTAAGTTTTGGCCAAGCTGGGTTGCCTGGCTCCTGTGCTTATGCCCTACGTTCCCGTTAGTTCGGCTAGGGCATAAAGGGAGCACCTCTGCGATTGTTACTGCCGGGTCATCCGGATGTGTACCTCAAACTGGGTGAAGCCGAAAGCTAGCGTTCTTAAGGGAATATTCGGTCGGTGGACTAAAGATGTTTTTTCAATCATTACACTATGAACCCCCAGATGCTATGTATACTGCGATTTTTTAATCACAGTTCGGACATGAACATTAACGCATGTTCACCAAGGGAAAGGAACCCTTAACGGAACTATTCTCTCTGGAAGATGTTTCTTACGATCATACGTAATATAACATAACTAGCCGGATACAACTTGTCTGTTCAAGCAATTATGACCCCTACGCCTGGTTTCCACGCATACCCCGATTTATATTACCGTGCGGGTATTTGGAAACACTCCGCACCTTCGGGTCCGGAGGTCGAAGCGAAAAGGTCCGCCATGACAATCGTTTTAAAATCTGGCTAGGGACAAATTTGTCAATCGAAGCACATAGTCACTTAGACTCAAAAGCTTCTTCCTCTATGCCGTCCCACAGGCTGTCTAGCTTACAATCCTGTTGGGACAATTCGGCGGCTACCTTTACTTGGTCATATACTAAACTAACTGGAACCTCTTTTCCGTCTGATCCTCGAGGTCCGACCCGAGCCATATGATTCGGATCAAGCTTGGTATACCGTGTTTTCACCATGGCCCAGGCCTCTCGCGCACCTTCTCGGCAGGCCGATATCTTCCATAAACGGAGGCGCCTCCGCGCTCCTTTGAATAGCTGCACAAGTTCCTCCATACTTCCTGGAGGGGAGGCGGATGGCCACAAGGCCTTGGCAACACTCCGCATTGCCTGCCGAGCTCACTCGTGCATTTGCGACAGCGCTTGTAGCAGATCGCCTGAAGATCCGGACATTTCCTCTTCGGGACGGCCGGTCAGCATACCTGCAGACATAAATCTGTCAGTTCCTTTCCTCGCCGAATTACACGGAGGTAAGTTTGAAAGCATACTGAATATGCCGCCTCGTAGCCTCTTATTTTCCTTCACGGAGTCAGCTAGCTGGGCTCGCACATCTTTCAGTTCTTCGCCCAGCAGGGTGTTCGAATCCTGCAGCTTGTTTTTATCCTCCCTGACCCGTGTCAGCACATGTTCGCCCGCGGCCAGTAGCCTTTTGGCTTCTTGTTTATCCGCTTGCGTGATTTTAAGTGCCTCCTTCAGCTGATCTGACGATCCTGCCATGAGATATGCAACACTGTTAGCATTACTGGTATATGATTATATTTTCTCGATGGAGGGGAACATTACCAGGCGACGCCTTCTTGGATTTCTCCAATTTAGTGTTGGCAGTAGTTAGCTGAGTCCGACACTTTTCCAGTTCTTGAGACAGCAGGTTGTTCTTCTCTGTAAGAACCTAGTTATACAATGATCCTTAAATCAGTTGTATCAACTGCTTCAAGTCTCGGGGGCTACTGGTATATAATTATCAGGTTTGTACGATGTGAACTTACCCGCATATCTTTCAAATGCTGGTCTGTGGCTCTAGCAAGCCTGTCTCGAGCAGCTCGGATGGATGCACCAGCCGAGCTGAAGGCATTGAATGCCTCTTTTGTAAAGCCGGGGTCGCGAAGAGCGGCCCTCCGGCACCGATGATTCATGGCGCTCTCCACTTCTGAGTTTGTGACGGATACATCATCCGAATCCTCTGTCAAAGGACAATCCGGCGTCACTCCCGTACCGGCCCTCGTCCTTATGCCAGGTTCGAGGGCCTGGCTGTTGGGAGCATGTCCTGCAGGACATCCGGACATAGTCCGGCGAATGCTCTTCCTAATGGGACACAAATAGACAATATCACAGTTGGATGTGACTGCCAAGGGGCATATTTACGAAGCCGTACCTCTTTGACGACGGCTCGGTCATGACTTCGTTTGCCTTCCTCTTCGAAGGCTTGCCCGATGTAGGCGTCGTTCTCTTTTGAGTTGCCTCTGGTGCGACATGGCGCGCCGAGCGCCTCCCCTTTGGAACACGAGATAGTGTGGTGGGTGAGGCAGAATGAGGAAGCTCTTTCGGAGGAGAGGTCTCCTGATTACTTACGTGTGAGGCAGGAAGGAGGCCGGGATAGTCTGCTATAATGGCCACTTCTATGCCATCGTAGCTCGCCTGGTAAAATACTCCTTCCTCTAGCTTCACAAATATGTTCGGATCCTCCTCGGATCCGGGGTCAAGATCCCGGTTACAGTCCTCTGGCTGTGGAGTGGGGTTGTAGATCCCCGTGACGGCCTTTCGCCATTCCTGTTACAAATGGACGGGTTAGTATCAGTCAAAAGTGACTCATGGAAAGGATTGAGTATGGTGGTGGGATTAAAACTCACCCAGCTGGGAGGGTTGTACATGGAAAATCCCTCTCGGCGTTTAAGACAAATAAATTCCGCTTTCTCCCCTTTGTACAGATTGGCCAGTATTTTGGCCAAAGCAGCGGGGGTGTCCGGACTTTTCCGGCCACAGCGTGAGTCGTCATCTTCCCCATTGTAGTGCCACATAGGGAGCCCTCTAAATTGGAGTGGCTGGGCACCCCGCACTATGGAGATCACCATTACCTCGATTATTGATAATCCGGACTAGGCGAGCGTCTTTATCTTGCTCATTAATTGGTGGATTTCCGCACTATCTTCCTCCTCGAGGCTCCTAGGGCACCAGCTGTGGCGTTTCTTCAAAGGAGCGCTGGAAAATTCAGGGAGACCCCTTCGGACTGGGTCAGGGAGAGCGACGTCCTCAATTTAAAACCACTCCGAGGGCCACTCCTCGGATGCCTTTTTCGGTGTTCCGGATAGGTATCCGGTCCCGGCTATGCGCCATACTTCGGCGCCGCCCACCTCGAATATGGATCCCTCTTGGGTACGAGGGACGAGGCAGAATAGTTTTCTCCATAAATCACAGTGGGCTTCACAGCCAAGGAAAAGCTCACAAAGGGCAAAAAAACCCGCGATTTGCAAGATAGAGGCCGGCGTGAGGTTGTGCAGTTGGAGGCCATAGTACTCCAGGAGTCCTCGGAGGAAAGGGTGGATTGGGAACCCAACGCCTCTTAGAAAATAATTAATGAAGCACACCTGCTCCCCCCTGGTTGGATTGGGGAAATTTTCTGACAAAACTTCGCCTGAGAAGGAAGTCAAACCTGCTCGAACAGGGACCAGATCCGCGGGGGGAAGAAATCCCTTTGTTTGGAGCTCCACTAGCTGGTCATGGGATACAGAACATCTTTCCCAATCGCTTTTTTTGGAGCCGTGGGGGTGGGTGGAAGAACCGGGAGCACTAGCCATGTTGGAATGGTTTCTCCTAGCAAGCTTTGAGGATTTCCCGCTTGGCGTGGAATGGATCTGAAGATCCAATCTCTTTGAACAGACATGGTCAGGGAGTTATATGCAAAGATACCCCGACCTCTCGTATTCGCTCGACGCGTGGAAACTGAAGTCATGAAGGCGTGGAAGCCGATGAGAATGACATTAAATGGAGGGCCGAATACAGCTCCTTAAGTCAGGTACTTCGAAGTAATCGGAGGAGGAACCCGCCTTGCAATGCCGAAGACAATCTGCGCTCCGGACACATCATCATTGAAAGCCTGGTTCGGGGGCTACTGAGGGAGTCCTGGATTTAGGGGTCCTCGGGCGTCCGGGCTATGTGACGTGGGCCGGACTGATGGGCCATGAAGATACAAGACAGAAGACTCTCTCCCGTGTCCAGATGGGACTCTCCTTGGCGTGGATGGCAAGCCTGGCGTTCGATATGAAGATTCCTTTCTCTGTAACCGACTTTGTACAAACCCTAGTCTCCTCCAGTGTCTATATAAACCGGAGGGTTTTAGTCCGTAGGGGCAATCATAATCAGACAGGCTAGACTTCTAGGGTTTTAGCCATTACGATCTCGTGGTAGATCAACTCTTGTAATACTCTTATTCATCAAGATCAATCAAGCAGGACGTAGGGTATTACCTCCATAGAGAGGGCCCGAACCTGGGTAAACATCGTGTCCCCCGTCTCCTGTTACCATCGACCTTAGAAGCACAGTTCGGGACCCCCTACCCGAGATCCGCCGGTTTTGACACCGACATGGGGCGACGGAGGCAGGGGTCTAGGCCGGTGGTCGCTGGCGGTTCGAGAAAGATCGTCAATAGTGACTGGCGGGAGGTAGACGAAGGCCATCTGCCCGTTCCTTGCAGATCGGACGGTTCAGAAAAAAATCGACTGACCTATTTATTTTCAGTCGACTGTTATTTTGATAGGACCACATGTGGTGGTGTGCTGGAGGAGTACCTGCATTTCCCAGCCATCCCTGTTCTCATATATTACAAAATCATATGGAGTAGAATATAGTTTCGTTTGCCATGCAATGTTGTAGAGCTATGAGCTATCATATGTCTCCTATCATTTATTTTTCAGCCACCTGCTATCTGCTACTTTTCAGTGCACTAGTTCTGCACACACTTCACTCATACTCTCACTATTGTTTTTTTAAGCATGGGTATTTCAACCTCTACCAAACTGTTGGTAGAAACACGAAAGAAAAGAGAGAAGTCGCTCCGGCTTTGTACGCGAGTAGGCAAGACACGTTTCAGCACTTTAAAAGGTGCAGTGTCAGTAGATGGAGACGGTAAACGTAGCTCTGGAGTTGATGATCTCGCTCGCCATGAACCAGCATCCCAAGTGCTTGCTTTAACTTCGCGGTGTCATATGTGGTTGCATGTTGCATATGGTGTCTAGCTTGTATTCGAAAGGCCGAAGTCGGTCTTTATTAAGATAAGGAAAGATATTTTTTACATGAACCACCATCCCGGGAGCACTAGAAGCCAAATTGCTAGTCAATGCACTGGCCGAGCCAGTGACAAGCCCAACACAGACAGGCATCACCTACAAGCCAACTAAACAGCCACGGTGGTGGCGAAGCAGCCCGCCTCCCACCAAACTCTCAGGTCCTCGATGATCATGCTTACCACTCCAGCCGGGTGTCTAGCTTGTATTGCTTCCAATTTGGTTAAATTGCATCTGCTTAGCTTACACATTATACCTTCGAATATGACATGCTTTCCTGTTTTTGGTACATACTACTACATCTGTCTATTAACCATGTTCTTACATCAAACTAATGTTCTTGTGTATCCCTCATCAATCACTTATGATGAGACAGTCAGGCCCGTGGATTACTGTGAGAAAAGATCCGCTTTTAAAGAATGCAGTGTCAGCCTCCCCACATGATTCTCAAGAAACAGCAAGGCTAGATAAAGATAGTCAATGTAGCTCTGTAGTTGATCACCGCATTTCCCCTACACCACCATCGCAGGTGCTTTCTCTCACTTGGCAGCGTGATATGTGGTTGCATGTTGCATATGGTGTCTAGATTGTAATTCTTCCAATCTGTTTAAATTGCATGTGCTATTCTGCTTAGTTTATACATTATACCTGTTAATGTGACATGCCTTCCTATTTTTGGTACGTAGTACATCTGTCTATTAAGCATGCCCTTACATAAAACTACTGTTTTTTTGTATCCCGCATCAATCAATTATGACGAGACACCTTTAGTATATGCAGTGTGATATTGGTTGCATCTTTCATATGATTTATAGCATGCACTGCTTCTAATTTGTTGAAACGCTATTTATCATGGGACGCTTTTAACTTGGCAGAGTCATATTGGTTGCATCTTTCCTGTGGTGTCTAGCTTGCATTGCTTCTAATTTGTTGAAATGGCTTCTGCTTAGTTTACACAAATAGTTGTGAATATGCCATGGCGTCCTGTTTTTCGTACATAATCCATCCTCGTATCATGTGTTTGCTTTACATCAAAGTAGTGATTGTCAGTTTCATGCATGAATGAGTTGTGAAGAGTGAATTTTATTGCTTTTTCTTCTCGGGTTTACTTGACAATGCAAAATCAATAAAGTGGAAGGAAATTAGCAAGGCATTGGATAAAGGTGCTCCTCCCAACCAACTGAAATGGAGGGCCTCTACAGATTCTACTCCGCCATCCCCCAACAAGATTTGCAAGACAACACATGCATAGACACTCAACGTAGCTGTGCTGATGATGAGCACGTCTCCCCTAGTCCACCATCACAGGTTCTCCCTCTAACTTGGCATTGCTATATGTGGTTGCATGTTATGTATGATGTCTAGCTTGTATTGCTTCTAATTTTGTTGAATTCCATCTGCTTACTTTACACATTATACTTGTGAATAAGACACGTGTTCCTGTTTCTAGAACATACAATATCTGTCAATCACACCATGTTCTTACATCAAAGTACTACTGTTGTGTAACCTGCAACGATAACTTATCATAAGACACATTTAACTTGGAAGTGTGATATAGGTTACATCTCGCATTCTTTTCTAGCTTGTACTACTTCTAATTTGTTGAAATGGCACTTATGATGAGATAGTTTTAACTTGGTAGAGTGATATTTGTTGCATCTTTCATATGGTGTCTAGCTTTCATTGCTTCTAATTTGTTGAAAAGCTTTCTGCTTAGTATACACATCATAGCTGTGAATATGCAATGCTGTCCTTTTTTCTTAAATATTCAATCGTCCTATCATGCGGTTGCCTTACATTAAAGTAGTGCTCGTCAGCATCCTGCATCAATGAGTTCTAAAAAGCAAAATTTTATTCATTTTTCTTGTGGGTTTGACTTGACAAGGCAATAAAATTAAGTAAGAGGAAGGAAAAAACTAAGGCAGGGACCGATGGCGGTCTTCAGGCGAAACCGGCATCCCAGGTGCTTTCTCTAGCTTGGCAGTGTGATATTGTATTGCATGTTGCATACGTTGTCTAGCTTGTATTGCTTGTAATTTGATTAAATTACTTCTGCTTAGTTTACACAAATAGTTGTGAATATGCCATGCCGTCCTGTTTTTTGTACATATTCCATCCTCGTATCATGTGTTTGCCTTACATCAAAGTAGTGATTGTCAGTATCATGCACGAATGAGTTCTGAAGAGTGAATTTTATTGCTTTTTCTTGTTAGTTTTACTTGACAATGAAAAATCAATAAAGCAGAAGGAAATTAGCAAGGCAGTGGATAAAGGTGCTCCTCCCAACCAACTTAAATGGAGGGCCTCTATAGATTCTACTCCGCCATCCCCCCAACAATATTTGGAAGACAACACATGCATAGACACTCAACGTAGCTGTGTTGATGATGAGGACGTCTCCCCTAGTCCACCATCACAGGTGCTCCCTCTAACTTGGTAGTCTTATATGTGGTTGCATGTTATGTATGATGTCTAGCTTGTATTGCTTCTAATTTTGTTGAATTCTATCTGCTTACTTTACACATTATACTTGTGAATAATACACGTGTTCCTGTTTCTAGAACATACAATATCTGTCAATCACACCATGTTCTTACATCAAAGTACTACTATTGTGTAACCTGCAACAATCACTTATCATAAGACATGTTTAACTTGGGAGTGTGATATAGGTTACATCTCGCATTATTTTCTTGCTTGTACTACTTCTAATTTGTTGAAATGGCACTTATGACGAGACAATTTCAACTTGGTAGAGTGATATTCGTTGCATCTTTCATATGGTGTCTAGTTTTCATTGCTTCTAATTTGTTGAAATGCCTTCTGCTTAGTTTACACATCAGAGCTGTGAATATGCAATGTTGTCCTTTTTTCTTACACATTCAATCGTCCTATCATGCGGTCGCCTTACATTAAAGTAGTGCTCATCAGCATCCTGCATCAATGAGTTCTGAAAAGCGAATTTTTATTCATTTCTCTTGTGGGTTTGACTTGACAAGGCAATAAAATTAAGTAAGAGGAAGAAAAAAATTAAGGCAGGGACTGATGGTGGTCTTCTGGCGAAACAGGCATCCCAGGTGCTTTCTCTAGCTTGGCAGTGTGATATTGTCTTGCATGTTGCATATGGTGTCTAGCTTGTATTGCTTGTAGTTTGATTAAATTACTTCTGCTTAGTTTACACAAAGAGTTGTGAATATGCCATGCTATCCTATTTTTCGTACATATTCCATCCTCGTATCATGTGTTTGCCTTACATCAAAGTAGTGATTGTCAGTATCATCCATGAATGAGTTCTGAAGAGTGAATTTTATTGCTTTTTCTTGTCTGTTTTACTTGACAATGCAAAATCGATAAAGCAGAAGGAAATTAGCAAGGCAGTGGATAAAGATGCTCCTTCCAACCAACTGAAACGGTGGGCCTCTACAGATTCTACTCCGCCATCCCCCCAATAAGATTTGGAAGACAATACATGCATAGACACTCAACGTAGCTGTGTTGATGATGAGCACGTCTCCCCTAGTCCACCATCACAGGTGCTCCCTCTAACATGGCACTGTTATATGTGGTTGCATGTTATGTATGATGTCTAGCTTGTATTGCTTCTAATTTGTTTAATTCCATCTGCTTACTTTACACATTATACTTGCGAATAAGACACGTGTTCCTGTTTCTAGAACATACAATATCTGTCTATCACACCATGTTCTTACATCAAAGTACTACTGTTGTGTAACATGCAATAATCACTTATCATAAGACACATTTAACTTGGGAGTCTGATATAGGTTACATCTTGCATTATTTTCTAGCTTGTACTACTAATTTGTTGAAATGGCACTAATGACGAGATAGTTTTAACTTGGTAGAGTGATATTCGTTGCATCTTACATATGGTGTCTAGCTTTCATTGCTTCTAATTTGTTGAAATGCCTTCTGCATAGTTTACACATCATAGATGTGAATATGCAATTGTGTGAATAGGCAATGGCACTAATGAAGAGAGACCTTTAACTTGGTAGTGTGATGTTGTTTGTATCTTGCATATGGTTTATTTCTTGTACTGCTTCACATTTGTTGAAATGCTAGTTATGACGAGACACTTTTAACTTGGTAGAGCGATATTTTAGCATCTTTCATATGGTGTCTACCTTCCATTGCATTGCTTCTAATTTATTGAAATGCCTTCTGCTTAGTTTACACATCATAGTTCTGATTATCTCATGCCGTCCTGTTTTTCGTACATATTACATCTTCCTATCATGCAGTTGTGTAACTTCAAAGTTCAGTTCATCTGTATCACGCATCAATTTGTTCTGAAGAACTAAATTTTTATTCCTTTTTCTTGTCAGTTTGACTTGACATGGCAAAGAGAAAGAGGAAGGAACATAGAATGGTAGGGGATGGTGTTAGTACTCAGGACGCACGAAAACGGAAGCGGAAGAATTATGCAGCTTCTGCTGGTACTGATGGTGCAATAGAAAGTGAAAGTCCACCGGAAAATTGTACAAACATGGTATCCCCTGCTACACTAGCTGCAAAACAATCCAAACACAAACAAATAGCTGCCACCAAACAAGCAACAACAGCCCTAGTTGTTGCAACACCTTCTTCAACAATACCAACATCTACACAAGTTACTCGTTCGGTAACTCTGCTAGCGGCAAGTTCCCAAGCTCCCTTGCCACCAGACACTACTTCCGAAGCACTCTTGACACAAGCCGAGTTGGTAAGATCAGATGAACCTTGTGAGCTTTAACAGCAAGAAGGTAGTTGCTCGAGTCAAGTTACAGTTGCATGCTTCTTTATATGTAGTCTCATAGTTTGATGTACACTAACACTTCTCATGTTCGTTGTTGAACTAGCACCTAGGCGCAAGAGGAAACAGACATCAGGGATAATGCTCAACAGGTTAACTAAATCTAGAGGAGGAAGAATGGAGATCCGTTTTGAGGCAGGTTTAAAAAGGACACGTGATGCTACAGAGTTAGCCAAGTTAGTATCAGAGGCAGCCGTTGCCGTCAGGTGTCATGCACGTATCCTCCCAATATGGATTCAGTACATGAATGACAAAGACGAATCCCAGTTTAACACCTTCCTCGACCATTTATCTGTAAATATTGTTATGTATGGAAATTAGTAATATCGTCTTGCTCTGTCCCATACTTTCTAGGTTGGTGGTAATGAGACTCCCATAATTTTCAACAGATGAGGTTCAAGTTGGATAGCCAAGACGATGCAACTAGACAAGCATGCACCCATGTTCTCAAGTCTGCTCTGCGACAGTATCGGTATAACTTAGGGAGAACTCACTTTGAAGGCAAGGCTAATAGTGAAATTGCCCAAACATCGCCAGTGGAAAATATATCGGATGAAGACTGGAGCGGCCTTGTTAAACACTTGTTTGATCCAAAGTATCAAGTACGTTATATATATGTGATCAGATCAGATGTTGAACTCCTATTTACACATGTGCCTCACAAATCTATCTTCTTGTAGGTGAACTATTCAAAGAACAAGGCCAACCGTACGAAAGTGAAATTCCAACAGACGATAGGATCTCGTAGCTATATTGCACACTGCAAGGCTCTTGTAACTAGCTGCTATTTCACTCTTCTCGCTATGCCATATTATCAGATCTATATTGACTTGTTCCAAATGCAGAGGAAAGCCCTCAAGGACCAAAAAGTACCTGAACCAAATGTTGTGGAAATCTTCAAGGACTGTCACACCAGCAAGACGAAGGGCATGACTACACCAGTCGAAGCCGCCATTGTAAGTCCTTAATCCTCATGCCTTTTAACTACTACTTACTCTGACTTGTGCATTGAACTGCACGGTTTGCAGCCAATGTCTATTACTCTTTTTAATTTTATACACAATTGTCTTAGCGTATCATTGCACCTTACAAGGTTTAAAAGATAGGAGTGGTGTTCCTTTGATCTTGATCTGTAATCTAGTTCCATGCTGGACTTGTCTACACAATGTTACAATTGCCTGTTTGTCTGTTCTCAGTTGTTTTGTGATATGAATGATGTCATACTATGCTTACCGTATTATAAACTTTGTCTCTTTTGAAGGAAATATGCCCTAGGGGCAATAATAAAGTTGTTATTTTATATTTCCTTATTCATGATAAAGGTTTATTATTCATGCTAGAATTGTATTGATCGGAAACTTAAATACATGTGTGAATACATAAACAAATACCGTGTCCCCAGTGAGCCTCTACTAGACTAGCTCATTGATCAAAGATGGTTAAGGTTTCCTAACCATGGACATGTGTTGTCATTTGATAATGGGATCACATCATTAGGAGAATGATGTGATGGACAAGACCCATCCGTTAGCTTAGCATAATGATCGTTCAGTTTTATTGCTATTGCTTTCTTCATGTCAAATACATATTCCTTCGACTATGAGATTATGCAACTCCCGGATACCGGAGGAATGCCTTGTGTGGTATCAAACGTCACAATGTAACTGGGTGATTATAAAGATGCTCTATAGGCATCTCCAAAGGTATTTGTTGAGTTGGCATAGATCGAGATTAGGATTTGTCACTCCGAGTATCGGAGAGGTATCTCTGGGCCCTCTCGGTAATACACATCATAAGCTTGCAAGCAAACGACTAAGGAGTTAGTCACGAGGTGATGTATTACGGAACGGGTAAAGAGACTTGCCGGTAACGAGATTGAAATAGGTATGAAGATACCGACGATCGAATCTCGGGCAAGTAACATACCGATGGACAAAGGGAATTACATATGTTGTCATTACGGTTCGACCGATAAAGATCTTCGTAGAATATGTAGGAGCCAATATGGGCATCCAGGTTACTCTATTGGTTATTGACCGGAGAGGTGTCTTGGTCATGTCTACATAGTTCTCGAACCCGTAGGGTCCGCACGCTTAACGTTCGATGATGATATAGTATTATATGAGTTATGTGTTTTGTTGACCGAATGTTGTTCGGAGTCCCGGATGAGATCACGGACATGACGAGGAGTCTTGAAATGGTCGAGAGGTAAAGATTCATATATAGGACGATAGTATTCAGACACTGAAAGTGTTTCGGGGGGTACCGGGTACTTATCGGGTCACCGGAAGGGGTTCCGGACACCCCCGGCAAAAGATATGGGCCTTATGGGCCAAGAGGGGAAACGCACCAGCCACAAGGGGCTGGTGCACCCCCCATATGGGCCGGCCTAGGTGGAGAAGGAAAGAGGGGATGGGAAAGGAAAGAGTGGAATAGGATTCCCCCTTCCTTCCCTCTCCCCCCCTCTTTCCTTCCCCCTCCGACAAATATGGCAGGGGGGGCGCGCGACTTGGGAGGAGCCCATGTAGGATTCGGTCCTACTTGGGGCGCCCCTTGGCCTCTCCCCTCCCCCTCCCACCTATATATATGTGGGAGGGGGTCGCCTAGCACACACCAGACAATTGTCTAGCCGTGTGCGGCGCCCCCTCCACCGTTTACACCCCGGTCATATTTTTGTAGTGCTTATGCGAAGCCCTGCGGAGATCACTTCACCATCACTGTCACCACGCCGTCGTGCTGACGGAACTCATCTACTACCTCGAAGTCTTGCTGGATCAAGAAGGCGAGGGAAGTCACCGAGCTGAACGTGTGCAGAACGTGAAGGTGTCGTGCGTTCGGTACTTGATCGGTTGAAGCGCGAAGAAGTTCGACTACATCAACCGCGTTGTGAAACGCTTCTGCTTACGGTCTACGAGGGTACGTAGACACACTCTCCCCCTCGTTGCTATGCATCTCCATGGATAGATCATTGTGTGTGCGTAGAATTTTTTTTGTTTTCCATGCAGCGTTTCCCTACAGTGGCATCATGAGCCAGGTCTATGCGTAGATGATATGCACGAGTAGAACACAAAGAGTTGTGCGCGGTGATAGTCATACTACTTACCACCAACGTCTTATTTTGATTCAGCGGTATTGTGGGATGAAGCAGCCCGGACCAACCTTACATGTCCACGCACATGAGACCGGTTCCACCGACAGGCATGCAACTAGTTTTGCATAAAGGTGGCTGGCGGGTGTCTGTTTCTCCTACTTTAGTTGAATCGAATTTGACTACGGCCGGTCCTTGAAGAAGGTTAAAACAGCAAACTTGATGAAACACCGTTGTGGTTTTTTGCGTAGGTAAGAACGGTTCTTGCTAGAAGCCCGTAGCAGCCACGTAAAACTTGCAACAACAAAGTAGAGGACGTCTAACTTGTTTTTGCAGGCAATGTTGTGATGTGATATGGTCAAGACATGATGTGATAAACGTTATTGTATGAGATGATCATGTTTTGTAAGTTATCGGCAACCGGCAGGAGCCTTATGGTTGTCTCTTTATTGTATGAAATGCAAACGCCATGTAATTGCTTTACTTTATCACTATGCGTTAGCGATAGTTGTAGAAGCAATAGTTGGCGAGACGACCATGACGCAACGATGGAGATCAAGGTGTCGAGCCGGTGACGATGGAGATCATGACGATGCTTTGGAGATGGAGATCAAAAGCACGAGATGATGATGGCCATATCATGTCACATATTTTGATTGCATGTGATGTTTATCTATTATGCATCTTATTTTGCTTAGTACGGCGGTAGCATTATAAGATGATCTCTTCACTAAATTTCAAGGTAAAAGTGTTCTCCCTGAGTATGCACCATTGCTACAGTTCATCGTGTTGAGACACCACGTGATGATTGGGTGTGATAGACTCTACGTTCACATACAACGTGTGCAAGACAGTTTTGCACATGTGGAATACTTGGGTTAAACTTGACGAGCCTAGCATGTACAGACATGGCCTTGGAACACTGGAGACCGAAAGGTCGAACATGAATCATATAATAGATATGATCAACATAGAGATGTTCACCATTGATGACTACCCCATCTCACGTGATGATCGGACATGGGTTAGTTGATTTGGATCACGTATCACTTAGATGACTTGAGGGATGTCTATTTAAGTGGGAGTTGTTTAGTAATTTGATTAACTGAACTTAATTTATCATGAACTTAGTCTTATAGTTTTGCATATTTATGTTGCAGATCAATAGCTCGCGATATAGCTCCCCTATTTTTGATATGTTCCTAGAGTAAACTAAGTTGAAAGATGATAGTAGCAATGATGCGGACCGGGTCCGTGATATGAGGATTATCCTCATTGCTGTACAGAAGAATTATGTCCTTAATGTACCGCCAGGTGAAAAACCTATTGCAGGAGCAGATGCAACCGTTATGAACGTCTGGCAAGCTCGGTATGATAACTACTTAATAGTTTAGTGCACCATGCTTTACGGCTTAGAACCGGGACTTCAAAAACGTTTTGAACGCCATAGAGCATATGAGATGTTCCAAGAGATGAAATTAGTATTTCAGACTCATGCCCGTGTCGAGAGGTATGAGACCTCTGACAAGTACTTTGCCTATAAGATGGAGGAGAATAGCTCAGCCTGTGAGCATGTGCTCAGATTATCTGGTTACTACAATCGCTTGAATCAAGTGGGAGTTAATCTTCCAGATAAGATAGTGATTGACAGAGTTCTCTAGTCACTACCACCAAGCTACTAGAACTTTGTGATAAACTATAATATGCAAGGGATGACGAAAACGATTCCCGAGCTCTTCGCGATGCTGAAATCGGCAAAGGTAGAAATCAAGAAAGAGCATCAAATGTTGATGGTTAACAAGACCACTTGTTTCAAGAAAAATGGCAAAAGGGAAAGAAAGGGAACTTCAAGAAGAATGGCAAACAAGTTGCCGCTCCCATGAAGAAACCCAAAGCTAGACCCAAGCCTGAAACTGAGTGCTTCTACTGCAAAGGAAATGGTCAATGGAAGCGGAACTGCCCCAAATACTTGGCGGATAAGAAGGATGGCAAAGTGAACAAAGGTATATTTGATATACATGTTATTGATATGTACTTTACTAGTGTTCATAGTAGCCCCTGGGTATTTGACGCCGGTTCAGTTGCTAAGATTAGTAACTCGAAACAGGAGTTGCAAAATGAACATAGACTAGTTAATGGCGAGGTGACGATGTGTGTTGGAAGTGATTCCAAGGTTGATAAGATCACCATCGCACACTCCCTCTACCTTCGGGATTAGTGTTGGACCTAAATAAATGTTATTTGGTGGTTGCGTTGACATGAATATGACTGGATCATGTTTGTTGCAATATGGTTATTCATTTAAGTCAGACAATAATTGTTGTTCTGTTTACATGAATAAAACCTTCTATGGTCATACACCCAATGTATATGGTTTATTGAATCTCGATCGTAGTGATACACATATTCATAATATTGATGCCAAAAGATGCAAAGTTGATAATGATAGTGCAACATATTTGTGGCACTGCCGTTTAGGTCATATTGGTGTAAAACGCATGAAGAAACTCCATACAGATGGACTTTTGAAATCAATTGATTATGAATCTTTTGATACTTGCGAACCATGCCTCATGGGCAAGATGACTAAAACTCCGTTCTCCGGAACAATGATGCGAGCTAATGACTTATTCGAAATACATACTGGTGTATGCGGTCCGATGAGTGTTGAAGCATGCGGCGGGTATCGTTATTTTCTGACCTTCACTGATGATTTGAGTAGATATGGGTATATCTACTTGATGAAACACAAGTCTGAAACATTTGAAAAGTTCAAAGAATTTTAGAGTGAAGTTGAGAATCATCGTAACAAGAAAATAAAGTTTCTACGATCCGATCGTGGAGGCGAATATTTGAGTTACGAGTTTGGCCTTCTTTTAAACAATGTGGAATAGTTTCACAACTCACGCCACCTGGAACACCACAGCGTAATGGTGTGTCCGAACGTCGTAACCGTACTTTATTAGATATGGTGCGATCTATGATGTCTCTTACCGATTTACCACTATCGTTTTGGGGTTATGCATTAGAGCCAGCTCCATTCACGTTAAATAGGGCACCGTCTAAATCCGTTGAGACGACACTGTATGAACTATGGTTTGGCAAGAAACCTAAGCTGTCGTTTCTTAAAGTTTGGGGTTGCGACACTTATGTCAAAAGGCTTCAGCCTAATAAGCTCGAACCCAAATCGTAGAAGTGCGTCTTCATAGGATACCCTAAGGAAACAATTGGGTACACCTTCTACCACAGATCCGAAGGCAAGATTTTTGTTGCCAAGAATGGAACCTTTCTAGAGAAGGAGTTTCTCTCGAAAGAAGTGAGTGGGAGGAAAGTAGAACTTGATGAGGTAATCGTACCTTCTCTCGAATTGGAAAGTAGCACATTAGAGAAATCTGTTCCCGTGATGCCTACACCAACTAGAGAGGAAGCAAATGATAATGATCATGAAAATTCAGATCAAGTTGCTAATGGACCTCGTTGGTCAACCAGAGCACGATCCGCACCAGAGTGGTATGGTAATCCTGTCCTGGAAGTCATGTTACTAGACCAAGGCTAACCTATGAACTATTGAAGAAGCTATGATGAGCCTAGATTCCGACAGATGGCTTGAGGCCATGAAATCTGAGATAGGATCCATGTATGAGAACAAAGTATGGACTTTGGTGGACTTGCCCGATGATCGGCAAGCCATAGAAAATAAATGGATCTTCAAGAAGAAGACTGACGTTGATGGTAATGTTACTATCTACAAAGCTCGACTTGTCGCAAAAGGTTTACGACAAGTTCAAGGAGTTGACTACGATGAGACTTTCTCACCCGTAGCGATGCTTAAGTCTGTCCGAATCTTGTTAGCAATTGCCGCATTTTATGAAATCTGGCAAATGGATGTCAAAACTGCATTCCTTAATGGATTTCTTAAAGAAGAGTTGTATATGATGTAACTAGAAGGTTTTGTCAATCCTAAAAGTGCTGACAAAGTGTGCAAGCTCCAATGATCCATCTATGGACTGGTGCAAGCATCTCGGAGTTGGAATATCCGCTTTGATGAGGTGATCAAAGAATATGGTTTTATACAGACTTACGGTGAAACCTGTATTTACAAGAAAGTGAGTGGGAGTTCTGTAGCATTTCTGATATTATATGTGGATGACATATTATTGATTGGAAATGATATAGAATTTCTGGATAGCATAAAAGGATACTTGAATAAGAATTTTTCAATGACCTCGGTGAAGCTACTTACGTATTGAGCATCAAGATCTATAGGGATAGATCGAGACGCTTAATAGACTTTCACAAAGCACATACCTTGACAAGATTTTGAAGAAGTTTAAAATGGATCAGTCAAAGAAAGGGTTCGTGCTTGTGTTACAAGGTGTGAAGTTGAGTAAGACTCAAAGCCCGTCCACGGCAGAAGATAGAGAGAGAATGAAAGTCATTCCCTATGCCTCAGCCATAGGTTCTATAAAGTATGCCATGCTGTGTACCAGACCTATTGTGTACTTTGCCATGAGTTTGGCAAGGGGGTACAATAGTGATCCAGGAGTGGATCACTGGACAGCGGTCAAAATTAGCCTTAGGTGCCTTAAGAGCACTAAGGAAATGTTTCTCGGTTATGGAGGTGATAAAGAGTTCGTCGTAAAGGGTTACGTCGATGTAAGCTTTGACACTAATCCAGATGACTCTAAGTCTCAATCTGGATACGTATTGAATGTGGGAGCAAATTAGCTAGAGTAGCTCCATGCAGAGCATTGTAGACATAGAAATTTGCAAAATACATACGGATCTGAATGTGGCAGACCCGTTGACTAAACTTCTCTCACAAGCAAACCATGATAACACCTTAGTACTCTTTGGGTGTTAATCACATGGCGATGTGAACTAGATTATTGACTCTAGTAAACCCTTTGGGTGTTGGTCACATGACGATGTGAACTATTGGTGTTAATCACATGGCGATGTGAACTAGATTATTGACTCTAGTGCAAGTGGGAGACTGAAGGAAATATGCCCTAGAGGCAATAATAAAGTTGTTATTTTATATTTCCTTATTCATGATAAAGGTTTATTATTCATGCTGGAATTCTATTGATCGGGAACTTAAATACATGTGTGAATACATAAACAAATACCGTGTCCCTAGTGAGCCTCTACTAGACTAGCTCGTTGATCAAAGATGGTTAAGGTTTCCTAACCATGGACATGTGTTGTCATTTGATAACGGGATCACATCATTAGGAGAATGATGTGATGGACACGACCCATCCGTTAGCTTAGCATAATGATCGTTCAATTTTATTGCTATTGCTTTCTTCATGTCAAATAGATATTCCTTTGACTATGAGATTATGCAACTCCTGGATACCAGAGGAATGCCTTGTGTGCTATCAAAGGTCACAACGTAACTGGGTGATTATAAAGATGCTCTACAGGTATCTCTGAAGGTATTTGTTGAGTTGGCATAGATCGAGATTAGGATTTGTCACTCCGAGTATCGGAGAGGTATCTTTGGGCCCTCTCGGTAATACACATCATAAGCTTGCAAGAAAACGACTAAGGAGTTAGTCACAAGGTGATGTATTACGGAATGAGTAAAGAGACTTGCCGGTAACGAGATTGAACTAGGTATGAAGATACTGACGATCGAATCTCGGGCAAGTAACATACCGATGGACAAAGGGAATTACGTATGTTGTCATTACGGTTCGACCGATAAAGATCTTCGTAGAATATGTAGGAGCCAATATGGGCATCCAGGTTCTGCTATTGGTTATTGACAGGAGAGGTGCCTCGGTCATGTCTACATAGTTCTTGAACCCGTAGGGTCCGCACGCTTAACGTTCGATGACGATATAGTATTATATGAGTTATGTGTTTTGGTGACCGAATGTTGTTCGGAGTCCTGGATGAGATCACGGACATGACGAGGAGTCTCGAAATGGTCGAGAGGTAAATATTCATATATACGATAGTATTCGGACACCGGAAGTGTTTCGGGGGGGTACCGGGTACTTATCGGGTCACCGGAAGGGGTTCCGGACACCCCCGGCAAAAGATATGGGCCTTATGGGCCAAGAGGGGAAACGCACCAGCCACAAGGGGCTGGTGCACCCCCCCATATGGGCCGGCCTAGGAGGAGAAGGAAAGAGGGGAAGGGAAAGGAAAGAGTTGAATAGGATTCCCCCTTCCTTCCCTCTCCCCCCCTCTTTCCTTCCCCCTCCGACAAATATGGCAGGGGGGGCGCGCGGCTTGGGAGGAGCCCAAGTAGGATTCTGTCCTACTTGGGGCGCCCCTTGGCCTCTCCCCTCCCCCTCCCACCTATATATATGTGGGAGGGGGGCGCCTAGCACACACCAGACAATTGCCTAGCCGTGTGCGGCGCCCCCCATTCACCGTTTACACCCCCGGTCATATTTTCGTAGTACTTAGGCGAAGCCCTGCGGAGATCACTTCACCATCACCGTCACCATGCGGTCGTGCTGACGGAACTCATCTACTATCTCGATGTCTTGCTGGATCAACAAGGCGAGGGATGTTACCGAGCTGAACGTGTGCAGAACGCGAAGGTGCCGTGCGTTCGGTACTTGATCGGTTGAAGCGCGAAGAAGTTCGACTACATCTACCGCGTTGTGAAATGCTTCCGCTTACGGTCAACGAGGGTATGTAGACACACTCTCCCCCTCATTGCTATGCATCTCCATGGATAGATCATTGCGTGTGCGTAGAATTTTTTTTGTTTTCCATGCAATGTTTCCCTACATCTTTATCCTTAGCTGTCAATACAATGTGAAGAAATAGACAATACATTAGCCATGGTACATGGTCATATGTTTGGA
Organism: Thinopyrum elongatum; assembly: GCA_011799875.1. Classification (NCBI taxonomy): domain Eukaryota; kingdom Viridiplantae; phylum Streptophyta; class Magnoliopsida; order Poales; family Poaceae; genus Thinopyrum; species Thinopyrum elongatum. Next base: position 624,585,124 of record CM022303.1, on the reverse strand, counting down.
ACCTGGTTTTATTATGTACTTTGCAGTAAAATACAACTAATATTTTACACGGGTTCAACAGAATAAGTTTTGTATATAGACCAAAGCTATTCTGTTTGGTTTTGCTGCCTCCTTAATATCTTCTGTTCTGGTACTACTATTGTAAAAACTCAACTTTTCAGCAAGCTATGGAACAAATGGTGGAACCGCCACCTTCTGAAGGTGACGAGGCAACTATAACCACAATGTCACCTCTTGCTACAGTGGGTCAGTACCTGTCCACTAATAGTGCCAAAAGCACATTCTTGTGTAATACTAGGTTGGTTGTTAAGGCAATCTCGTCCAAACTACCTCATGATCAAGATATGCAAGCTCAAAACAATGTTACATCTGCGCTCCAGACACAAGTGCAATCCCTAACAGAGACCCTTTGTGAAACAAGGACAACCATTGTTCGATGTTGTCAAGATATGCATGGTTTTGAAACCAGACTATCAGACATTTGCTATGTTGTATAGGAGCCTAGGAGAAATGAAGGCAAAGGTTATGGTGCTCCATCGGACAGTACAACATGAAAACGTAACAGTCCGGTCAAGTGAACTGAGCTTCTGAACTTCTGGTGGCGCATTTATCTGCTGGACTGTTAACTTTTTTGCCAACCTTCCTTTTGTTTTATGGTTGTAATTTGTTTTGTTGCGATACAAAATTTGTTCTTAACATGTAGCGACTGGCTGAAGAAAACAACAAGCCGTTTTTGTATAGTGTAGGGTCTTCCCTATATTTGCACTAGTGGCGAACTTTGATGCTCAGTGGATGTAATCTGTGCAATCTCCTTAATAGCCTAGCGTTAGTTTCTGTCTTATTTATTTCCCTAGTCTTCTTTTTCCTTGGTTTGCTAGTAGCCGCAACAACCATGGGCCAGATAGGGTCCGTGGTAACCTTGAGCCTGCTACGGGCCGTAGGATCAATGGGCCTCCTACGGGCTGTCGGATAAATGGGCCTCCAATGGACCGTAGAATCAATGGGCCTCCTACGGGCCGTCGGATAAATGGGCCGAAATGGGCCGTAAACAGGCGTAATTGGTATCGGGCCAGCACGGTAACAAGCCATTAACAGGCCAGAAGAGAGCAAAGGCTTAATTCAGTCACAAGCATAATGGGTCGTTAATGGGCCAGAATACATGATGGGTTGGAAACGACGTAACGGGTTAACAGGCCACAAACGGGCCGATTCTAACCACGGGTTGAATTTTGCCCATTAGGAGAACAGGCCTGTAATGGGCCAAAAGTAATCGAGGGCCGGAAAGGAGCCCAAGAATGTATGTGCCGTTAGTAGGCCGAAAGCTAACACGGGCTGGAAACGGCCCATGTGAATCATGGGCCATTAATGGGTATAAAGAAATTTACTGTTTATTATGGGCCAGAGTCACCGCGGGCCACTAAAGGGCCCAAAGATACGAAAGGCCTCATATGGGCTGAAAGACGTCATGGGCCATACATGGGCCGAAAGTGAAATGGGATGGTATTATACTGGACGGCCCACATGATGCTATTGGGCCGAATTCGGGAACGCTAAAACGGGCCATGAGTTACCGGGCTGTAAAATGGGCTATATGCGAATAGACCGTTAGCAGGCTTTTCATGGGCCGGCCTGCTAGCTTTTGACCAAGTGAAACGGGCCGGCCTTTGTAAGCTAAATGTGCCACTGTTGGGTCGTGCCACGTGTCGACATATCATAGGCGCCTCTCTGTCCCAATGACGAGCTGACACGTGGTTCCTGTGGCCAATGAGAATTTTACACCTGGGAAATCCCCATTGGTCTGGGCTGTTAACGGGTTATCGGATGCAAAACGGAACCTGATAGCTTAATGACAACCCGTTACGGTGGAAGCCACGTGTCGGTTACCCTTGACGAAAACACTTCCATGACGCGGTATTTATCGTCATGGAAGTGGACACTTCCATGATGATAATTTCAGTATTGTCATGGAACACTTCTACGACAGCACAGGTATGACTATCTTGATTCTTTCATAAAATTGTCATGGATGTACATGCATGACAGAAAATGTGACCTACTGTGACAAACACGTATCATCACGGAAGTGTATTTTTTGTAGTGAGTACTCCAAGTCCCAGAAAACAGACCTCGTCTTCCATACCTTTAGCAGCGGCTCCGACGCCTTTTTCATCGTCTTTCCTGGCACAGGGCACTGTTCCCAGATTTTCAATAGCTCATCGATTTCGGCGCCGCTCTTCTTACGTGGAGGTCGTCGATGCTCATCCTCACCGTTGAATAGATTTCCACGATTTCTCCACGGGTCGTCCTTCGCGAGCCATCTTCGATGCCCCATGTACACGATTTTCCCAGACCCACCATCTTTCATTAGCTGCTGAGACGTTGTATCATCCATGCACCGCGTGCATCCGCAATATCCGTCGCAGACCTGGCCTGCGACATATCCGTAACCAAGATAGTCGTGCACCGTCGTTATCAGCGCAGCTCTCATATAGAAATACTCGCCTTTGCTGGCGTCCCATGTCTTCGCCGGTGTTTTCCATAACATGTCTAACTCCTCTTGAAGTAGCCCCAGATACATATTAATATTATTTCCCGGTTGTTTCGGCCCTTGAATCAGCATGCTCATGTGTATGTACTTTGACTTCATGCACAACCAAGGGGGAGGTTGTACATCCATACAAACACGGGCCATGTGCTATGGTTGGTGTTCTGGTTGCCAAACAGATTCATGCCATCGGTACACGCGCCAAGCACAATGTTCCTTGCATCACATGTGAAATATCGATATTCGCCGTTGAGCGCTCTCCACTGGCTTGCATCCGCGAGGTGTATCAGCATCGGATCATCTCCATCGTGGGGCTTTTTCCTCTCCGCATGCCAACTGATACGTCTCCAACGTATCTATAATTTTTATTGATTCCATGCTGTTATATTATCATTCTTGGATGTTTCACAATCATTTTATAGCAAATTTACATCATTTTGTGGGACTAAATCATTGACATAGTGCCCAGTGCCAGTTGCTATTTTTGGCTTGTTTTTTACTTCGTAGAATATCAGTACCAAACGGAGTCCAAACGCAGCGAAACTTTTTGGAGAATTTTTTTGGACCAGAAGACACCACATGGGCCAAAGAAGTACCAGGGGGGTTGTGCCCCCCTCGGTGGCCTCCCGCACCGCCTCTTCGCCCTATAAATCCCCAAATATTCTAGAAACCCTAGGGGAGTCGACGAAAAACAATTCCAGCCGCCGCAAGTTCTAGAACCACGAGATCCAATCTAGACACCATCACGGAGGGGTTCATCATCCTCATTGGTGCCTCTCTGATGATGCGTGAGTAGTTCATCATAGACCTACAGGTCCGTAGGCAGTAGCTAGATGGCTTCCTCTATCTCTTTTGATTCTCAATACAATGGTCTCTTGGAGATCTATTTGATGTAACTCTTTTTTGCGATGTGTTTGTTGGGATCTGATGAGCTTTGAGTTTATGATCAGATCTATATCCATGAATATTATTTGAGTCTTATTTTGATCTCTTATATGCATGATTATTTATAGCCTCGTATTTGTTCATCGAATCTTTGGTTTAGTTAGTCCAACTAGATCGATTTTTCTTGCCATGAGAAGAGGTGCTTTGTGATGTGTTCGATCGTGCGGTGTTCTTTCCCAGTGACAGAAGGGGCAGCAAGACACGCATGTATCGTTGCTATTAAGGATAACAAGATGGGGGCTATTCCTACATGAATAGATCTCGTCTACGTCATGTCATCATTCTTTTTGCATTAATCCGTTTCTCCATGAACTTAATACACTAGATGCATGCTGGATAGCGGTCGATGTGTGGAGTAATAGTAGTAGATGCAGGCAGGAGTCGGTCTACTAATCTTGAACGTGATGCCTATATATTGATCATTGCGTGTGATATCGTCATAATTATTCGATCTTCTATCAATTTCCCATTAGTAATATGTTTACCCACCGTGTGCTATTTTCTTGAGAGAAGCCACTAGTGAAATCTACGGCCCCCGGGTCTATTCTTTATCATATTTGCTTTGAGATATATTTTTATTCGCTTTTATTTTTAGATCTATTATTCCAAAAACCCAAAAATAAGTTGCTACACTTTTTTAATACTTATTTTATTTTGCATTTTATTGAGATCTATTTATCCAATCTACACAATTTTTATCCCGTCAACTTGACAATTTCTGGCGCCGTTACCCGTAGAGGGATTGACAACCCCTCATAAGCGTTGGGTTGCAAGTATTTGTTCTTTGTGTGCTGGTACCGTTTACATAGTGTTGCTTGGTTCTCCTACTGGATTGATACCTTGGTTTCATAACTGAGGGAAATACCTACCGTAGCTGTGCTGCATCATCCCTTCCTCTTTGGGGAAATACTGACGTAGTTCAAGCGACATCAAAAGGAATTTCTGGCGCCGTTGCCAGGGAGACATCATCAACATCTATCAGGTTCCTAATCACAAATATCATCTCCTTGCAATTTACATTATTTTCCATTTACCTCTCGTTTTCATCTCCCCCACTTCACAAAAATTTGTCATTTTATTCGCCCTCTTTTGCATTCGCCGTTTTCTCGTCAGATCTGTTTTTGTTTGCAATCTTGTTTGCGTAGTCACGATGACTCAAGAAAACACGAAGTTGTGTGATTTTTTCAATACCAATAACAATGATTTTATTAGCACTCCGATTGCTCCTCCCGCCACTAGTGCGAAATCTTGTGATATTAATGCCGCTTTGTTGAATCTTGTTATGAAAGATTAGTTTTCCGGTACTCCTAATGATAATTGCGCATCCCATGTAAACACATTCATAGAAACATGCGATATGCAAAAGCAAAAAAGATGTGGACAATGATATTGTGAAGTTGAAATTATTTCCTTTCTCTTTGAGGGATCGTGCAAAAATTTGGTTTTCTTCTTTGCCTCGCAATAGTATTGATTCTTGGGATAAGTGCAAAGATTCTTTTATTACTAAGTATTTTATGCCTGCAAAAATTATTTCCCTTAGGACTCAAATCATGAATTTTAAGCAACTTGAGCATGAACATGTTGCACAATCTTGGGAAAGAATGAAGTTGATGCTAAGAAATTGTCCTACTCATGGTTTCAATCTTTGGATGATCATACAAAATTTTTATGTAGTATTGAACTTTCTTTCTAGAAATCTTTTAGATTCCGACGCTGGTGGTACTTTATGGAAATTACTTTGGGTGAAGCAACTAAATTTCTTGATAATATTATGGACAATTATTCACAATGGCATACTGAAAGAGCACCTACTAGTAAAAAGGTTAATTTGGTTGAAGAAATTAGTACGTTGAGTGAAAAAGTTGATGCTCTTATGAAATTGGTTGCTAATAAAAGTGCTCCTATTGATCTTAATGATGCGCCTTTGTCTACTTTGATTGAGCAAAATAGTGATCCCGTATATGTGATTTTTGTCTAGCGAAACAATTTTAATAACAATGCTTATAGAGGTAATTTTAATCCTAGGCCTTTTCCTGGAAATTCCTCTAATAATTATGGCAATTCCTATGGTAATTCTTCTTACAATAATAATAGGAACACCTCTGATCTTGAGAATAATATTAAGGAATTTATCAATGCTCAAAAAGTTTTCAATACTACGATAGAAGAAAAGTTGAATAAGATTGATGATTTGTCTAGAAGCATTGATAGCATTTCTCACGATGTAGAAGATCTCAAGTTGAAAATTTTTGTACCCAAGATTGATGAATCAATTAAAGCTTTATATGTTTCTATGGATGAAAGTAAGAAAAGAACTTCTATGCTTAGAGCTAAAAGAGGATTTTTAGAAAGAGCATTTTCTAGTGATTGCTTTCATAAAAATGATGAAGATCTTAAAGTGATTGGTGTTTATTCTATTGATTCCTTATTTAGTAAAATTAAAATTGATGATAAAGGGACTAAAGAAGAGTCAACTTTAGTTAGAAGCCGTCCCGATAATTCGGAGGGTGAAAATCTTGATGAAAAAATTGATAAAAGTGGGTTTGGAGAGGTCAAAACTTTAACCAGTGATGTGCCCACTCTTTTGGATTGCAAAGAATTTAATTATGATAATTTATCTTTGCTTGAATATATTTCTTTGTTGCAATCCATGATAAATTCACCCCATGCTTATGAACAAAATAAAGCTTTTACTAAACATATCGTAGATGCCATGATGAAAGCTTTGGAAGAAAAATTGGAGTTAGAGATTTCAATTCCTAGAAAATTGCATGATGAATGGGAACCTACTATCAAAGTCAAGATTAAAAATTATGAGTATTTTAATTTATGTGATTTGGGTGCTAGAGTTTCCACAATTCCAAAATCTTTATGTGATGTGGTTGGTCTTACCGATATTGAAGAATGTTCTCTTAATTTGCACTTGGCGGATTCTACTATTAAAAAGCCTTTGGGAAGAATTAATGATGTTCTTATTCTTGCAAATAGAAATTATGTGCCCATACATTTTATTGTTCTTGATACTGATTGCAATCCGTCTGTCCAATTATACTTGGTAGACCGTTTTTCGTACTATTGGTACCGTGATTGATATGAAAGAAGGCAATATTAAATTTCAATTTCCATTAATAAAGGGTATGGAACACTTCCCTAGAACAAGAATTAAGCCACCATATGAATCAATCATGAGGGCATCCTATGGATCTAGAACTAAAGATAACAATACTTGAATCTATGAATTATGCCTAGCTAGGGGCATAAAACGATAGCGCTTGTTGGGAGGCAACCCAATGAATTAAATTTATTTTTGCCTTTTTTATGTTCTTGAGTGTTTTCACAATTATGCCTCTGTTATGATTGTGTTTTTTATGTTTTAATTAGTGTTTGTGCCAAGTAAAGCCTTTGGGATAGCTTTGGTGATAGTTGATTTGATCCTGTTGAAAAACAGAAACTTTTGCGTCCAGTAACAGAATTGCCTAAATTCACAGAAGCGAAGAAAAATTCTGATTTATTTACAAAATATTGATATACAAATTGCCTCTGTTTGCCTAAGTATTCAGAATTTTTGGAGTTACAGAAGTATCAGAACAATTCGCATCTTTACAGACTGTTTTGTTCTTGACAGATTTTGTTTTCTTTGCATCGTGTGCTTATTTTGATGAATCTATGGATTGTATCAGGGGGGGGGGTATAAGCCATGGTAAAGTTAGAATACAGTAGATATAATGAAATAAAAAAATTGAATGGTTTGCTACATTACTTAAAGTAAAGATTGGTTTTCTTATACTAATGGATCTCACGAAGGTTTTGTTAAGTTTTGTGTGATTGAAGTTTTCAAGTTTTGGGTAAGATCACGATGGATGAAGGAATAAGGAGTGAAAAGAGCCTAAGGTTGGGGATGCCCCATGGCTCCCCAAGTCAATATTCAAGGAGAACCAAGCAACTAAGCTTGGGGATGCCCCGGAAGGCATCCCCTCTTTGTTCTAACGACCATCGGTAATTTATTTGGAGCTATATTTTTATTAGTCACATATCATGAATTTTGCTTGGAGCGTCTTGTATTATATGAGTCTTTGCTTGTTTTGCTTTTTATTTTGTCACAAGTATCCTTTCTAGACACACCTATTTGAGAGAGCCAAAATTATGCTATGATTTGTTCGAATTGCTCTATATGCTTCACTTAATTTTTTTGAGCTATGGAATTGCTCTAGTGCTTCACTTATATCTTTTTGAGCACAGTGTGCTTTAATATTTTTGAAGAAATGCTCTCATGCTTCACTTAGATTAATTTGAGAGTTAGTAAATTTTTGAAGAAATTCTCTCATGCTTCATTTATATTATTTGGAGAGAAGAAATTTTTATGCTCATGTTCTTCACTTAGATTTGTTTAAGCTTGTCAAAAGTATTTGCAATATATGAAACTAGTCCCACAGTGATAGATATTCAAGAGGGATATAATAAAACTTTCATGAAGATCATTGGACAAGATAAACTTGATTCTTTGTAATAGTTTTGAGATATGATGATAGTAATATGTGAGTCATGTTGGCGAGTAATTATGCTTTAGTAAGAATATTGGTGTTAAGGTTTGTGATTCCCTATGCAAGCACGAAAGTCAATAGTTATGCAATGAAATTACATCCTACTTGTGGTGCATTATTCGGTGTTAGTTATGCTTAATGCTTGCTTATGTGATTTTTCGTTTCTTGGTTGGTTGCTTCTCAATCTTTTTGCTAGCCTCCACTTGTACTAAGTAGAAATATTACTTGTGCATCCAAATTCTTTAAACCCAGTTTTGCCACATAAGTCCACCATACCTACCTATATGCGGTATTTCCATGCCGTTCTAAGCAAATTTGTATGTGCCATCTCTAATTTTCAAAATGAATTTCCTTTTTTGTGTGCTCGTACCGCTCATGAAGCGGCAGGGGATGGCCAATATTTTCCATGCTAGATGTGTTATTCTCAAGATGAGTGTTTATTCACTTGTCATTGCATGAGAGTACGGCGGTAATAGGGATGCCTAGTCCCGAAATGAAAAAGAAATTTACTTTATGTTGTCAAATAATAAATTCCTTGGAAAGTGTTGGTATGGACGGTACCCATTGATACGGCTAGCCGTGGAATGTGAAAGAATGGTGGAAAAAGGAATAAACTTTATTTTTTGTTTGGGAACCGCCTATGATATATCTAGCATGGAAAGTGTTGGGAATTACTCGGTCATTTTCGTTGATGGGAAAAGTATGCCTCTTAAAATTTTTATATCTCAATTTAAGCTTTGAGCTCTGGCACCTCTACAAATCCCTACTTCCCTCTATGAAGGGCCTATCTATTTACTTTAGGCAATTTTTATTTTTATTTGAGTCTCCATCTTCTCTAAAGCACCAACTAAGGGGCACTATGATTGTACTTGAGCATTGGATGTAGCTAATATGCGAGTGTGTTTCATGAATGGATCAATGATTGAGCATGATGGGCTAGGGATAGCTTTCTTTAGTGTTGATATTTTGAAAGACATGGTTGCTTGTTGATATGCTTGAGTATTGAGATCTTCATGTCAAAACTAGACTATTGCTTTGAACCATATAAAAGTCCAAATGTCCATGCTACAAAAGAAAAGAATATGTGATGAACATGTTAGGCAACATTCCACATCAAAAATTCTGTTTTTATCATTTACCTACTCGAGGTCGAGTAGGAATTAAGCTTGGGGATGCTGATACGTCTCCAACGTATCTATAATTTTTTGCTTTTTCCATGCTGTTATATTATCATTCTTGGATGTTTTACAATCATTTTATAGCAACTTTATTTTGTGGGACTAACCTATTGACATAGTGCCCAGTGCCAGTTGCTGTTTTTTGCTTGTTTTTTACTTCGTAGAATATCAGTACCAAACTGAGTCCAAACGTAGGGAAACTTTTTGGAGATTTTTTTGGACCAGAAGACACAACATGGGCCAAAGAAGTACTAGGGGGTTGTTCCCCCCTCGGTGGCCTCCCGCACCGCCTCTTCGCCCTATGATGTGACGTTGAGCGGCGCATTTAATGCACTCTGTCAGCCTGCAGAATAGGTATGATAGCACTGTTTGCTATTTAATCAGTGCATAATGACTGATTAGCCACTGTGGTGACCCCTTAATCTATAAAAGGAGGCCCATGGTGACCGTAGAAGGGGTTGGACAGTGGGTTGGCTAATCCACACCCTCATAGACTCGTACGCCCGTTCTCACCACGAGGCAACCCTGCCGGGCAAACGGGCTGCGCTCACCACCATCTTTTCCATCATCAATCCACCAAAGCAGGAGTAGGGTTTTACGCCTCACGGCGGCCCGAGCCTGTGTAAAAACTGCCCGCGTGATCTCCGCCGTGTTGTTCCACGCTTCTTCGCTCTTTGTGCAACATGCCATCCCCCCGTCGAACCAGAAAGGGGCTCTTGGTCCCATAGGTGGTCGTGGTTTCCCGTGACATCTTTGGCGCGCCAGGTAGGGGGATCACTTGCACGAACCCGAGAGCGTGAGCAGCGTGTCATCTTCATCGCCATTTTCATCATCAACGGCTCCATCGACTATGGCGCCCAAGAAGAAGCCCGGTGCCACGGCTCACCCATCCACTTCGAGGGCCCCGCCGCCCGCGACCGCCGTCGCCACGGCGAATGCGGAGGCGCACGAGGATGTGGGCGCTGTGGGGGACGCGGTTGGCACAGGCGGCGTTGTCACCGTCTCCCCCATGGCCGAAGCAGGAGCGGGAGACACCGGAGAAGAGCAGCATCAGCAACATCCCAGTGGTCATGCTCCACGAGGTACGAACGAAGGGGTTATTCCGTCTATACCTCTTCCCCTCGCCAAAGGGCACAGCCGCAGTGGTGGCGCCCGGACTGGGGCGAATCGCCACCCTCCGGCCACCCCTGTCATGGGCACGACCGCAGGGCGCGCGCCTTCCCTTGAGCGGGTTGACCCAGCCACCGTGCCCAATGGAGCCGCTGGCCCTCAATCACCTTCACTGTGTCACCATGCCATCCAAGCGGCTGGTCCGCAACAGCAAAGGCGCGACGCGGTCGCCGCCGGCACCGTTAGAAGCCTGGCGATGATGCGGTCCACATCATCATCACCGATGCCAAGCACCGCTACGGAGGCCATGGCGCGGGCCCGGCTACTGTTGTGGTTCCCGCTGGCGGCTGATCAGATGGATGAGTGGAGAGCCACCCTTCAGAGCCTGATTGGCTTCGCCGAGGCTGGGGGCTCGCAGTGAGCTGGCCCGCCGCGGCCTTTCCAGACAACGACTATGGCTCATGCTGCTGGCCGTACAGAAGGGGCCACCCTCACGGTGCAGTCCCCACCATGGTAATTAGCGCGGGAGCCACGAAATCAAGAACCCGGCGACATCTCGATTGCCTCTTCCTACCCTCGAGCACGTCAAGGCCAACGGCAAGCCCTGGAGGACAGGCGGAGGGGAGGCACGCGTGTCGTCGTCGAGCGACGCCGCGACAACCACCACCGAACCAATGGGTGCGATGGGCCCGACGTCGACGAGCCTGCGCTCGAGGGTGGCGGGTGCCTACCTTTCGAGGTTGGGTGCTCTGCTTTCACTCGTGAGCTGCGGCAAGTCCGTTGGCCATCCGCTCGCACGTTCAAGCCAGAGATACCAGAGAAGTACGACGGGAGGCTGAACCCAGCAGAGTTCTTGAGCATCTACACCATCGCTGTTCAAGCTGCTGGGGGAAGAGATGAGAAGGTGTTCGCCAACTACTTCCCTTTGGCACTCAAGTCCAATGTGAGGTCTTGGCTGATGCACCTGCCGGAGAACTCCATTTCGACATGGGCTGACCTGTACCATGAGTTCATTGGCGCCTTTATGGGCGGCCATCAAGAACCAGGGCGGCCCAGCGACTTGCAGCTTCTCCAACAGAAAGACGGAGAGACTCTACAGAAGTATTTGCAGAGATTTAGCAAAGTCCACAGAAATATCCCATATATCCACCCAGCGGCTGTGATAGCTGCCTTCCAATCTAATGTGCGCAACCGTAGGATACGTGCCAAGATGAATGTTCGGTTGCCCAAAACTGTGAAGGAGTTTTACACCTTGGTGGACAAATGCGCTCGGGTGGAGGAGGGGAGGAAACTCCCTGGAGAGGAAGATTGCGTCGACATCGACTCAGAAGATGATGACGAATCCACTAGTCAGAAGAAGAAGAACAAGAAGCGCAACAAGAGGCGCAAGGATAAGGCAGTGATGAGTGTTGAGGGATCGGGCATGCCTAGTACCGACTAGAAGGTTAAGGCCGAAGCCCACGGCAAGGAAGCTGCCGCGTGCGCTGACTGGCGGGAGGCTACGGCTGCCGAGAAGACCGGGAAAGGAGATGGGCCATATTGCAAGATTCATCGGACCAAATGCCATGATCTCCAAGAGTGTCATTAGGTGGAGCAGCTCGTCAAGAGGTAGAGGGCTGAATATGAGAAGCGTGATAAGGAAAAAGGTCAGAATGGCACTGGCGGGAAGGGCCGAGGCGGTGAAGCAAGTCGCCCCGGCAAGGCTCTTCGGAACCAAGGGAAACCCGCCAGGAGCCGAGAGAAGGAAGGTTGCAATAACGAGAGTGATGAAGGGGATGAAAAGGAAACCAGCGAGCAGGAATTCCAGAAGGCTATTGATGCCCTGTGCATTGACGGGGGTGCATCTTTGCACTCCTCTCACCGCCAACTTAAACGGTGGGTGCGTGAGGTCAATGCCATGGAGCCAGCAGCAGAGTCTCGGAAGCCGCTCAAATGGTCATGCACGCCCATCATCTTTGACGAAGAGGATCATTCGGACCGCACCACCGCGGTAGGATGTTTGCCGTTGTTGGTCTCACCAACAATTCGCAACCTCAAAGTCACAAAGATGTTGGTTGATGGCGGGGCCGGGTTGAATCTAATCTCCCCAATGATTATCAGCAAGCTTCAGATAGCAGAGGAGGAGCTAAAGGTCACGGGCACGTTTCAAGGAGTCAATCCCGGCAGGAGTCATCCCAAGGAAAAGATCACGTTGCCAGTGACATTTGGGGGAGAATTGAACTACCGTACTGAGAAGGTTGTGTTTGATGTGGTCGACCTCCCCCTGCCATGCAATGGGATCCTTGGACGCCCAGCTCTGGCGAAATTCATGGCGGCATCCCACTATGCCTACAACACCTTAAAGATGCCAGGGCCGGTAGGAGTCATTTACATTCCATCAGACGAGAAAGACGCAATCATTTGCGTGGATAAGATGTACCGGGACACAGTCGCGGTAGAGGCCATGGCAGTCAGTCCCCGCCAAGGAAAACAAAGGAAAGAAGATGGATAGCAGGGACACCAGCAAGGAATCCAAGAAGCGTACCTCTTCATAGTGCACTGTGCCTGTTGATGACTTGCCGGAGAGTTCCAACAGCAAGAGATCCAAGGTTGCCACACCACATGTGAAAAAGGTCCCGGCAGGGCTGGCTGGCGTTGATGGTACCTTTACTATCAGCGCCACCCTTGATGACAAATAGGAAAGCACGCTCGTTGCCTTCCTGCAGGCGAATATCGATGTGTTTGCCTGGCAACCATCTGATATCCCCGGTGTTCCCAGGGAGGTAATTGAGCACCACCTTGCTGTCTGCCCACATGCCCGAACCGTCAAGCAGAAGGTTCGAAAGCAGGCCTTGGAAAGGCAGCAGTTCATTGTCGAAGAGATTAAGAAGCTTGAGGCAGCTGGTCTGGTCAGAGGAGTACTGCATCTAACATGGTTAGCGAACCCAGTGGTCGTGCGCAAGGCTAATGGAAAATGGAGGCTTTGCATAGATTTCACAGATCTTAACAGGGCTTGCTCGAAGGACCCATTTCCCTTGCCGCGCATCGACCAGATTATGGACTCCACTTCAGGTTGTGATTTGCTCTCCTTTCTGGATGCATACTCTGGATATCATCAGATCTTCATGTCCAAGGAAGACAAAGAGAAGACCTCGTTCATCACCCCATGTGGTATGTACTGCTTCGTGCGCATGCCTTTCGGGTCAAAGAGTGCCGCGTCCACTTTTGCAAGAGCGGTCCATATTGGTTTTGAACCACAGTTGCACAGAAACATTGAGGCATATATGGATGATATTGTGGTCAAGACCAAGGACAGATCGACCCTCATCCAGGATTTGGAGGAGACATTTGCTAATCTGCACAAGATCAACTTGAAGCTGAATCCGGAGAAGTGTGTGTTTGGCGTTCCCTCTGGCAAGCTACTTGGGTTCTTCGTATCCCATTGGGGGATCGAAGCCAACCCCAATAAAATCAAGGCCATCGAGCAGATTCAGGCACCCAAGACAGTTAAAGATGTGAGGCGTCTGACAGGGTGCGTTGCCGCATTAGTAGATTCATCTCCAAGTCTGCCGAGCGCGCCTTGCCGTTCTTCAAAATTTTGAAGAAGGCAGGGCCTGTGAAGTGGACCCCGGAAGCAGACGCAACGTTACAAGACTTGAAGACCTACTTGTCCTCTGTACCCACCTTGGTTGCTCCCAAACCACAAGAGCCGTTGCTACTATACTTAGCAGCAACTAATCAAGTGGTTAGTGCAGCCCTGGTAGCACAGCGGGAAGTGGCGGAAACAGAGAGCGAGCAAAACCCGGCAGGACCGAATGAGAATCAGGGCAAAGAGGAGCACGGCAGCAGGAGCGACCCCAAGGACGCGGCAAGGAAGAAAGTGGTGCAGCGCCCAGTATACTTCGTCAATTCCCTGTTATAGGGGGCTAGATTGAGGCACTCTGGTGTGCAAAAGTTGATTTTTGGCCTCATTATGGCCTCAAGGAAACTGCGCCACTACTTCCAAGCCCATGAGATCACGGTTGTCACCCGCTTTCCGTTGCAAAGGATACTCCGAAACCCTGAGGCTACCGGGAGAATAGTGGAGTGCACTTTGGAGTTATCTAGCTTTGGCCTGATATTTGAGAGCACATCAACAATTTAGAGTAGGGCATTGGCAGAGTTTATTGCAGAATGGACGCCAACCCCTGATGAAGAAGTGCTAGAAACAGTTACCCCCGGCAAGGAGGCGCCCCAAGAAAGGATAATGTATTTCGATGGTGCATTCTCCCTGCAAGGTGCTGGGACTGGCGTGCTTCTCGTTGCTCCCACTGGGGAGCACTTGAAGTACGTCGTCCAGATGCATTTTCCCCGGGAGGAGGCAACCAACAATACAACAGAGTATGAAGGGCTCGTTGCCGGGCTGAGGATTGCCACGGAATTGGGAATCAAGAAATTGATCATTCGAGGAGATTCACAACTTGTGGTGAGACAAGTCAACAAGGATTACCAAAGTCCATTGATGGAGGCATACGTTGAGGAAGTGAGAAGATTGGAGGAACACTTTGACGGATTGCAAACAGAGCACGTACCCTATGCGAAAAATAGCATAGCTGATCATCTGTCAAAGTGTGCTGCACAAAAACTTCCTGTGGAACCAGGAACTTTTGTTCTCCATCTTACTCAGCCCTCCGTATCCCCGGCAACAATGGCCCAAAAGGGGAGGAAATTGGACTCCGGTAAGCCTCTCCCAGTAGAGCCCCTCGGGGCTCCTGGCAGGGACCCTGCCGGAAACAACTCCCCATCACTTGCCGGGCTGTGCCCTCCTGCCGGGCTGTGCCCTCCTGCCGGGCCATCAGTCGCCGCGGTCGAGGAACGTGCTCCCGCAGATGAGGAGGTGCCGTTAGTCCTTGTTGCCGAGCCCCAGGGTCCAACTTGGGCAAGGCACATAGTCCATTTCCTCCAAACTGGAGAACTTCCCGATGAGCAAGAGGAAGATGAAAGAGTAGCCCGGAGGGCCAGTATGTATCAATTTGTCGATGACACTCTATACAGAAGGAGGCCCAACAATGTGAAATTGAAGTGCATTTGCCAGGAAGAAGGAAAGGAACTGCTGGCACAAATACACAAAGGCATGTGCGGCTCCCATATTGGATCAAGGGCATTAGTTGGGAAAGCATTCCGGCAAGGATTGTATTGGCCCACAGCCCTCCAAGATGCGGTCGAGCTAGTCACTAAGTGTGAAGCCTGCCAGTTCCATTCCAAGAACATCCATCTGCCTGCACAAGCTCTTCAGACAATCCCTTTGTCATGGCCGTTTTCGATCTGGGGGCTCGATATCCTCGGCCCTTTCCCCCGAGCTGCCGGGGGCTTTGAATTCTTGTTCGTTGCCATCGACAAGTTTACAAAGTGGCCGGAAGTAGATGCCGTGATCAAGGTGACTGCTCAGTCAGCTATCAAGTTCTTGAAAGGATTGGTGTGCCGCTTCGGGGTCCCTGCCCGGATCATCACCGACAACGGCACCCAGTTCACGAGCCGCGCCTTCATGCAGTACGTTCATGCCCTCAGAAGAAAGATCTCATTTGCTTCTGTTGCACATCCCAGAAGCAATGGACAAGCTGAGAGGGCGAACGCTGAAGTGTTGCGAGGACTCAAGACGAGAACATTTGATACGCTGTAGAAGTGCGGCAGGCAATGGATTGATGAGCTGCCGGTAGTTCTCTGGTCCCTCAGAATGACACCAAATCGAGCTACCGGGCAGACTCCCTTCTCCCTAGTCTACGGGGCAGAAGCAGTTATCCCCACGGAACTCATTTACGGGTCACCTCGAGTGCTTGCCTACGATGAAGTAGCGCAGGATCAGCACCGGCGTGACGACGCTGTGCTTCTCAAGGAGAACCGTCTCCGGGCTGCTACGCGTGCTGCACGCTACCAGCAAGCCTTGCGTCGCTATCACAGCCACAGGGTTTAAGCCTGGTGTTTTGAGGGAGGAGACCTTGTCCTTAGGCGCGTTCAGTCTGCCAAGGTTGCAAACAAGTTGACGCCGAAGTGGGAAGGCCCTTACCGGGTAGTATGAGTCACCAGACCTGGCGCAGTCCGTCTGGAGACCGGAGATGGCATTCAATTGCAAAACTCATGGAATATTGAGCATCTCCGCAAGTTCTACCCGTAAGGCACGGCTGTCGGGCCTTGCCCGGCAGCCACCCTTTTATATAGGCCTTGCCTCAGTTGCATGTAACCCCTTGTACAAAGCCAGGCGCAGACCCTGAGCAACATTAAAATAAATGAAGCGCTGGGGGCCCCCGACAAGTTGCATGCATGCATAAGCATTTCATGAGCATCGCATGTTCATGTAGATAAGATCACATCTGGCATCATTTCCATCTGCACAAAACTGCAGGCTCCTGCGAAAAACTTGGCCTTCAAGGGAAGCTGGAAAGATGGGCCAACACTGCGATCTCCGGCAAGCCAAACAGATAAGTTTTGTCTCTTGTCCAGACGTGTTCTGTAAGCAAAGACTTGTGCATAAGAGAACCCCGCCACTTTTTGAAACTTAGGTGCTCCCATCCTTTGACTCGAACGCTGCTTCGGTCAGGATGGTCGCAGTGGCCTTTGATGAAAAAAGATTGGCGGGGGGCTGGTCCCTCTTCACAATTTGTGCCTGGTAGGCTTGACTCCCCGGCAGCAAAATAGAGGGTACCGGCAGGATAGCCTGCCGGGGGAAACTCGTTTATTTAAAAATATAGAGGCACTCCACCTCTGCATGGACGTATACATGCACGAGTCCCCGGCAAGGTTCATCTTTTTCATTAATATGCTGATCAAACAAGTACAGACCTTACAGGACACAGACATGGATTCAAGTGATTACATTATTTGAACTAAAATTTGGCAAGTTCCTACAGATTTAAGATTAAAAAAAAGATAAGTCCCCGTAATCCCCCTTTTTCGTTTTCCCTCCGCCAGGTATTGCGGTGGGAAGAGAAGGGGACAGGAGCAGCGCCCGGGCAGGAGCCCATCCCGGTCCCATCATGGCCTACCGGGCGCAGCCTGACAGGATCGGGAGTGGAGAGGCTACGAAGGAGGGGCACGGGGAGCAGCTCAGCGGTGCCCTGGTCAACACCTCCAGGACCAGCAAGAAGCCCCAGCTTGAGCACCGGTGGAGTCATCCACCAAAGCTCAGCTGGAAGACTGCTGGAGGGGAGACGGAGGCACCAAGAGAACATCCCTCCCCAGCTATCACCCAAAGAGACTGGTGATAATGGTGCCGAGGAGGGAGGGGAAGAGCGGAAAGATGAGGCGGCATGTCGCCAGTAGGAGGCGAAGGCGTCGGCGCCATCATACTCCGACCCGACGCCCTGCCACCCGCCTTCACCGTCTTCCCTCGTTTTCTCTCCATCACCACCGCTCCAGGGAAACACCAGGCCCCCGGCCCGGCGCCTTCCCCGGAGAAGCAGCCGAAGGCCAAGGCAACCAGGGGGCTCGGGGTGCGCCACTCCCCACCTTGGTGGATAGGCCTTCTCTTCGACATCAACCCCGGACTCAAGGGAAGGGGCAGTGCTGGGATTACCAACGACCCCTAGCCCTGCATCCCGGACGGACGACGAGGGCTACAAGAACCTGGTCGCCGGGCCAACGAGCGGCAGCAGCACAAGGCAAGATGCCGCGTTACCCGACGGACGATCGGCCAAGGCAGAGGAGACAAGCATTTCACCGCGATGGGGAAGCTTGATATCTCCCACACCACGGATAGCTCGTCCGCCACGTCCCTTCCAGGCTTGGACCAGACTCACTCCTCGAGCATCAGCACGAGCGTTTGATATCGCCAACCTCAAGCTACTACCTGAGGCCTGACCCCAGGCTCTTCCCTTCAGCAAATCCAGGAGAAAGCAGAAGATGGAGGAGAAGGAATGTGGATGAATGCCTCCAACTCTCCCTTGCTCTTCCTTTTATAGGCACGCCGGGGGCTAGGGGCTGATTCCCCGGCGAGTAGCCGCCGCCCTCCTCCACCAATTCAAGAAGACCGGGCCCCCTGCCTTGATGCTCTCCCGCACCACGCGCCTCCGTTACCTACCCCACGCGATGCATGTAGCATACGTGGCTAAGGATAAGGGCGTGGTGGGAACAGTGAATTGGCAGTTACTCCCTCGTGCATTAAAGTCATTCACGGGCCACTACAAGAATGGCCCCACCACAATTGGCTTTACTCGAAGTGCGGGAAAACCGGAAACTGGCCCAGACTCAAGTTAATGAAGAAGCTAAGAAGATCTCAAGGGGCCAGCCACTTCCACACCCCTGCCTATGCACTGGTTAGGGCCTACCCCGACGACGCCTGGCAGCGCGTTCGGGCCAGGCCCGGGGGCTTCTGTCGGTGTAACAAACCCTGGGTCCATTGCCCAGACTGTGCACAGGCACGAGAACAAGATCACAACACCAAGACCAGAGTAAAGCAAAGGTATCAATTCTTTGAGGGATCCAAGCACAGATCCAGAAGACCAAGATGAGTCATAGGAGCAAGTTATCGCTAAGGAAAGAACCTCCCTTTGCCGGGCAGGCGAGCCCGACAAGGTTGGGTTTGCCCCGGAAGCAAGCTTCCAGATCGTCCCGGCAGGCCTGCCCGGACTAGCGGAGGCAAGCCACGCCACCGCTCCACCTCACAACCAACCCAAGTCGCCAATCAGTGCGGTGTCAAGCCGCAGAGAGACTAAGTCACTGCTATTTGCCACATGGCAGCCACTTCCTACAACAAGCACCTCCATATGACACCCGTCCTGAGACGTGTCAAGCAAGCAGGCACAAAGCTGGCAAAACAACCTGGCAGGGCCTGCCGGGCGAGCTGTGATGTGACGTTGAGCGGCGCATTTAATGCACTCTGTCAGCCTGCTGAATAGGTATGATAGCACTGTTTGCTATCTAATCAGTGCGTAATGACTGATTTGCCACTATGGTGACCCCTTAATCTATAAAAGGAGGCCCATGGCGACCGTAGAAGGGGTTGGACAGTGGGTTGGCTAATCCACACCCTCATAGACTCGTACGCCCGTTCTCACCCCGAGGCAACCCTACCAGGAAAACGGGCTGCGCTCACCACCATCTTTTCCATCGTCAATCCACCAAAGCAGGAGTAGGGTTTTACGCCTCACGGCGGCCCGAACCTAGGTAAAAACTGCCCGCGTGATCTCCGCCGTGCTGTTCCATGCTTCTTCACTCTTTGTGCAACGTGCCATCCCCCCGCCGAACCAGAAAGGGGCTCTTGGTCCCATAGGTGGCCGTGGTTTCCCGTGACGCTCGAACAAAAAGCATACGGTGGGTAAACAAATTACTGTTGGGCAATTGATAGAAAAGCGAATAGTTATGACGATATCCAAGGCAATGATCATGTATATAGGCATCACGTCCAAGACAAGTAGACCGACTCCTTCCTCCATCTACTACTATTACTCCACACATCGACCCCTATCCAGCAGCATCTAGAGTATTAAGTTCATAAAGAACGAAGTAACGCCTTAAGCAAGATGACATGATGTAGACAAACTAAATCCAATCAACATGAATAATCCCCCTCGTTTTATCCTTAATAGCAACGTTACAAATATGTGTCTTGTCACTTTCTGTCACTGGGATATAGAGTACTGTAAGATTTAACCCATTACAAAGCACCTCTCCCATTGCAAGATAAATCAATCTAGTTGTCCAAACCAAACGGATAGATCAGACAGAAATACAAAGCTATAATAATCATGCATCAAAGAGTTCATAGAAACCTCAAAGAATATTCATAGATAATCTGATCATAAACCCACAATTCATCGGATCCCAACAAACACACCGCAAAAGAAGATTACATCGAATAGATCTCCAAGAACATCAAGGAGAACATTGTATTGAATATCAACGAGAGAGAAGAAACCATCTTGCTACTAACTATGGACCCGTAGGTCTGTGGTAAACTACTCACACATCATCGAAAGGGTAGCAAGGTTGATTTAGAGGTCCTCCGTGATCGATACCCCCTCCAGCAGAGTACCAGAAAAGGTCTCCAGATGGGATCTCCAAAGAACAGAAACTTGCGGTGGCGGAAAAAGTATTTTGGGTGTCTCTCTGGTAGTTTCCCGATTTTAGAGAATTTATAGAGGTGGGAATTAGGTCAAACAAAGCCATAGTGGGCCCATAAGGTACTAGGGCACACCTACCACCCTGGCGCGCTCTAATGCCTTGTGGCCTTCTCATTGCACGTCTGGTCTCCTCCCGAAGCTTCTAGGGTCTCTTTTGTCCAGAAAAAATTGTCAAAAAGTTTTGTGGCATTTGGACTTCAAAAAATTGTCAAAAAGTTTTGTGGAATTAGGTCAAAAATTGTCAAATTGTCAAATTGTCAAAAAATTGTCAAAAAGCTTCTAGGGTCTCTCCTAGAAAACCAAAAACAGGCAAAAAATAGCAACTGATACTTGGCACTAAGTTAATAGGTTAGTCCCAAAAAATGATGTATATAATTGCATATAAAACATCCAAGCTTGATACTATAATAGCATGGAACAATAAAAAATTATAGATATGTTGGAGGCATCATTGGTCTCTGATAACCCACAAGTATAGGGGATCGCAATAGTTTTCGAGGGTAGAGTATTCAACCCAAATTTATAGATTTGACACAAGGGGAGCCAAAGAATATTTGTAAGTATTAGCAGTTGAGTTGTCAATTCAACCACACCCGGAGATTAAATATCTGCAGCAAAGTGATCAGTAGCATGGTAATATGATAGTTTGATAGTAGTAGTAACGGTAACAGTGGTAACAATACAACAGTAACAGTTTTGTAGTAGTTGTAATAGTAGCAATAGCAATAGTAACTTAGCGAGAACAATATGTGGAAAACTCGTAGGCATTGGATTGGTGATTACGTTGGATATTATTCATCATATAATAGTTATAACCTAGTGCGACACAGAACTAGCTCCAGTTCATAAATATAATGTAGGCATGTATTCCGTAAATAGTCATACGTGCTTATGGAAAAGAACTTGCATGACATCTTTTATCCTACCCTCCCGTGGCAGCGGGGTCCGTAAGGAAACTAAGGGATATTAAGGCCTCCTTTTAATAGTGAACCGGAACAAAGCATTAACACATAGTGAATACATGAAATCCTCAAACTACGGTCATCACCGAAAAGTATCCCAATTATTGTCACCTTGGGGTTTACGGATCATAACACATTGTAGGTGCATATAACTTGCAAGATTGGATCACGAACATAGATATAATGGTGAAAACATAAACGGTTCAAATCTGAAATCATGGCACTCGGGCCCTAGTGACAAGCATTAAGCATAGCAAAGTCATAGCAACATCAATCTCAGAACATAGTGGATACTGGGGATCAAGCCCTAACAAAACTAACACTACTAGGAAAAGGCTAATTAGTGGCGCACCTGTTTTGGCCATTAATGGCGCACTATAGGTGCGCCACTATCATCACGCCACTAGTAACAAATACTAATGGCGCACCCCTGGTGCGCCATTAGTATACCAGACAATAGTGGCGCACCTGGCAGTGCGCCATTAATATGTCAAACGGTGCGCCATTACTATGCCTCCTAGGGGGCCATATTTACCTTGTGCTCTGGGTTACTAATGGCGCACTTCTAGATAATGCGCCACTAGTGTGTTTATTGCAGTGCGCCACTAAAGTGCAGTATGGTGCGCCACTAGTATGAATATTAGGATTTTTTCTTTTCTTTTCTGATATTTGCACAGGTTACAAAATATATTACTGCACAACATATAAACAGCAGACTTATCCAATACAATAGAAGATTAGTCTCCGAATACAATTCATCATATTAGTCTCCGAATTCAAAATACCGAACAAAGTTAGAACATTACAAGTCTCGAGAGCGCGAGTAGCGAGTTTGTCTTCACATTACAAGTCGATATCGATCATCTAAACTACCATCACATAGAAGAGAGCTGTGGTCACGATGAGCATCATCGCGATGAAACTGGTCTTCATCCGGTTCCTCCTCCGCTCCCTCCTCTCTCCCGCTAGATAGCGCGCGTATCTAGCTTCCGCTTCCGCCCTAGTGGTGTACCCTTTGTAACTGTTACCGCTGAAACGGTGAACCTGTCTCTGACACTCCTCCCAGTCGTCGTAGACTCCGGGAACCTTACCCTTGTACACGACATACGACGGCATCTCTATGCACTAGACAAACAAAACGTTAGTAGCAATTCACAGACAATACATAAGTATGCAACAAAAGGATCGGAAGAGAAAAGCAACACATTAATAGCATGATTCATGGTCCTACTAATAAATAGCATCGATTACATATAAGTTGAACGACTGTCCAAACTAAAGAGACATACAAGTTCATTAAAGTTTAATTACAACTTGAGCTAATCGATATTTCAGAACTACATTGCATCACTACTTTCGACTCGAATCAGGGACCGGAGCGTGGATGAAGCCTCCGTCTTTCATGATGGTCATGAAATCGCGGGCGTTGTCAGCCTGCATTTGTAGCATTGTTTCTATCTCACTGTTGGACGGTAGATATCTGAGGTAGAACTGCCCTGAGGTACGAAGGACATCTTGATGGATGATTTCTGCAAACTCCGACTGGATGCGAAAGAATTCTTGTCTGATGTCCGCGTCCTGGATTGCCGACAAGCGTGCGGCCCAATCTTTGAGATTATTTGGTAGCAGAAGGTGATTATGGTCCCGTACGATCGCCCGCATGTGATGGAGGGCATAGTAGGCATCCTTCTGACCGCCAGGCGGCTGCTTGACGCAGGGGAACGTCGTATTGTGGGTGAACACGTGCTTGCCATACCTACGAATTGGCCTGCTGAAGGTGCCTCCAGATCTGGCGTAGCCGGGAAGAGCTTCATCAAGAACTTTCTTGATATTTGTGTAGTCTTTCTTCGACTGACGGTCCGAGTCAAAATACGTGGCCGTGGAATATTTCGGGCTTAAGAGGATGAGTGTGCAATGTGTGTCACTGCACAAAACACGGAATGTTAGAAAAAAAAAGAACGATCAAAATCTAAGAAATCATATGTTACGGGGCGGTGAGGGGATGACTTACTCGGGAAAGTAAGGCACGAGGAAGTTATCCTTATCTGGGTTTGCCAGAATGACGCCTTCGAGGTATGAACTCGCGACTTGCCGGTCCCCAGCGCTGCCCAAGATCTTGGCACGCATGTAGAAGGGGTCGACTATCACGATGTCCGGGGTCTTGTCTCTAATGATCCGCATCTCCATACTCAGCGAAAATAGCCGAATGAAGGTGTAGTGCAGCGGATGAAGGTTAAACATAGCAAAGATGTCATCAAACCGCAGGACGATCATAGCCCCGATGGTGCTATCGACAAAGCCCTTGCCCTCTGGCACCTTGGCCACGAAAACCGGGTATGCCACATCATTCTCGGAGAGACGCCGCTTCTCCAAAGAAAGAACACTGTCATGCAGACTCCGCATAGCACCGGTTGCAGCATTGAGCAGATTAGTCGGTAGCATCGGCCTACGCACCACATGCACCCTCCTCGAGATATCCTTAGGTGAAGGTGGCCTGTGCTGAGCACGGATCGTACTCGGTGCCAGCTGGCTCGCACCCTGCTTGTTATTCTTTCTTTTCCGTCCCTTCTTCTTCTGCTGTAATGGGACCGATTTCTGCTCAGAGACCGCCTTCTTGAGTGTGTTGGGGCTGATAATATTTCGCACCTCGGCTATCTGAGGCTCGGTGAAGGCGGCAGCTGGAGGCGTCTCCTGAGAACTGAACGCCAGACGACGCCTGTTGCAATTGGGTTTCTCCGCGGTACCAGCTAGATCGCGATCGTCTTTTGCAGGGTTGGGTTCTTGAGAAGAAGGCCCCAAGAATCCGTCACCGTACCCATGTTCGTTGAAGTACTTATCGACGTTGGTAAATGTACCGTCGTCGTCGTCGTCGTCCGGATCCTGTGCCATATGCATGTCCGGATCCTGTGCCATATGCATGTCCGACATGTCCGGTAGCGTTGCGGCGGTCTTGCCATGGCTTGGCGCCGACACGACTGGCAGTGTTGTCTGTGGGGTGGTGTCCCCCGCCCCCAAACGAATCTGGCTCTTCGGCCAAAGCAGGGGCCAGCTTAAGCAGGCGCTGAGGGTCATCACATCATCTTTGTCGGCCCCAGGGGGTTGAAACGGAGGTAACAAGTCGTCGTAGCCCGGCAGCACCCGAACCAGTTGAACCCTATACACGGTGGGTGGCATCGGATTACGGTGGAACACGCGGCTGCCCAGTTGAACGATTCTAGCCTTGGCGACATCGATCAACTGGCCGTCCACGAAGTGCAGGAGAGTGCATGGAACGTCGGCGGTGCCCTGAGAAAACATGTAGCGCGTCAGGGATGCCCAGTCAAAGGCAAGGAGATGAAGTCATCGGCTGAGAGGCTTAATTAGTTACCGTGATGGCGTCGAGCTCGGCTAATGTCGAGGCACCGCCAACGGCAGGCGTGCAAGTGATGGAGGGGCCGCTTGCTGCCGAGGTGTCGGCCGGCGTATTCTTCCCACACCCGGGTGCATTAAGCTCCAATGCCGACGCCGACGCCGGAGACACCAATGCCGCCTCCGCCGGAGACACCAATGGCGCCACCGGCGTGTTGTGCGAGTTGCTGCCCGTGAAGCTGGGAATTGGGGGCGGCCCCTGTTGGCCACCCGCCATCCACGCCTGCAGCCCCTCAATCAAGGTAGGCACAATGGCGGTGATCGTCGCTCCCAGTTGGTCTCGCACTTGCTCTTCGACTATCTCCGGAATCCGCGCCACTTGTGCCTTGAGTTCTTGAACCTCGCGCTCCTAGCTTTTCGAGCTGGTCTTTCTCTCCTTTCGCCCAGCGGTATAGTAATCCGACCATTTCGTGGACAAGCCTTTGCCGGCCACACGACCAGCTGACGACGGCTTACTGAGCTTATCCTTGTGTTTCATTAGGTTCAATGCCCTATTTAAAGTGGTGTCCCAAGGGGAGCTCTTAGACGACCCCGCGCTACTGCTTTCAGTTTCCTGCGGAATGAACGTGAACCATTTAGAAATTTGGCTTCATTAATTAGAATGCAACCATATGGAGCTAATTACGTGGGGGTGTATTCCTTACCAGAACAAGCTCAAGCGCCTTGGTCTTCGCATCCGTGGTAAGCTCCTTTGTTACCGGGTCCACCTTGTACCGGGCCCTGACATAGTTCCTGGTCTGCTTGTCACGGTATTTATCGAAGCGGGGCGGTAGGCCTTGCTCGGCACGCTCCGTGTCCTCCTTGTCCCATATAGGTTCCGCCACTCTGTAACCGCCGGGACCGAGTGTGTGGACCCCTAAGTTCAAGTCCCGCATATCTTTCCCCCACTGACTTGATTCCTCAGATGCGTTGCTCTCGCACTTGATCTTGAACTCCAGGTAGTCAGCTTCCTTGATCTTCTCATAACTATCACCTCTTAGAATCCTACTCTTCACCGCGGCTCTCCAAGTAGCCAGGGCCGTGCTCATCTTCGTGAGGGCGGCACTGTTCACTTTATTCCCTGAGAGGCGTGTGTTTGCGCAGTCACCGGGGAACTTGTATCGTTCATGTAGCTTCGTGAAGAGGAGGTTGCGCAAATTCCCTCGGTCATGATGCCTTAGGTTCTCGGTGTTGATCGAGACGGTGCTCCGGAGAATGCACCTGAGATGTCCCGCGTACCCCTTAACTAATTCTTTGGGCGCCGTTGGATGCCCACCGGAGGACACTTCAGTAAATTCCTCCTTGACGGTGCCGAGCATGTTCGGGCACCGGTCCTTCCGTTGCCTCTTCGGTTGGCTGCCATTTGTGCTTGCGCTGCCATCATTAGTGGTGGCATCCTCGGCGGCACCATCAGTGGTGTCATCCCTGACGCCACTAGGGGTTGTGTAGTCAGGATCGGTGTCTTCCGGGGCGTCCTCATAGCGCTGAGGTTCTTCCTCCATCTCCTGGGACAGCTCCCAGAATGCCTTGCCGCCCGAACCACCGGCCTCATCGTTGTGGGCCATTTTCGCTCTAAATAGGAAAAAAGTTTGGTCAAAAAGTTGGTTATTGTCAAGGAACAAGATCTCTATATTGACCAAATAACCTAATTCTCGAGGAATGTCGCCAAAAAGTTGGTTATTGTCAAGGAACAATTGAGAGATGTTTGTGATATTGCCTAGGTGTTTTGGGATGGAACCTGTTAGTGTGTTGTTGCTAAGGTCCAAGTCCGTTCCTAACCCCCTTCTTCTTGTCTCCTCTCACTATCTCTCTCACACACATGGCAAGCAAGGGTGTCTGAGTGTGTGAAAAAATACTAAACTAATCCAAGGGCTGAAAATTGATCATCTGTTTCAGTGCAAGGACTGCAGCTGCGAGAACACATGGGGGAGCTACGAGTGTGGCTGCGGTGGTAGCAACATGCTGTACATGAGAGAGCATGACACTTGCATTAGTGAGTTGCCTAGCCTGAATTTCCTTTTGGACCTCACTATATGATGGTCCAGGTCTCATCATATTCCTAGTTTATCTTTCAAAGGTGTTAATGTGGAATGTGCTAGTAGCACCTTCAAACAGTCCTTCCTTCGTCTACAACAACGCGCTAATTTGGTTTATCCTATCATTTAATCATGATTAGCCCATCATTTTGACCAGAGATTAGTTTTGATGTCAAGATACATGCTGATTAATTTTTGTTTCGGTTGAGAATCGGGCACCTTCTAGGTCAAGAAAATTGGGCATGACCTTTGCTAATTTTCTTGACCTAGGAGTGCCCCATTCTCAACCGAAACGGAAATTAATCAACATTTCAGGAGAAAGGGGTCATTTCAGAAGATCACAAGTAGCAGCAGCATCACTTGACAAAATCACAAGTAGCAGCAGCATCACAAGTTAATTCAGTAAATACATTCACAGCAGTACACAGTAGCTGGAAAACCAATGCAGCTCACAACTTCATAGTAGTAGTAGTGACCACCAGAATAAGTTCAGACTAGCAATGATGCAGCACAGCACTTGACAGAGTAAAAAAGTTTGGATGATTTCTGCCAATGCATTTTGGTTTCACAACTTGATCACACGATGGAAACTTGAACAGGAAATAACCTAACATTTAAGAGCTGGTTACTTGCTATAGTGACAACAAAGACTATGCCGTGCCATATGTTACTTGCTATAGTGACCACAGTAGCTAGAAGCTAACAACTTTCATAGTACCACTCCATATGTTAGTAGACAGAATTTTTCTAGGTAACTTGCTGTACCAACCAAATGAACAGAACAGACACTTAGCTACGAGTTACACTGACAGTTTGGACTCTGACTTAAAAGATTGCCTCGGAACACCAACCAAATGAGCTAATTTCTCTAGATAGTTGAAGTAATTGAGGGAAGAAGCTTGTCTTCTCCGAGGAGAGAATTTTCTTTACAAGTTCTCAAGAAGATTGGTGATACATATGATGGAATTGTCAGTTTAGTGTTCCACTATGATGCAGTGGTTCACCTGTGATTTCCTGATGGCACTGGCCATACCTTTGGTCATTTTCGTTGTAAGTATTCCAGAGTTTGACTGCAACGATGCTTAAACAGCAAGCTATTATCTTACTGATCTTGTACATATCTCCAAGTCTCTTGGGATCTTGTCAAATATTTTCTAAATGAGGGCGATAGCTAAGGAAAACCAGTTCAGGCTTCTTGGGAACTAGAGTAGCATATTCAGTAAATCAACTTGCAGTGGGAAGTACAGCAAGTTAAATCAAGTAGTCAAAGACAATAGGATTAGTGTACTGAACCAGGGAGCAGAGGTGGAGCGGAGACCGGAGTTGAGGTGGCCGGAGTTGAGGAAGACGGCGGCGACCCGAGGAAGAAGACAAGGTGGATCCGGTGCTGTGCGGCTCCTTAGCGGCGGCGGTCTGGCGGCAGGTGGGAGGAGACGACGGGCGGCGAGGCTTTCTGGGGCTCTGGGGGAGAGGAGGGGCGGAGAGGGCAAGGGGAAGCGCGAGGGGGCAAGTGGGGAGGGGGGCCCGAGGAGGCAGGGCGGCGGCGGTGGAGCGGGCGCGGGCGGACGGCGGCGGGGGTCGTCGGGTTAGGTGGATCTGGCGAGGGAGGGAGAGAGGCCAGAGGGAGAGGGGAGCAAGTCGAGTGGGGGGAGGGTTAGCAATGGCGCACCTTTTAGGGGTGCGCCATAAACATACGTATACCAATGGCGCACCTTCTCCTGGTGCGCCATTAGTAACTTTTTTTTTGGATTTTTAGTTGCATCTAATAATTTTTTAGAAAATGACGATCAAATTTGAAAACATTTATGAATGTGAAAAAATATCATAAAATTTGTTATTTGAAAATATTTATGAATATGAAAAAATATCATCAAATTTGAAAAAACACTCATGAATTCAAAAAGTGCCCATGAAATTTAAAAATATTCATGAGTTCAAAAAATATTAACAAATTCAATACTTTTTGTGAGTTACAAATTCAATACCAGAATAAACCTAAATAAAAATTGGTATACCAGAATAAACATAAATACCAGAATAAACATAAATAAATATTCATGAGGACTAGAACAGAAGAAATGTCATTTCCATATGTCGAAATACAATCGAGAAATGAAGACTACAATTTAAATACAATCGATCTTAGCTAGCTATCTTTTCACAATCTTCTTGCCCTTCTTTTTCGCAAATGGACTTCTTCTCTTGAACGGACGTCCTTTAGGTAGGGTGGTCCTGCTTCTTCTTGTGGTGTATGGTACTTCATCGTCGTCGTCATGTTCCATCTTCGGGTCGCCGTACTTGTCGAAGTCTTGCTCATTGGCGACTCCATCCATTCCGATGATCTTCCTTTTGCCTCTCCTCACGACAACACGACTGGGCTTTGACGGGTCGGTAATGAAGAAGCATTGGTCCACTTGGGAAGACAGTACCCATGGCTCATTTTTCGCGGTGACGTTTGCGCCCGCGATCTTGGATTTGGCTTCGGGTATAACCATGGTGGTGAAATACCGGTCTTCTTTTAGGACGCTCTTGGCCCATCTGACACGGAACATCAGGATCTTCTCTCCAGCGTAGCTCAGCTCCCAGATCTCCTCGATCCTTCCGTAGTATCTGTCCTTGTCGTTACCGGTGTAGGATTCCATCGTTACCCCGGAGTTCTGATAACCATCACTCTTCATGTCCTTTTCCTCGGTGTAGAATGTGTAGCCGTTGATATCGTATGCCTCATAGGTCATCAGGTTGTGCTCGGCGCCCTGTGACAAGGCGAATATGAGTTTTTCTTCCGCGGAAGAATCCTCATGTAAAGGGTACGACAGAAGCTTCTCCTTGAACCAACGCGTGAAACATGAGTTGTGCTCTTTGATTATATCTCCGTCTGTCCTCTGTTGGCCTCGATCATTGTACGTCTTCTCAATAAAGGTTTTGTGCTCTACCACCCAAGGATCGACCACGTCTATGTGTTGTAGCGTGACTAGGTTTGCTCTTTCAAAGTCGGCGAGTCGACCCTCGAAGTCGACATGCATTTCGCGGCGACCCTCGCGGTGACCCCATCCAGCGAGCCTGCCGAGGTGCCTGTTGACGGGCAGACCAACGGGGTTCTCGATGCCTAGATAATTCATGCAGTAGGAGATGCACTCTTCGGTCAGAAAGCCCTTGGCTATGCTTCCCTCTGGACGTGACATGTTGCGAACGTATCCTTTGATGACACCATTCATCCTTTCGAACGGCATCATGCTGTGCAGGAACGTTGGCCCGAGTTGGATGATATCCTCCACGATATGGACCAGCAGATGCACCATAACGTCGAAGAATGCGGGCGGGAAGTACATCTCAAGCTCACATAGTATCACCACGATCTCTTCCTGTAGCCTTCTGAGTTTCCTCACGCCAACCGACTTCCGAGAGATGACGTCGAAAAAGTTGCATAGGCCAAATAGCGTTTCACGGACGTGCGCGTCCATGATCCCACGGATTGCAACTGGAAGTATCTGCGTCATCAGCACGTGACAGTCGTGAGACTTCATCCCGCTGAACTTCTGCTTCGTTGAGTCTAGGTATCTGCTTATCTTCCCCGCGTAACCGTAAGGAAGTTTTACTCCTACGAGGCAGGTGAAAAACTGCTCGATCTCCTCCTGACTTAGAGTGAAGCACGCGGGAGGGCAGTCATTTCCGATCTTCTTGGCATTTTTGCCTTTGCGACGACTTTCCGTGTCCTTCGCCTCATCATCATCATCATTAGCGTGAAGCTCCTCCCTGATGCCCATGTATTTCAAGTCTGCCCTTGCTTTCGGCCCATCTTTGGTCCTCTCTGGCATGTTGAGTAGGGTACCAAGCAGACTCTCGCACACGTTCTTCGTGATATGCATGACATCAAGGCTGTGAGGCACACGGAGGATCTTCCAGTACGGAAAGTCCCAGAAAACAGACCTCGTTTTCCATACCTTCAGCAGCGGCTCTGGCGCCTTTCGCTTCTTTCCCGGCTCTGGCGCCTTTCACTTCTTTCCCGGCGGTGGGCACTCTTTCCAATTTTTCAACAGCTCGTCTATTTCCTCGCCACTCCTCGTACGCGGGCGTCTTCGGGGTTCGGTTTCACCATCGAACAGATCCTTGTGTTTTCTCCATGAGTCATCGTCGCGAAGCCACCTTCGATGTCCCATGAACACGGTTTTCGAAGACCCGGGATCTCTATCTAGCTGGCGATACGTTGTGTCATCCATGCACCTGACGCATCCAGAAAATCCGTGGACCACCTGCCCCGCGACATATCCGTAACCGAGATAGTCGTGCACCGTCGTGAGCAGTGCGGCTCTCATAGGGAAATATTCTTTCTCTGCGGTGTCCCACGTATTGGCTGGCGTTTTCCACATCGTGTCTAGCTCCTCTTTTAGCAGCCCCAGATACAGATTGATGTCGTTCCCTGGTTGTTTCGGCCCTTCAATTAGCATACTCATGTGAATGTACTTCCTCTTCATGCACAACCAGGGGGGAAGGTTGTACATCCACACAAACACAGGCCAGGTGCTATGTGTGCTTCTCTGGCTGCCAAACGGATTGACTCCATCAGAGCTCGCGCCCAGCACGATGTTCCTTGGATCGTTCCCAAATTCTGGGTGTTCGAAGTTCAACTCTTGCCACTGGCTCGCATCCTTAGGGTGACTCAACATCTTGTCTTTTTTATTTATCTCCGGATCATTTCCGTCATCTTCTCGCTTCTTCTCCTCCCTATCCGCATGCCAACGCAGGAGCTTTGCTACCTTAGGGTCCGTGAAATACCGTTGCAGATGAGGAGTGATCGGAAAGTACCACACCACTTTTCGAGGAGCTTTCTTCCTCTTCTTGTATCGAGTGACGCCGCACACCGGACATATGGTAGACTCCGCGTGCTCGTCCCGATAAATGATGCAATTATTCATGCACACATGGTATTTCACATGCGGTAAATCCATAGGACACACGATTTTCTTCGCCTCCTCGAAACTGGTCGGGCACTTGTTCCCCTTGGGAAGACGTTCGTGCCAGAATGACATGTTCTCGTCGAAGCATGCGTCGGTCATTTTGTGTTTTACCTTCATCTCCAGAGCCATGAGCGTTACTTTCAGGCGGGTATCCTCGGGCCTGCATCCTTCATACAATGGAGTAACCACGTCTATCTCCAGTTGATCCAGCTTGGCTTTCTCTCGGGCGGCAGCACTTGTGTTATCCGTCTGCTTGAGAAGCAGCTCTTGAATATGAGGGTCCTGCACCTAGCCCATCGATGGTCCATCGTCGTCTGCTCCGGCATCTTCATCTTCATGATCATGCCCTTCATCTTGATCTTCCTCATCATCATGGTCGGCATCTTCTACATGATGACTGTGTACTGCATCTACTTCGTGATCATGTCCTGGAGATTCTTCGTCTTCTCGCCCGCCCTCGCCGCGGTTGTCTTGCTGCCCTTCCTCATTTCTTGCCCGGCCCCCATGGACGACTTCATAATCATCTTCATCACCTTGCCACCAATAGCCATCCATGAAACCACGCAAGAGCAGGTGGTCCCGCACCTGTATGGAATCCGGGTCCATAAGGCTCTTCAGCTTGCATCTTCGACACGGACATCTTATCTCCGTCTCGTTCTTTTGAAGCATCTCGGCCTTCGCGGAGCTCAAAAACCTATTCACGATGCCTTCGGTCATCGTGCGGACCATGGTCGCCTGCGGGGTAGAGCAAAACGATATTTTAGAACCAAAAAAAAAATTTGGCATGACTTTACCTAAAAATAGGACCAAAAAGAATGCATAGTGCCAAATTCTCGCCGAAACGGAAATGAATCAACATTCCGGCAAAATATTGGCAACTATCGCATTTCAAATACCGGTACCTGCAAACACAAACATATGCAACACCACAAACATACGTAGATCTAGGCCATAAAAAGTGCATGTGCACGTTGTTGGAGGGAGAAAAAAGTAGATCTACAACATAAAGAAAGCTTTCCCCTTACTTACCTATCAAAAAAAGGAAATTTAACCACTTAATTTGGGTGAATCTATGGTGCAAATGAGGTGAGGAGGAGGAGGCAGCCGAGACAAGCTTGGAGGAGGAGGTGGAGAGAATGAAGTGGGGAAAGTGAGTGTGGTAGGTGGCTGTCCAAAATATCTAGCTGCTCTCAGGTTACCAATGGCGCACCACCTAACAATGCGCCATTAGTAACCCTGGTTACTAATGGCGCACCTGTTACGTGGTGCGCCATTACTAGTTTTGCAAATAAAATAAAAAAAATAATTGTTAGTAGTGGCGCACCGTGGTTGTGGTGCGCCATTACGAGTTTGAACTAGTAATGGCGCACTATACCCGGGTGCGCCATTACTAGTTTTAAAAAAAAAGTAAAAAAAAAATTTGTTAGTAGTGGCGCACAGAGTGTATGGTGCGCCATTACTAGTTAAAACAAGTAATGGCGCACTATGCCCTGGTGCGCCATTACTAGTTTTGGAAAAAAAAATTGTTAGTAGTGGCGCACAGTGGTTGTGGTGCGCCATTAGTGATATGGACACTAATGGCGTACCTACACATGGTGCGCCACTACTATATAGCAGTGGCGCACCACATATGTGGTGCGCCATTAATGTCCATATTAGCTATAGCCCTTTTCCTAGTAGTGTAACTCGATTACATGATGAATCTCATCCAACTCCTCACCGACCAGCGAGCCTACGAAGGAATTACTCACTCCAGACGGTGAGCATCATGGAATTGGTGATGGAGGATGGTTGGTGATGACAAAGACCGAAGATCCCCCTCTCCGGAGCCTCGAACGGGCTCCAGATCTGGCCTCCCGATGAAGAATAGGAGGTGGCAGCGGCTCCGTATCGTAAAACACAATGAAACTCCCTCTCCTATTTTTTCTGGGAAAATAGGATTTTGTAGCATCAGAGTTAGGGTCAGCGGAGCCTCGTGGGCCCCACTACCCACTAGGGCGCGCCAGAGGGGGGTGGCACGCCCTGGTGCCTTGTGGGCAGCTGGGCCCCCCTCCAGTGGGTCTTGGTTCCAGTATTTTTTATTTATTCCAAAATAATTCTCCAAAAAGTTTCGTCCGATTCCGAGAACTTTTATTTCTACACAAAAAACAACACCATGGTAGTTCTGCTGAAAACAACGTTAGTCCGGGTTAGTTTCATTCAAATCATGCAATTTAGAGTCCAAAACAAGAGAAAAAGCATTAGGAAAAGTAGATATGATGGAGACGTATCAGTCTCCTATTCTTGGCTAACCTGACACTCCTCCGAGGCAAGCCCATCTTCTGATAGCGCTTCCACGGTCGGCGCTGCACCGCAACCTCTGGTACGGCCAGAATGGGCATGACCGTTCTCTGCACCTCCTCACAGAATGGGCATCTTGGGTGAGGTGGCCGGGGACGCTGTATGCATGGCCCTCGGAGTGGCGGTGGCCTCATCTGCCCAATCGCCTGCACCTGGCGTATGGACCAAATGCTCCTACACACCGTCCGCTATCAGGGC
Source organism: Thinopyrum elongatum (assembly GCA_011799875.1). Taxonomy (NCBI): domain Eukaryota; kingdom Viridiplantae; phylum Streptophyta; class Magnoliopsida; order Poales; family Poaceae; genus Thinopyrum; species Thinopyrum elongatum. The sequence continues at coordinate 624,550,854 of CM022303.1, read as the reverse complement.
CACACTCAGGTCCACATCCAGAGTTGCACGAGGCCCGCTGCATGCATGCAGGGCGGGGGAGGTCCCGCCATGGCCATGTGGCCCCTATCCTAGCGAAGATTGCGGCTCACGTGATTCCGGTGAGAGGCTAGTCCGGAGCCAGCCCACATTAGTGGGGGCCGGGTACACCATCCAGTCCGAGCGCATGAGGGGTGGGGGAGTGGAGATGCCCAATTATATGTCGCTATCCCCCGGACTTGGCAGACTCGAGAAGGCTCTATCCTGCACCCGCCAATCGCCAACAGAAAGCATGGGTGGTCCACCAAGCCAATTAAGATTGGCCGGTACAGCCAATCACCAGTCGTGGCCGTCAGCTGATTCTGTGTCGCATGCCTTGGCCCACCTGATGAGCCAATCACATCTCTCCACCGGGTCAAGCAAACTAAGGGGAGAGACCGGTCTTGCAGCGGATCCCGAGGCTCCCCAGCCATCCCACCTGAAAGCTGTCGAGAGGCATGGGACGAGATTGGCTCTGCCCCCTGGTTTCCAACCCAACACAGCTGAGCGCATCCGCATGGGGTGCCACGCCTCTTCCACTTTCCACGTGTCGCTCAGGGGTAGGCGCGCCTTCCTTTGTTACCTCATCTAGGTCAAAGCAGGGCCCCCCTTGCACCCTGACGTGGCTCTGAGCCACCAAGCTGCTACTTCAAGCATAGCGCGACCCTTGTCGTCGTTTGAATTGGGGCGTGCTGGGCAGCGGGTGGTGCTACTTCTTGAGCTTGCGTTGGTTTTTCCATTGAAGAGGAAAGGATGATGCAGCAAAGTAGAGATAAGTATTTCCCTCAGTTAGAGAACCAAGGTATCAATCCTGTAGGAGGTACTAGCAAGTCCCCAATCTATGCACGTGCACAAACAATCAAACACTTGCACCCAACGCGATAAAGGGGTTGTCAATCCCTTCACGGTCAATTGCAAAGGTGAGATCTGATAGAGATAGGTATATAAGATTGCCAAAACATAAAACAAAATAAAAGTAAATAAATTGCAGCAAGGTATTTTTGGTATTTTTGATATATAGATCTGAAAATATATGACGAAAAATAGACCCCGGGGGCAATAGGTTTCACTAGAGGCTTCTCTCTTGAAGGCAAATAATACGATGGGTGAACAAATTACTGTTGAGCAATTGATAGAAAAGCCCAAAGTTATGATGATATCCAAGGCAATGATTATCCATATAGGCATCACGTCCGTGTCAAGTAGACCGAAATGATTCTGCATCTACTACTATTACTCCACACATCGACCGCTATCCAGCATGCATCTAGAGTATTAAGTTCATAAAGAATGGAGTAACGCCTTAAGTAAGATGACATGATGTAGAGTGATAAACTCAAGCAATATGATAAAAACCCCATCTTTTTATCCTTGATGGCAACAATACAATACGTGCCTCGCTACCCCTACTATGTCACTGGGTGAGGACACCGCAAGATTGAACCCAAAACTAAGCACCTCTCCCATTGCAAGAAATACCAATCTAGTTGGCCAAACCAAACCAATAATTCAAAGAGAAATACAAAGATACCAAATCATGCATATAAGAATTCAGAGAAGATTCAAATAATATTCATAGATAATCTAATCATAAATCCACAATTCATCGGATATCGACAAACACACCGCAAAAGAATATTACATCGGATAGATCTCCAAGAACATCGAGGAGAACATGGTATTGAGAATCAAAGAGAGAGAGAGAAGAAGCCATTTAGCTACTAGCTATGGACCCGTATGTCTGAGGTAAACTACTCACGCTTCATCGGAGGGTCAATAGGGTTGATGTAGATGCCCTCCGTGATCGAATCCCTCTTCGGCAGATCACCGGAAAAGGCCCCAACATGGGATCTTACGGGAACAGAAGGTTGCGGCGATGGAAAAGTATTTTTCGTGGCTCTCCTCTAGGGTTTTGGAATATATGTGAATTTATAGGACGAAGAAGTAGGTCGGTGGACTCCCGAGGGGGCCACAAGCCAGGGGGGCGCGCCTTTACGGCTTGCCGTCGCCTCATGGGTCTTCTAACTTTGACTCCAAGTCTCATAGGTGTCTTCTGGTCCAAGAAAAATCATCGTAAAGTTTTATTCTGTTTGGACTCCGTTTGGTATTCCTTTTCTGCGAAACTCAAAAACAAGGAAAAAACAAAAACTGGCACTGGGCTCTAGGTTAATAGGTTAGTCCCAAAAATAATATAAAATAGCATATTAATGCATATAAAACATCCAAAATAGATAAGAAAATAGCATGGAACAATAAAAAATTATAGATACGTTGGAGACGTATCAAGCTTCCCCAAGCTTAATTCCTGCTCGTCCTCGAGTAGGTAAATGATAAAAACAGAATTTTTGATGTGGAATGCTACCTAACATATTTATCCTTGTAATTTTCTTTCTTGTGGCATGAATGTTTAGATCCATAAGATTCAAAACAAAATTTTAATATTGACATAAAAACAATAATACTTCAAGCATACTAATAAAGCAATCATGTCTTCTCAAAATATCATGGCCACAGAAAGTTATCCCTACAAAATCATATAGTCTGGCTATGCTCCATCTTCATCACACAAAGTATTAAATCATGCACAACCCCGATGACAAGCCAAGCAATTGTTTCATACTTTTGATGTTCTCAAACTTTTTCAACTTTCACGCAATACATGAGCGTGAGCCATGCATATAACACTATAGGTGGAATAGAATATGGTGGTTGTGGAGAAGACAAAAAGAAGGAGATAGTCTCACATCAACTAGGCGTATCAATGGGCTATGGAGATGCCCGTCAATAGATATCAATGTGAGTGAGTAGGGATTGCCATGCAACGGATGCACTAGAGCTATAAGTGTATGAAAGCTCAAAAAGAAACTAAGTGGGTGTGCATCCAACTCGCTTGATCACGAAGACCTAGGGCACTTTGAGGAAGCCCATCATTGGAATATACAAGTCAAGTTATATAACGAAAATTCCCACTAGTAAATGAAAGTGACAAAATAGGAGACTCTCTATTATGAAGATCATGGTGCTACTTTGAAGCACAAGTGTGGAAAAAGGATAGTAGCATTGCCCCTTCTCTGTTTTCTCTCATTTTTTTATTTTGGGCTCTTTGGCCTCTTTTTTTTTCTTTTTTTTTCATCCGGAGTCTCATCCCGACTTGTGGGGGAATCATAGTCTCCATCATCCTTTCCTCACATGGGACAATGCTCTAATAATGATGATCATCACACTTTTATTTACTTACAACTCAAGAATTACAACTCGATACTTAGAACAAAAATATGACTCTATATGAATGCCTCCGGCGGTGTACCAGGATGTGCAATGATCAAAAGAGACATGTAGAAAAAAATATGAATGGTGGCTTTGCCACAAATACGATGTTAACTACATGATCATGCAAAGCAATATGACAATGATAAAGCATGTCATAATAAACGGAACGGTGGAAGTTGCATGGAAATATATCTTGGAAGGGCTATGGAAATGCCATAATAGGTAGGTATGGTGGCTGTTTTGAGGAAGGGTATATGGTGGGTGTAGTGCACCGGCGAAAGTTGCGTGGTACTAGAGAGGCTAGCAATGGTGGAAGGGTGAGAGTGCGTATAATCCATGGACTCAACATTAGTCATAAAGAACTCACATACTTATTGCAAAAATCTATTAGCTATCAAAACAAAGTACTACACGCATGCTCCTAGGGTGATAGATTGGTAGGAAAAGACCATCGCTCGTCCCCGACCGCCACTCATAAGGAAGAAAATCAATAAATAAATCATGCTCCGACTTCATCACATAACGGTTCACCATACGTGCATGCTACGGGAATCACAAACTTTAACACAAGTATTTCTACCAATCCACAATTACTCACTAGCATGGCTCTAATATCACCATATTTATTTCTCAAAACAATCATAAGGAATCAAACTTCACATAGTATTCAATGCACTTTATCTAAAAATTGTTATTATATCCCTCTTGAATGCCCATCATTTTAGGACTAAATTCATAACCAAAGCAAATTACCATGCTGTTTAGAGACTCTCAAAATAATATGAGTGAAGCAAGAGAGTTCAACAATTTCTATAAAATAAAGCCACCGCCGTGCTCTAAAAAGATATAAGTGAAGCACTAGAGAAAAATTGCCTAGCTCAAAAGATATAAGTGAAGCACATAGAGTATTCTAATAAATAACGATTCATGCGTGTCCCTCTCAAAAGGTGTGTACAGAAAGGATGATTGTGGCAAACTAAAAAGAAAAGACTCATATCATACAAGACGCTCCAAGCAAAACACATATCATGTGGTGAATAAAAATATAGCCTCAAGTAAATTTACCGATAGACGAAGACGAAAGAGGGGATGCCTTTGAAGGCATCCCCAAGCTTAGGCTCTTGGTTGTCCTTGAATATTACCTTGGGGTGCCTTGGGCATCCCCAAGCTTAGGCTCTTGCCACTCCTTATTCCATAGTCCATCAAATCTTCACCCAAAACTTGAAAACTTCACAACACAAAACTCAACAGAAAACTCATGAGATCCGTTAGTATAAGAAAATAAATCACCACTTTTTGGTACTGTTATGAACTCATTCTTTATTTATATTGGTGTAATATCTACTGTATTCCAACTTCTCCATGGTTCATACCCCCCGATATTACCCATAGATTCATCAAAATAAGCAAACAACACATAGAAAACAGAATTTGTCAAAAACAGAATAGTCTGCGAAGATCTGAATTGTTCTAATACTTATGTAACTCCAAAAATTATAAAAAATTAGGATAACAGTGGAAATTTGTATATAAATCGTGTGTAAACAATTCAGAGTTTTTTGTCTCTTTTGTGAATCACCAAAATTATTTTACTGGACGCAAAAGTTTCTATTTTTCAGCAAGATCAAATCAACTATCACCGTAAGCCATCCCAAAGGTCTTACTTGGCTCAAACACTAATTAAAACACCAAAACACAATTACTACAGAGGTAATAATGTGTAATTTATTCATAACAACATGAAAATAAAATATTGGGTTGTCTCCCAACAAGCGATTTTCTTTATAGCCTTTTAGCTAGGCGTTGATAATTTTAATGATGCTCACATAAAAGATAGTAATTGAAACACAAAGAGAGCAGCATGAAGCATGTGAAAATCACATCTAAGTCTACCATACTTCCTATGCATAGGCATTTTATAGAAAAACAAATTATCAAGACAAGCAATAACTATCATATACGAGGAAGAAGAAAGAAACAATAGCAATCTCAACATAACGAGAGGTAATTTAGTAACATGAAAATTTCTATAACCATATTTTCCTCTCTCATAATAATTACATGTATGATCATATTCAAATTCAACAATATAGCTATCATATAAAATATTCTCAACATGATCCACATGCATGCGAAGTTGACACTCTTACAAAATAGTGGGATTAACATTAACTAAAGTCATGACCTTTCCAAACCCACTTTTATCAAAAAAAATCATGAGATTGATCATACTCCAAAGTAGTGGGATCATTATTACCTAGAATTGACACTCTTCCAAACCCACTTTCAATATTATTGCAAACATATTCATCATGAGGCTTAAATAAATTTTCAAGATCATAAGAAAAATCACCCCAATCATGATCATTGCAACAAGTAGTGGACATAGAAAAATTAGCATCCCCAAGCTTAGGGTTTTGCATATTATTAGCACAACTGACATTAATAGAATTTATAATAACATCATTGCAATCATGCTTTTCATTCAAGGAGCGATCAAGTGTGGGTGCAATAGAAATAATTTCATGTTTAACATAAGGAACTATAGCAAGTTCATCTCCATAAGCATAATTAATATTGGCTTCGTGGCCATAAGAATAGCAAGCATCATGTTCATCAAGGGAGGATATTTCAATCAAATCATCGAAATCATAATTATCTATAGATTCATGCATATCATTATTTTCTTCCAAAGCAACAGACATTTTCTCAATAAATTCCTTAACATAGGCATTATGAGCATAGTTTTCATAGCAATATTTAAGTATGTCAAAATTTTCAGATTTGTAGAGAGTAATATCATACTTTTAAATCAAAGAAGCAACTTCATAAGCACCCTTAAAAGCAACAAATTCTTCAATTTGTTCGATATCATAGTAACTATAAACACCTTTGGCATAAGAAGATAGGATTTTATTATCATTAAACTCACACAGGCAGGGAAGGTGTTTTTTCGGGTTCTCTGAGCAACAAGTAAAATCATAAATTTCACATAGATTCCAAGCATAGCATAGCAAACAATTTATTTGATTCCATAAGAGTCTTTCTTTTTGAAACAAACGGTGACGCACAAAATGAGCATGCTCATCTAATGATTTTCCCTCAACTAAACTAGTTGGGGTTTCAGCACGAGCACATATGGATCAAAGATGTTTCAAGTAGAAAACTTTCAGTGGATCCATATCAATAGATTTTTAGCAAGCAAAGATGCAAGAAAATAGAACGCACATGGAAACACAAGCAAAGATAGCAAACAAGTAAAAGACATAAGGAAAGAAGGCGAATAAAAAGGCAAAAAAATTATATTTTTCTGAAAATCGTTTTAGAAGTGGGGGAGAGGAAAACGAGAGGCAAATGGCGAATAATGTAATGCAAGAGATGAGAGTTTATGGTGGGTACTTGGTAGGCTTGATGTAGACCTCCCCGGCAACGGCGCCAGAAATTCTTCCTGCTACTTCTTGAGCTTGCGTTGATGAAGAGGAAAGGGTGATGCAGCAAAGTAGAGATAAGTATTTCCCTCAGTTAGAGAACCAAGGTATCAATCCAGTAGGAGGTACAAGCAAGTCCTCAATCTATGCACGTGCACAAACAATCAAACACTTGCACCCAACGCGATAAAGGGGTTGTCAATCCCTTTACGGTCAATTGCAAAGGTGAGATCTGATAGAGATAGGTATACAAGATTGCCAAAATGTAAAACAAAATAAAAGTAAATAAATTGCAGCAAGGTATTTTTTTTGGTATTTTTCATATATAGATCTGAAAATATATGATGGAAAATAGACCCGGGGGCCATAGGTTTCACTAGAGGCTTCTCTCTTGAAGGCAAATAATACGATGGGTGAGCAAATTACTGTCGAGCAATTGATAGAAAAGCGCAAAGTTATGACGACAAGACAATGATTATGCATATAGGCATCACGTCCGTGTCAAGTAGACTGAAACGATTCTGCATCTACTACTATTACTCCACACATCGACCGCTATCCAGCATGCATCTAGAGTATTAAGTTCATAAAGAACGGAGTAACGCCTTAAGTAAGATGACATGATGTAGAGGGATAAACTCAAACAATATGATGAAAACCCCATCTTTTTATCCTTGATGGCAACAATACAATACGTGCCTCGCTATCCCTACTATGTCACTGGGTGAGGACACCGCAAGATTGAACCCAAAACTAAGCACCTCTCCCATAGCAAGAAATACGAATCTAGTTGGCCAAACCAAACCGATAATTCGAAGAGAAATACAAAGATATCAAATCATGCATATAAGAATTCAGAGAAGATTCAAATAATATTCATAGATAATCAGATCATAAATCCACAATTCATCGGATCTCGACAAACACACCGCAAAAGAATATTACATCGGATAGATCTCCAAGAACATCAAGGAGAACATGGTATTGAGAATCAAAGAGAGAGAAGATGCCATTTAGCTACTAGCTATGGACCCGTAGGTCTGAGATAAACCACTCACGCTTCATCGAAAGGGCAATAGGGTTGATGTAGATGCACTCCGTGATCGAATCCCCCTCCGGCAGATCGCCGAAAAAGGTCCCAAGATGGGATCTCACGGGAACAGAAGGTTGCGGCGGTGGAAAAGTATTTTCGTGGCTCTCCTCTAGGGTTTTGGAATATATGTGAATTTATAGGACGAAGAAGTAGGTCGGTGGACTCCCGAGGGGGCCACAAGCCAGGGGGTGTGCCCCCCTTAGGGCGCGCCCCTACGGCTTGCCGTCGTCTCGTGGGTCTTCTGACTTCGACTCCAAGTCTCGTAGGTGTCTTCTGGTCCAAGAAAAATCATCGTAAAGTTTTATTCCGTTTGGACTCCGTTTGATATTCCTTTTCTGCGAAACTCAAAAACAAGGAAAAAACAGAAATTGGCACTGGACTCTAGGTTAATAGGTTAGTCCCAAAAGTAATATAATATAGCATATTAAAGCATATAAAACATCCAAAACAGATAATAAAATAGCATGGAACAATAAAAAATTATAGGTACATTGCAGATGTATCAGGTGGCGCCGCCCAAGAGGAACCACCGAAGCTTGCCGCAGTCCCGCCTGGACCGCCCGAACCAGCATTCCCGCACCATCGGGGCGAACCAGCATCAGCGCCCTGCCTAGGTGTGGGATCATCCTCCTCCAAGGGCGGTGAAGACGGCGGGGGCGGCGGCGGCGGCCGCCGCGCATCAGCCTCATCATCATCCACCATAGTTGGGTCGCCTAGGACAGCGATCTCGGTCGAATACTGCAACGTGTGGGTTCTCCGACCAATGGAGCTCCGTCGTCCCTCCTCCGTTGCCCACAAATTACGGCTAGGCTCATCAATGAACATCATCTGATGACGAGGAATCCGCCTCAACCGGTCCGTACGCAGCCAAACGCGGAAGTCCGCCATGTCCAGGCGCCGAGCCGTACTGTCATCCACGCCGACCACGTAGCCCAGACCTCGCAGCACCACGCTGGCCATCCTCTGGCTCCAGGCGTGAGGGAGCACGCCCCTCGGAGAAATCGGGACGAGGCAAGGAGGTGTCACTGCCGTGGCCTGCGCTTGCCGAATCCAAGGCTTGATAGAGACCTCGAACCAGGGGGAGGATGCCCAGCCGGCATAAACCATGCGGCCGCGAACCGCCCCATCCTGGCAGAGCACGAGGAAATCCTCGGGGAAGAAAGGACGAATTGTCATATCCGCCGAGCCGATGTCGAACTCAGCATCCAGCGCCTCCGCCGCCGAGGCAAGATCCACCACAGGGCGAGTACCCATAACAGTCACGAGCACGCTCCGCCTCCATCCGCCAGGTGTCTTCCGCGTCCTCCAGGAAGCAAGCCTCCACCGGTTCGTCCTGGACGGGCTCCGACTACGCCTGAGGTGCGTCCCGGGGGGCAAACGGCGCCGAGAACTCCAGGCTAACTCCACTCTCGACTGACGGCTCCCGCACCACATGGCACCAGAGCCGAACGGCGCCTGACGGCGGAGGTCCAGGCGGCGGCGGCAGAACAATGGAGGAGCACCTAGGGGAGGGACGGGAAGACTATCGCAGCCGGGGCCGCAACTCTGGGCTGAAGGGCAGACTGGGGACACGGCGGCTGCTCCACCGGAGACGGGCTGCGGGGGCGGGTGCACACATGCGCGACGTGCCCCTGGTCATGGCACCGGATGCAGAAGGTGGGATTCTTCCACTCCGCCGAGATGTGGCCGTCGTCGCTCCCACAGTTGTAGCAGCAAACGAACAGCTCCGCCGGCACCCTCGACGTAGGCGGAGGACGGGGAGCAGCCAACGCGTGCGGCCGCCCAGAAGGACGGCGACGCCGTTGGGGAGGGGCGCGGGCAGACGCGCCTCTCGAGCAGCGGCTTCGCCTAGTCTTCCACTCGATCCCCGTCGGGGGAGGGGGGCGGCGGGATGGCCCTTCCCCACCGCCTTGGACCAGTGGGCCGAAGGCCGTGCCCACCACGGGAGGACGATGATGGACCGAAGCTGCAGGCTCGCTGGCGGCGGAATAAGAGAGGAGGCCTCCAGTCGCTGCGCGGGCGGGGCAGAGGAGGAAGGCTCCGACGAGGATGAGCCGGACAACAAGACCCTTGAGGCCATGGGGCCGGGGGAGAGGGGTGGGCGCCGCCTCCGGAGTGGAGGGCGGCGCGGAAGGTGGCCGCTGGCACCGGAGTGGCGACCGGCACAGCGAGCTCTGCGGGTATTCGATTTAGTTAGCACCAAGAACGACTCCAGATAGGACACACACATTACATTCAAGATAGAACGTAATTTGTTTTACTTTTGGTGTGTTTTTTAGAGGATTTTTTTTATGTTTTCTGTACTGCTATGACGATTGATGCACATATCAAAAGTTTTTCTGAATAAAAAAAAGATATTGCCCAATTTTATATTGTTTTTTCAAGCATTGCCAGGCTTAGAGTATCTCCAACTGGCGCCCAAAAACTGCTCCGCGCGCTAAAATTTGTGTTTTTTTGGCGCCGGACAGCTCCAGCAGAAGCTGTAAAATAATGCGCGCGCAAAAAAGGGTTGGGCGCGCGCTGAAAAACGCTATCGCAAGTTGCAAATTTGAGGCACCGGATTGCGTGCGCTTCATAATTTACACTGCGTGTTTTTTGGGCGCGTGTTTTTAGACATCTGCTAAACCAATGTTGGATCCGACACACTAAAAATGCTACAGTGACACGCTAAAACTATTTTAGGGCGCAAAACTTTTGTGCTTCTTTTGGAGATGCTCTCACGTACGGAGTGCGGCAGCTACTAAACCGGAGGCAGAAGCTGTTTTGGCAAGAGGCCAGGATTCGTGTATGTGGGGAAACGCGGCAGGACGAACGTCCATCCGAGCAATGTTATTAGCATGTTGCTTGCACTCTTTCTTTCTTGTTGCAACTTGCCAATATTTCGTTAGCCCAATCCACATAGACGTCTTCGTACTCGATGAAAATGTTTTCTCCCACTGAACATACATCGCTAGAATGCCTAAAATAAATCCAGAAAAATTCAAGCACCAATGTCAAGTATAAGAGTTAAACTCTGGCGGGCTGGCGACACCACTGTCCTTCTAAGCATCCAACCACAAGTGATTCACACCCGAGCAATTTTATTAGCATGTTGCGCACTTTTCTTTTTTGTTGCAACTTGCCAATGTTTCATTAGCCCAACCCACACGTAGTAGCCAGTGTGATCACCAATAAGCTAATTAATAAGCAACGAAACAATAAATACGTTAGGCCAGTTGCGAAGCTGATGCGGCCCGAGCTCCTCCGAATAGTAGGTCGGCCAATAGACGACCAATAACTCCCCCAAACAAATTTAGGTTTTCTCCGTCCCCCGCCGACGCTGCCGCCGGTCCGCCTCATCTCCGCTGGCCTTAGGGCCATTGCGGCGTGATGGATCTCGGCCCTTACCGGCGGGAGGGCTTCGTTTTTAGATGTTTCTTCGAGTTTTGTTAGAGTTTGTGTGCTGCTCAGGAAGACAAGACCATGGCGACTCCCTGGAGATTGAGTAAGGTTCTCCCCACCTAGCCCCTGTCCCGGTGGTGCGTCTACCATCGTCGGTGGGCGTGTGAAGGTGTGTCTCCGGCGGATCTGTCCTTGGTGAATTTGCTCGGGATCTGGTCGTAGTTCGTCTATGTTCGTGTGGCTTCAGGTTGGATCCTTCCGATCTACACTAATCTTCAAAGGCGGCGGTTGCTGTTCTGGTGCGCTGGTCCTATTAGGACTTCGCACAATAACTTTCCGACTGTTTACTACAACAAGTTTGCTTGGCTCCTGTGAGGGAGGGGCGATGACGGCTGTGCACTTTCAGCTCGCTTGAGTGCTTCTAGTCGCTGGGTAGTCTACGAATCTAGATATAATTTTTATTATTTCTGGTGTTCGTTGTACTGTCATGATTGAAGATAAATGGAACGAAAAAATTTCCGTACAAAAATAAAAATAGACGACCATATATATGAAGTCAAGTCAATGGCCGTTGCTGCTCTATTTTTTTTTCGAAAAATGGCTGTTGCTGCTCAGTTCAAACATATTCGGAAGAACGACCCGAGGAACTTTCGTACCGACATAGTTAAGCCAGCTACTTGCATTACCTCCCACAGTATTAAACCTCAAACGGCATGTGCATATCCCGGCACTACCGACGACTATGCTTGAAAGAGCTGACTCGTTTTATTGAAGGAGGTTTAAAAATCGTGTAGAAAGATTCTTTCCTTGATTTATTTTGCTACTAAACCAACTGTATACTGGACCATGTTATCAACGAGAAGGAGAAGGAGAAGCTACACGACTGAAAGAGAGGAAATGTGCATCATGTAGTATTGTGGATAACGAGAAAACTTAGTGTCGAGCTCGATGAACCACAGCTCGGTCGCGTCAGATGTCATTGCTACGGATCAACTGGATGCAGAAAAATCTTGTTCAATCACGATCAGAAACTGAGTCTCGTTGCATCAGTTGAGAACTTGAGATAGCTAGGTATCCATTGGATGCAGAAAAGTATTTTCAATCTCAATCGAGAATTCGAGATTGATACCGCCCTAAGCGAAGAGCAGTTGACTTGACCCCGTTGTGTTTGATTCCCAACCAGCTGTCGACTGTTTTTAGCTGATGTGAACTTAGGCTGCTCTTAATTAATTGCTGTGAGCTTAGGCTGGCATTAGCTATATACTTGCATCAGTATTCAGTAACCTATTTCCACAAACATGCATGTCACATCAGCTAAAAGCAGTCGATAGCTGGCTGGGAACCACACACAACGGGGTCAAGTCAACTGCTCTTCGCTTAGGGCTGTATCAATCTCGAATTCTCGATCGATATTGAAAATATTTTCTTGCATCTAGTGGATCCCTAGCTATGTCAACTGAGGCAATCGATCTGGGTCAACGAGACTCAGTTTCTAATCGTGATTGAACAAGAATTTTTTGCATCCAGTTGATCAATAGCAATGTCAACTGATGCAACCGAGCTGTGGTTAATCGAGCTCGAGACTAAAGTTCCTCGTTATCCATAATACTACATGATGCACATTTCCTCCCCTTCAGTCGTGTTGCTTCTCTCTCCTTCTCCTTCTCGTTCTTCTTGATTATATGCGCACGTAGGGAACCTCCCCCCCCCCCCCCCCTAGGCCAGGCCACACCTTTTTTCTTTTAAAAGAAGTTTGTGTGGTAAATTGAGCGTGAAGCTTTTCTGAACATCAGCACACATATAGCTTGAAGGTGCACACTTTTAAGGTGTGGCGGAGGCCAAAGCTTGCCAGATTGCTGCCTCCGCCAGGAATTAAGCTCTGTGTGCATTCCCAGAGAAGATTTATGAGCTCGCATGCAGCTGTACCCTTGTCTGGGTCGTCCACATTTTGCAGCAAGATCCACACACTCCTATATAGAAATTTGTCTCTTTATTTGTAACTCTATATCATTTTAGATACTTTTGTTGCACCAAATAATCCAAATCATTTTATGCACAGTGTAGTAGTGTGCTGTGAGCCTGCAAAGTTTCATGTCCAGTTGCTTTTTTTTGTTTGGGAAAAAAAGAAAGAAATTTCCAGACATTATCTACATGCAAAACTGGTCAGTCCAGATCAGGGGTGGAGCTGCATGCGAGCTCAATAGTCACATTCCCCTTCCTTTATCTGACATAGTACATAAGTAGATGCTCACAAACACATCTACACGCGCGCGCACACACACCGATGAACGAGCACCATTGCCAAGTCTAGAACTTATGGAACCTAACAACTGAAGTATGCTCAGTTTGCTTTATGTACTGTTTTTTCTTCATTGCATTATTCTGAAATGCTTCTAGCTGCCTTTAGTTGATCATGTGACAGGATTTCTTTGTTCTTTGAAATACCAGACCTTGAAGCTAGCTACTCCTAGTAGAGACATAGAACAGCATGGCCTATAAGTCAGACCAAATAGATTCGACACCCACGGATATTACATTTCGACGGTTGGAAGAAATCACTCATGGCTTCTCGGAGGAACAAAAAGTTGGTAGCGTTGGGTATGGACATGTTTATAAGGTGATATTTCCTTTACTCGAATTCCCTCACGTTGTTCTTTTAGTATCCAATTCGATCTTCAAAACTATATTTTGGCTTTATTTGCCTATTAAATAGCCCCTTGCATTTATTTCTGAAAAATAAATACTTGATACAAATATGCAATGATACAAGGCATTTTTATTTATGTGTCTAACAGGGATTGTATAATGGTGAAAACATTGCTGTGAAGAAGCTTCATCACATGCCAGGACTTGATGACGTGCAGTTTAAGAATGGATTTAATAGCCTTATGAGGGTCCACCATAAAAATATCATGCGACTCGTAGGCTACTGCTACGAGACACGACATAAACATTTTGAGCACAATGGAGGATTCATTCTTGCCGAGATGGCAGAAAGAGCTTTATGCTTTGAATATTTGGAGGGTGGTAGCCTTGACAAGCATCTTTCTGGTATGTCTATTGACATGGATTACGCTAATACATACTATGCATGTAAATAAAATTGTTCCATATGTTTACTCTTTATAATACCATACTTTGTGCGTACTTCTACAGATGAATCGTGCGGACTTGATTGGAACACACGTGATTACAAAATTATTAACGGAATTTGCAATGGTTTAGATTATCTTCATACTGGATCCAAAGATTCTATCTACCATCTGGACTTAAAACCGGCAAATATTTTGCTGGATAAAGATATGACTCCAAAAATTGGAGATTTTGGCTTGTCAAGACTCTTCGCTTCAACAGAAACCTATACAACAAAAAAGTTTATAGGAACACCGTAAGTCTTTGTAACTTTCAAGAAAGATGTTTTTTTTCTCTTTTTTCGTAATAATGATAATTGTATTTGATACTATGCAGTGGATACATGCCACCAGAATATATCGACAAGCGAAAAATCTCATCAAAATTTGACGTGTTTAGCTTGGGCATTATAATCATACAGATAATGGCAAGACATCTAGGATACTCCAAGTGTGGAGATATGCCTTCCCAAGAGTTTACCGAGCTTGTAAGAAGAATCCCTCTTTTTCTCATGCTAGAAAAGAAAATAAATCAATTTTTGCCGCAATAAGCAATAGAAAATAAATCAATTTCTTTGCGGAAATGAAGAAGAAAATAAATAAATCAAGACTTTCTAAAAAAAAAAATTTTTTCTGCGAAAAGAAGAACAAAATAAATCTATTTTCGCAAGTATTTGAATTTTTGCGCATTACACCCAGTGAAATTACATTTCATTTTTGTAGGTACATGGAAATTGGGGGAAAAGGTTGCAGCCAATGTCGTGGCATACATCACAGGAAGTGGACAAATGCATCAAAATAGCATTAAGATGCGTTGAGGTAGATCGACAGTTAAGGCCAACCATAACCGAGATTGTCAATGAGCTAAAAAAAATAGATTTTATGAAAAGGTCATCCACAGGCCAGGTATTCTCACATCGAATATGATTTATTGCCTTCATTTCTTGCTTCCTACTTGTGTAACAAAGGAAGACGCTAGAAATCACCACTCTTGGCTTCCTTCGGCTACCTCTATTGTGTGACCCTTGTCTCTATCGGGGGCCACCCATCTATATTGCGAACCAGTCGGGTGATGCATAGAATGTGCCATACTACTAAGGGAATTCTAATCTAGGCATACTATATATGCATTTAGAAAGCTGCCACATTGTATAGACATCATCAATATTAATAGCTAAATCCCAATATTTACAATAATATTTCTTGTAAGCCATTAATCCTATTAACGACCTTCTGCATATTAATACGATTATCTTTTAATACTTATTTCAAATATGAATTCAATGGTATACTTTGATGGCATCTAATACATATTTTATTGTTCAATCTGATTATCTAGGGAGACACACATGCCATTAATTTAGAGAGAGGGAGTAAATTATCATATGATCAGGACCATATTAATAATTAATGGTTACCAACCTAAAAATGTTTGTTAGCATGCAAGTCTTGCACATGGAGTAGGTAATAACTTAGTTAGGCATTGCAAAAAAGTTGGCGGAACTTTTCCAATGAGATCTAGTTTGGAAGATCCCGTAACAACACAGTCGATGGTGAAAATGGGCCGTCAATCAGGTGCACAGATTGGGAGATAAAACATTACTAAAATTTGAAATCCTGACAATCTTTACTGGTTTTATGTTTTGGCTACTGCATATATGAGTTACCAGGTTTTAGTAGACGTTGTACGGAGATATTTTACTAGACACCGTGCGGGTTTGGTGCCATAATTAATCTTGTCTATGATCTGAAATCGTGTGAAATGAAGTGGATAATCTCCTTCCTCCTTTAATGCAGTGCTCCGAGTCCGAGTCTGAAGTGGCTGTTGCGATCGACCCACTTGAGCTACGGTTCCCATTCGAGCTGAACAAGGAGGTACGCTGCATGCTGCAGCTAACCAATAGGACGGACGACACCATCGAGTTCACCACAAAGATGAACCAGGGCAAGTACTACGCGCAGCTAGATGAAGGCACTGTGCCCCCGTGGTCCAAGCTCTACATCATCGTGATGATGCGTGCACAGGGGAACATCGCGGCGCCACCGGATATGCGGTGCAATGACGTGTTCCTTGTGCAGAGCAGAAGGGTGAGCAAGGACAACCACCTGAGCGTGCGGGATACCAATATCGCCGAACACTTCGAGAAACTGACGATGGGCAGTAAGGTGGTGGTGGATGAGAAGAAGCTGCCGATTGTTTACGTTGCATTGCCTCAACCTCCCAGCTTATGACTTAAGGCATGCATCACCCTTGCATGCAAGCACCTCCAAAACTACCTATGTCATCACAGTTATAGTACATTACGCTACTTTGTGAATTACTCATGAGAAATTCTAAGTTTACTCTCCTTCTTTTACTAGGGAGTGTCTATGGCTCAAGCAACAGAGAAATAGTAAATTCTCGGTCGACATATGAATCGTTCGATTGAACCACTGATCTCCCTTTCATTCCCCCTGCCTCCCACACATTGTTGGTTTCTTTAGAAGAACAACACTACTTTATTTCATATAGAAATGTTTAGGGCATACACAAATGGGCAGGTGGATCAGACAGCCAAACTTGGTGCCCTACCGAAAGTGTAGTAGCCATTTTAGCAAGCCCCTATGTGCCTCCTCATTTATAAACCAATAAGGAGGCTAACCAACTCTGCCTCACAGAGCTCCCCCGATGCAATGCTTTCGCGGCCGTTGGATCGCGGTGAAATTCCCACCGGCTCTCTCGGCCATTAGATATTGGTGGCTGCTACAAATCAGCCGGATGATCTGCTGCTGGATGGCTGTTCGATACAAGCAACACAGCCCCACCTCACATATTCCTCGTCTAATTCCATTCCACCAAAGCAATGCAGCATCCGCCCTGGCGCATCCGTTCTGCGACCTCGCGGCACCGGAGCCGTCGGAAGCACTGCAACGCAACTCCAAGAGCTGTCACTGACCGCTGCATCCCTGGCAGCGCTCCATTGCAGTGCCCGGCGGCGCTCAGGGAGCTCCGGCATGTAGCACCGGGAGCATCGGCAGGCAGCTCCATTGCAGCCATGGCCATGGCAACACGCCAACACCAAGCACAAAAAAGCATCGACGCCGCACCGACGATGTCTCCGACGAAGCTTCATTGCAGCCACAACGGCACTCCATTGTAGCCACGGCAGTGCTCCATTGCAGCCTCGGGCGGCGCTCCATTGCAACTACGGCAGCGCCACAAAAGCTCCAACGCAGCACCAATGGCGCACAGTCCAGCCTCCTCCCGCGTGCTGTGTTGCAGCACCGGCGGCGAGCAACGCCCACCTCGGGCCTTCGCGCTGCGTTGCAACACCGGCGGCGATCAGCCTAGCCTCGTTCTGTGTGTTGCGTTGCAGCACCGGCGGTGACGATGCGAGTGGCCCGCGTTGCCTCTTCCCGCTCGCAACAATGGTGGTGCGCCATTGACGAGGATCAACAGCTGGTGGCCGCGACTCCTCTCGCTCGTGGCAACAACAACTAGCTGCGGCGGGATTGCAGCAGGTGGTCGTCTCCCGTGGGGCCGCCTCCGCGCGCCGTGGGCACCCCCTGCTATCGGCCACCAGCGGAGATGCCTCCGCGTGTCGTGGACACCCGCCGCCACTCCCCGCAGCGGTCACCGAGCGTCCCCGCCCGACGCCGAGGTACGGGTGCTCGTCGGGGCGTGTACCGTAGCCAGCCCGCCTCCCCCGCGTTCGAGCAGCCACCTCTGTCCCGGCAGCCGAAGAGCGTGGCCAAGCTCCGCCGATTCGCAGCAGCGGTGCGGGATTCGCAGCAACAGTGGCTGATGGCTGGTGGTCGGCGTTGCCATGGAAGCTTTTCCCCCTAGGCTGTGAAGAATGAGAGATGGGGAAAAGAAAGAGAAGGACACTAAAGACCGATGCTACATGCACGGGGATGTCTTTTACGGATTCAACGGGGTGTCATGCGTGGAGATCTTGGAAAAAAATGCTAGATCGATGGACTTATACTGTGACACCCTGGTTTTTGCTTCTGTTTTTTTTCCTTTGCGGGATTGACTCCCGTCTTTTTTCTTTTGGTGTTATTGGATTTTCTCTTGCTCTTGGGTATATGAAGATGGTCATTTAGCCTTGCCTTCCCTTTCTAACCAGAGATTCTCTCAGGTCCAACCTTGCCACTCAAGATATATTCTCGGGGTTTTGCCGCCGAAACCCTACCTTCCGAGTTACTGGAAGGTAAACCCTAATTCTTGCAGTTACAAAGGAACCCCAATTTCTTTTGATCTGCCGACTCCCAAACTTTTCCCAGTGATCATCCTTTATCTATAAACCTTGGATATGCAAAAATATTGACAAGTCATTTGCAATATTTTTCATTTATAATTAATTACTTTTTCTACTGTTTAAAGGAATTAAATCCAGGAAAATATCTATTCATCTCCAAAGTTCATGAAAACTTGTGGAGATATTCTTTGTGATCATATTGAGCTCCCATAAAAATATTGGCCATAATTAAATAGGGGAAATTGTATTTTCCTATTTAATGTCAATATTGCATTTTGGGCCCTTTCTAAATGAACTACCATTTTGGTAGCCAGGAAAAATCCCAAATAATTTGTGGAGCTTCTCCTATCCATATCTTCACCATTTCCATCAAAATCCAAGTCCCATAGTTCAAAGTTTGAGCACAGCCTCCATTTGCAAATTCTTTTCAGATTTCTAGTTTGCAAAGGAAGTGCGTGAAGCTTTGATCTATTTGAGCTGAAATTTTTCATGGAGATTAATATTGATAAATCACTCATGGAAACCAAAAACCAGCTCAATTCATCTATCCATTCTCCCACAGCATTTTTCCTAAGTTTCTGTCCATTTGAAACCACTGTGAAGCAAGTACCATTTTGGTGTACCCAAATGGTATGAAACTTTTACAGTGGCTTCATATATCCAAATCAACACTCTCCACCAAAATTCAGCTCATTTCATCAAGCCATTTCAGCACAGCTTCAAAATCCATTTTCTGGACCAAATTACGCATTACAAAGGAAGTATATGCAAATGAGGTCTAAATGACTTCAAATTTTGCCAGCATCTACTCCTTCCTACTACATTTCTGTGTGACATCTTTCCCAGCTCATTGGCACATTTTTCAGACCACAGCTTCCTGCCCAAGTTTCTGTCCAGAGACTGTTTTGGACCCCTTGATCAACCGAGACCCTTCCTGGTTCATTCAGAGCCATATCTTATCCATTTGAGAAATAATAAGCATGTTTGACAAGGTCCTAGAGCCATCTAGTGCCTTGGATATGTGGTGCCGGTGGTGACCACGACTCTAGTCGGCAGCCGGCGTGAACTGTGGCAAAACAGTCGTCGCTCGGCCACCTCCTGCCGCCGCAGCTTGTCTGTGAGTGCCGACTAACTCCCCACCGCACGCGTGTGCCCCCTGGAGCCTTCTCCCCCTCGTCGCCTCTACCACGTCGATTCCTCGCTCGAACACCGCCACCTCGCCAAGCTCTGGAAGCTCCGTCCACCATTGCGAGACCTCCCTCCTCGAGCCTATATAAGTGCCTCGAGCCCCTCCTCCCTCGCCAGCAATTTTCCCCGCCTCTCCCTTGAGCTCCCGAAGCTCTCCCGCCTCCCATGGCCACGGCTCCGCCGCCGTTGCCCCTCGGCCCATCCCGGCGCCCTGGCCTCTCCCCTCCCCTCCATCCATGTCCTTGGCCGCCCCTAGTCACCCGCAAGGTGCCGCCGCCCTCCATTTCTTCGGGGAGGCACTGCTGCCGTGGCTCCCCTGAAGCTCGCCGGCTGCCCCGCGGTGGGTGGTGGAGGCAGCGCTGCAGGCCACCTCGGGCCTCCCCGCGCACACTAGTGGGCACGGCGAGGAGCGGCCATGCTCCTGCGCCCGCCGGCCGGCCCTGGGGAGCGGCGAGGCGACGGCCACGCCGGCGGCCGGCTGCCTTCATCTCTATTCGGGCAGGCAGAAGAGGACAACCAGGGGAGCAAGGGAGATAAGGTGGGCCTGGCCGACTAGTGGCCCACTGATTTTTTTTAAAAGGGGAGCAGCGGTGGTGCGGGCCGTAAGCAGCAAAGGCAACGGCCGATTCCAGCCCAATTCGGCCCAGGCGCACAGTCCTCTTTTATTATTTTCCAGAAAAAAACACTGCTGAGGGCCTCTGTGTAACTATTTATATTACAAATTGGTCCCTGGCAGTCAAGTCTTCGTATCTTTTTATCCACAACCCCGAATCAGGTAAAACCAACGATCACGTCTTCAGTTCATCGAGCCCGTTCCGATGGAGTCATTTTGATAATGTTTACACACTGTGAAAATGACCATTTTGCCCTTGCCCTTCTATCAGTACTCCGAGAGGGAATCCTTTCCGACGAATTCTTCCGCGGCTTCACCGCACTTCTTCTCGGAGTATTCATCGACCCCCAGGCAAGCCGACCATCTGGTATATTCCCTAAAGCATTGCTCTATGTTATTCTTGCGTGTTTAATTAATGATTATGCCTGTGATAGAAGTAATTAAACTTATGCTAGATTGTACTTACAATTTACATTACTTGCATTAGTTTGCTATGTGATAATTCAAAGTAATTTACTTAAAGGCATAGTTGCTGCAACCTCAACTTGTTGTGATAAACATCCATGCTTGCTAAGTACCTGCTAAAGTTAAACCTAGTCGGTTGATCCAGAATCACCTGTCCGGACTTATCCGTGCAACCACATTTGCCGGTATGGGACGGCCTTGACTTGGTCTGATCGCGTGCTCTTTTATCGGTACCATCAATTAGGGAAGGTTATGCGTGCGTGCTACCCTGGCCCGGTGGGCGACGATAACCTTGTGAGCCCAGTTGAGTTATTTGCCAGCGTCCCCATTTGGGATAGTTTAGTTGGCCACGACGGTGGCAGGTGTCACGAGGTGACACTGGGGCCACCCAGGACATGACCCTGGGAGGGTATGATTGTCGGTGGTACGATGGAAGAGTCACGGGTTAGGCAGGTTTCGTTGGAGCAACCCTGGTCCACCCGAATGGGATCACGAGGTCAGGGGCTCCATGGTGTGGGTAAAGTCCGCAACCTCTGCAGAGTGAAAAATCTATTCGAATAGCCGCGTCTAGGGTATTGGACAGTCCATCCAGACCTCACTAGGTGGTCAACCAGAACAGTAATAATAATGATGGAAGAACTCGTCTTATGATCAGTAGTACTCGGTGACCCGTGAATATTCTGAGGGATGTAAGGCAACCCGGAAGAGAGTAAGTTTGTCAGACTTGTAGTGCAGACGCATAGATATCAGATGATGTCAGGAATATGATATGTTAGCCATGGGATGGCTATGAGATGAGTGGTCGGATGACCGAAAGACATGAATTGGATTTGGTTCAACGTTGGATTGGATCATGAGAATGTTCGGAGTATGGATTATTTACTTGATATGCTTTACTTTACTTTACTTGAGTAGTTATTGCTAGATAGTTATGCTATGTCATGACAATTAATATTGCTCTAATAACAAATGCATGCTTGAATGCCATGGATTGCTTTGCTTGGTGTATATGTTAGTTGGTTTGCTTTCGAGTACATTCAAAAGTACTCAGCGGCCTTTAACGTGGCTAGGTTCACATAAGGATCCATTGTCCGTCGTCGAGGAGCCGGAACGTTCGCGGGCTAGGAGAGTAACCCAGTCAGATCCCTGTGGATTGGAGCCGCACCAGGGCCATGCTGCCCTAGATAGAGCTTTTCCGCTGCCATCACTCTTGTGTAATATCATGTAAGACCTATATATCCATTAATAGAAATGCCTATGTTCATGATACTTGTTGTCAACGCGCATGCCAGAGTGATTTCCTGGGCTGGCATGCGTGGCGACCGTCTGGCTACAGTGGTAATCAGGCGGGGCACCACAACGGATGGTATTAGAGCAGCCAGGCTGACTGTAGGTTACCCTAGCTGGACTTCATTGTCTTGTGCTCAGTAGAAAGCCCAGATGGATTTCAGCCATCCTTGCCAACTGGCACGGCTACTATTGATCATATGGCAACCCCCCTAGGTTTTGGCTCCATCAGACCTCAACTCTCGTGGCCTTTGCCTTCGGTACGAAATGCTCACACCCGGCAACGACCAGTGTGCTCTGAACCCCTAGGTAAACCAGATATCCTTACCCTGCTTGCTAGCCATGGCATTTCTCTCCTTAACTCTAGTTTCCTTTGGGAAACGCCTATAAATTCTATCTTTTCCCTGACAACCTTAGGATCGTTGACTAAGCCACTTTGGCTATAGTGGTGCATCAAGTTTGATGTTCCCTAAGGAAGTAGTAGGAGCTGGACACCAGTGCTACCAGGAGCATTGTGTGGTTTCGCTTCTAAATCCTTAGAGGTACATCGAGTGCGCTATAATAGTTATACTAGTGGATCCTTGGCCACGTGTGTAAGGTCCGCAAGGTTTGAGCTTTATTTGCTTTTTGGTTTTCGCGGTTTTTGTTTCTTTTGTCGGTTCCGTTTCTTTGCTCCGACTGGATCCATCCGCAAGTGCCATCAGGAAGATCAGCATGCAACTTGGATAATACCCAATAATCCAAATCCTATAAGAGAGAAGCCAAGTCAACTGCCCAATATTCAGAACATCATCTCTGGATCTGTCAAGAATGAAGAATGGGTCAGAAGCAGAATCTGTAGACAAGGCCAGAATATACCTGAGAGAGTTTGCCTCAGAACAGATCACGCCTAAGGAGCAGTCAGATAAGTTGTCAGGAATGAACACCAGTAAGGACAAATTATTCCATCCGCAATACAAGGATTATTTCAATCAGTGAGGTGAACCGAGTCTTTTCTCAATGGACCCAAGAATCATATATTACCCACCGAAGACATATTTCAAGAATGTGAATGTGCCAAGAGCAGCAACAAAACTCTAGTATGTTGATACAAATTGCAAAGCATATTCTGAAGTTCAACGGTACAAATACAAAAAAATTTGGGCACTGTGAACAAGGTTTGTAAGAAATATGGTTGCATTTACGGCTGCCCAGAATCAATGAGAACTTCACATGCTTGGAAGCTCAGCTGAACCGAATGGAATTATCCGTCAATTGCTTACTATCAGCAACACCTAGTTTGAATACGAAGGGTATTCCGAATTAATTAACAATGAGGTCTGCACCAGTCTTGCAACGTTTACAACAACAATGATCAGACCAGCAGAAGACAAGCAATGTGTGTGACCATTAAAATATCTTCAGTCAAGGTATGGCCTATACCAAGTTTGGCTCCGCTATGGGTAAAATTCCGGATACTTCGGAAGGAAGCGAGAATCGGCCATAATTCCGACTGCGTACACAGTGAAAGGCTTCCAGTATAAGGAACCCAGCCTTCCTTCGCAAGCTACCAGGCTGCCAATCTTACTTGGTACGCCACTTGGTGAGAAAATCTTCCGTGATACAGCACCCCCATCTTCCACAACGTGCTACCGCGGAAACCTTCCAGCATAAGACACCTGACCTTCGGCAGCAAGCCACTTGAAGGATAGCTTTTGAGGTACAATACCTAGCCTTCTTCAGCATGCTACCCTGGCAGAAGCTTCGAGCATAAGGAATTCAGTCTTCTTCAACACGCCATGTGCCCACAACAAGTTTGTTAGGAACACGAACTAGTCTGGACACACATCCGCCTCAGAACTCAGTGGTTGTGAAAGGATTTATCCTACACCTGCATATGTTGTGAGAATGCAGTCCAGTGGATCAGTTCATGTGAGCCACTCGTACACGGGAATGACTGTGTTCAGAGAAGAATTGGCCCCATGTTGAAAAGAAGAATATGAGCACCGCAACCCCTACGAGATATGCAAGAGTAAGTTGTGAGAACAAGCCCGACAAGCCGGGAAAACAATCAAGGAGCCGTGTTGGCAGGTCACTACAGGTCCATCAAAGGAAGCCTCAAGAACAAAGAAGTTTCGGACAAATAGCCTCCATGACGGTCAGCAAGATACAACATCACGGACAGAGAGGTATTACCAATCCTTGTCAGACTCTTGCATATACGGCCACAACAATGCAACCAACATGTTATACTCATCCGAAATACGGGCCATCAACCAAGATAAGAGGCTATGCTCCAAAGATACACCGATGGTAGCGATACTATGTTCAGTTCAGTAGTCATAGCAAGGACTACAGAGGCTATATATGACAGAATCATTTCCACAAGCAACAGAGTTTGAAACAAGACATTCAGATCGAATGGCTCAAAGCACGTCAGTGTTGGAAATATGCCTTAGAGCCAATAATAAAATGTTTATTATTATATTTCCTTGTTCATGATAATTGTCTATTATTCATGCTATAATTGTATTAACCGGAAACCGTAATACATGTGTGAATACATAGACCACAATATGTCCCTAGTGAGCCTCTAGTTGACTAGCTCGTTGATCAATAGATGGTTGTGGTTTCCTGACCATGGACATTGGATGTCGTTGATAACGGGATCACATCATTAGGAGAATGATGTGATGGACAAGACCCAATCTTAAGCATAGCACAAGATCGTGTAGTTCGTTTGCTAAAGCTTTTCTAATGTCAAGTATCATTTCCTTAGACCATGAGATTGTGCAACTCCCGGATACCGTAGGAATTCTTTGGGTGTATCAAACGTCACAACGTAACTGGGTGACTATAAAGGTGCACTACAGGTATCTCCGAAAGTGTCTGTTGGGTTGGCATGAATCGAGACTGGGATTTGTCACTCCGTATGACGGAGAGGTATCTCTGGGCCCACTCGGTAATGCATCATCATAATGAGCTCAATGTGACTAAGGAGTTAGTCACGGGATCATGCATTACGAAACGAGTAAAGAGACTTGCCGGTAACGAGATTGAACGAGGTACGGGGATACCGACGATCGAATCTCGGGCAAGTAACATACCGATGGACAAAGGGAATTGTATACGGGATTGATTGAATCCCCGACATCGTGGTGCATCCGATGAGATCATCGTGGAACATGTGGGAGCCAATATGGGTATCCAGATCCCGCTATTGGTTATTGGCCAGAGAGGTGTCTCGGTCATGTCTGCATGGTTCCCGAACCCGTAGGGTCTACACACTTAAGGTTCGGTGACGCTAGAGTTGTAATGGGAATAGTATGTGGTTACCGAAGGTTGTTTGGAGTCCCGGATGAGATCCCGGACGTGACGAGGAACTCCGGAATGGTCCGGAGGTGAAGATCGATATATTGGACGAAGGGTATTGGAGTCCGCAATTGTTCTGGGAGTACCGGGTGACAACCAGCGTGACCGAAAGGAATTTCGGAGGCCCAGCAAGCGTTGGGGGGCCTTATGGGCCAAGGGGAGGGGGCACACCAGCCCACTAAGGGGCTGTGCGCCCCTCCCACCCCATCTCACGTAACCTGGAGAGGTGGGGTGCCTCCCCTAGGGCAGCCGCCCCTCCCGGCTTGGGGGGCAAGTTTCCTAGGGGTGGGGGCGCCCAAACCCATCTAGGGTTTCCCCTGTGGCCGCCCCCCCTCCCCTAGGGAAACCCTAGGGCGCCTCCTCCTCCCCCTTCCCCTATATATAGTGAGGGATAGAGAGGGCTGCAATACCCCCTTCCCTGGTGAAGCCCTTCCCCCTCTCCAACACCTCCTCCTCCGTAGTGCTTGGCGAAGCCCTGCCGGAGAACCACGAGCTCCACCACCACGCCATCGTGCTGCCGTAGTTCTCCCTCAACTTCTCCTCTCCCCTTGCTGGATCAAGAAGGAGGAGACGTCCCCGGGGCTGTACGTGTGTTGAACGCGGAGGCGCCGTCCGTTCGGCGCTTGGATCAGATCTTCCGCGATTTGAATCGCCGCGAGTACGACTCCATCAACCGCGTTCTTGTAACGCTTCCGCTTAGCGATCTTCAAGGGTATGAAGATGCACTCCCTCTCTCTCGTTGCTAGCATCTCCTAGATTGATCTTGGTGACACGTAGGAAATTTTTGAATTATTACTACGTTCCCCAACAGTCAGCACCAACTGCTCGTAGACATCATGACATCATTGGAATAAGAGATTACTATCTATGATTACTTTGTGATCATGCCTGACATCTCAGTTGAGGATATAGCAGCAATAACTCGGTCATGTTGTTCCTTGAATTGTGGATCACCCAAGGACAAAGTCAGAATGCCGAAGATAAGAGGAAATGTAAGTACGGAACCCACAGCCAGACTGAGCATTCTGACACGGCAAAAAGAAAGTCACTCCTAGCCATTCGAGGCCATACGAGCACGTGAGCTTGGTACAAGGAAAGGATGTTTTGCCTGTGACAGTCAGGGTACGAAGCATCGCAATAAAACCCGAAGCAGTTGCTTCCAGGCCATGGAAACTGAGTTGTTTGTTGGTATTACCCGCTACCCCACCCAGCAACACCACTGCCAGGACAAGAGGTACACCTGACAGGAAAGAGAAGGATTCAATGCAGCTGTGTGCAGAGACAACGCATGGTCCATCAGAAGAGGCAGTTGAAAGGTCAGTGAACCAACGAAGACAAGATCGCTGATGGATCCAAGTCGCACATAGGTAAATCCCCCTTCACCGGGAGGTAAGCCCGGAAATCTCGAGGATGAGATTTTCTTAAGGGGGTATGTTTGTTACACACTGGTTTTCGCTCCTGTTTTTTTCCTTTGCGGGATTGACTCCCGTCTTTTTTTTCTCGGTGTTATTGGATTTTCTCTCGCTCTTGGGTATATGAAGATGGTCATTTAGCCTTGCCTTCCCTATCCAACCAGAGATTCTCTCAGGTCCAACCTTGCCACCCGAGATATATTCTCGGGGTTTTGCCGCCGAAACCCTACCTTCCGAGTTACCGGAAGGGAAACCCTAATTCTTGCAGTTACAAAGGAACCCTAATTTCCTTTGATCTGCTGACTCCCAAACTTTTTCCAGTGATCATCCATTATCTATAAACCCTGGATATGCAAAAATATTGCCAAGTCATTTGCAATATTTTTCATTTATAATTAATTCCTTTTTCTGCTGTTTAAAGGAATTAAATCCAGGAAAACATCGATCCATCTCCAAAGTTCATGAAAACTTGTGGAGATATTCTTTGTGATCATATTGAGCTCCCATAAAAATATTGGCCATAATTAAATAGGGGAAATTGCATTTTCCTATTAAATGCCAATATTGCATTTTGGGCCCTTTATAAAGGAACTACCATTTTGGTAGCCAGGAAAAATTCCAAATAATTTGTGGAGCTTCTCCTATCCATATCTTCACCATTTCCATCAAAATCCAAGTCCCATACTCCAAAGTTTGAGCACAGCCTCCATTTGCAAATTCTATTCAGATTTCCAGTTTGCAAAGGAAGTGCTTGAACCCTTGATCTATTTGAGCTGAAATTTTTCATGGTGATTAATATAAATAAATCACTCATGGAAACCAAAAACCAGCTCAATTCATATATCCATTTTCCCACAACATTTTTCCTAATTTTCTGTCCATTTGGAACCACTGTGAAGCAAGTACCATTTTGGTGTACCCAAATGGTATGAAACTTTTACAGTGGCTTCATATATCCAAATCAACACTCTCCACCAAAATTCAGCTCATTTCATCATGCCATTTTAGCACAGCTTCAAATCCATTTTCTGGACCAAATTCTGCATTACAAAGGAAGTATATGCAAATGAGGTCCAAATGACTTCAAATTTTGCCAGCATCTACTCCTTCCAACTACATTTCTCTGTGACATCTTTCCCAGCTCACTGGCACATTTTTCAGACCACAACTTCATGCCCAAGTTTATGTCCAGAAACTGTTTTGGACCCCTTCGATCAACCCAGACCCTTCCTGGTTCATTCAGAGCCATATCTTATCCATTTGAGAAATGATAAGCATGTTTGACAAGGTACTAGAGCCATCTAGTGCCCTGGACATCTGGTGCCGGTGGTGACCACGACTCTAGTCGGCAGCCGGCGTGAACTGTGGCAAAACAATCGTCGCCCGGCCACCTCCTACCGCCACAGCTTGTCTGCGGGTGCCGACTAACTCCCCACCGCACGCGTGTGCCCCCTGGAACCTTCTCCCCCTCGTCCCCTAGCTCCTGGTCGCCTCTACCGATGTCGATTCCTCGCTCGAACACCGCCACCTCGCCAAGCTCTGGAAGCTCCGTCCACCGTCGCGAGACCTCCCTCCTCGATCCTATATAAGTGCCCCGAGCCCCTCCTCCCTCGCCAGCAATTTTCCCCGCCGCTCCCTTGAGCTCCCGAAGCTCTCTCGCCTCCCATGGCCGCGGCTCCGCCGCCGTTACCCCTCGGCCCATCCCGGCGCCCTGGCCTCTCCCCTCTCCTCCATCCGTGTCCTCGGCCGCCCCTAGTCACCCGCAAGGTGCCGCCACCCTCCATTTCTTTGGGGAGGTGCTGCCGCCGTGGCTCCCCTGAAGCTCGCCGACTGCCCCGCGGTGGGTGGTGGAGGTAGCGCTGCAGGCCACCTCAGGCCTCCCCGCGCACACCAGTGGGCACGCCCAGGAGCGGCCATGCTCCTGCGCCTGCCGGCCAGCCTTGGGGAGCGGTGAGGCGATGGCCACGCCGGCAGCCGACTGCCTTCGTCTCTGTTCGGGCGGGCAGAAGAGGAGGACCAGGGGGGGCAAGGGAGATAAGGTGGGCCTGGCCCGCCAGTGGCCCACCAATTGTTTTTAAAAAAAATGGGAGCAGCGGTGGTGCGGGCCGGCCCAGTAAGTAGCTGAGGCGGCGGCCGATTCCAGCCCAATTCGGCCCAGGCGTATAGTCCTCTTATTATTTTCCAGAAAAAAAACTGTTGAGGGCCACTGTGTAACTATTTATATTACAAATTGGTCCCTGGAAGTCAAGTCTTCGTATCTTTTTATCCACAACTCCGAATTAGGTAAAACCAATGATCACGTCTTCAGTTCATCGAGCCCGTTTCGATGGAGTCATTTTCATAATGTTTACACACTGTGAAAATGACCATTTTGCCCTGGCCCTTCTATCAGCCCTTCGAGAGGGAATCCTTTCCAGCGAATTCTTCCGTGGCTTCACCGCACTTCTTCCCGGAGTATTCATCGACACCCAGGCAAGCCGACCATCTGATATATGCCCTAAAGCATTGCTCTGTGTTATTCTTGTGTGTTTAATTAATGATTATGCCTGTGATAGAAGTAATTAAACTTATGCTAGATTGTACTTACTATTTACATTACTTGCATTAGTTTGCTATGTGATAATTCAAAGTAATTTACTTAAAGGCATAGTTGCTGCCACCTCAACTTGTTGTGATAAACAACCATTCTTGCTAAGTACCTGCTAAAATTAAACCTAGTCGGTTGATCCAGAGTCACCTGTCCGGACTTATCCATGCAACCACATTTGCCGGTATGGGACGGCCTTGACTTGGTCTGATCGCGTGCTCTTTTATCGATACCACCAATTAGGGAAGGTCATGTGTGCATGCTACCCTAGCCCGGTGGGCGACGATAACCTTGTGAGCTCAGTTGAGTTATTTGCTGGCGTCCCTGTTTGGGACAGTTTAGTTGGCCACGACGGTGGCAGGTGTCACGAGGTGACACTGGGGCCACCCAGGACATGACCCTGGGAGGGTATGATTGTCGGTGGTACGATGGAAGAGTCACGGGTTAGGCAGGTTTCGTTGGAGCAACCCTGGTCCACCCGAATTGGATCACGAGGTCAGGTGCTCCATGGTGTGGGTAAAGTGCGCAACCTCTGCAGAGTGAAAAATCTATTCGAATAGCCGCGTCCACGGTATTGGATAGTCCGTCCAGACCTCACTAGGTGGTCAACCAAAATAGTAATAAAAATGATGGAAGAACTCGTTTTATGATCAGTAGTACTCGGTGACCCGTGAATATTTTGAGGGATGTAAGGCAACCCAGAAGAGAGTAAGTTTGTCAGACTTGTAGTGCAGACGCATAGATATCAGATGATGTCAGGAATATGATATATTAGCCATGGGATTGCTATGAGATGAGTGGTCGGATGACCGAAAGACTTGGATTGGATTTGGTTCAACGTCGGATTGGATCATGAGAATGTTCGGAGTATGGATTATTTACTTGATATGCTTTACTTTACTTTACTTGAGTAGTTATTGTTAGATAGTTATGCTATGTCATGACAATTAATATTGCTCTAATAACAAATGCATGCTTGAATGCCATGGATTGCTTTCCTTGGTGTATATGTTAGTTGGTTTGCTTGCGAGTACATTCAAAAGTACTCAGCGGCCTTTAACGTGGCCAGGTTCACATAAGGATCCGTCGTCGGTCGTTGAGGAGCCGGAACGTTCGCGGGCTAGGAGAGTAACCCAGTCAGATCCCTGTGGATTGGAGCCGCACCAGGACCATGCTGCCCTAGATAGAGCTTTTCCGCTGACATCACTCTTGTGTAATATCATGTAAGACCTATATATCCATTAATAGAAATGCCTGTGTTCATGATACTTGTTGTAAACGCGCATGCCAGAGTGATTTCCTGGCTGGCATGCGTGGCGACGGTATGGCTACAGTGGTAATCAGGCGGGCGCCACATATACGGGGAATCAACCGACCCTCCCAACCAACTAAGCTTGCCCCCCTAATTTTCAGGGTGGGTGGGGCCTCTCCCTCCCCCTTGATCCAATTACAGGTTGCCAACTAATCATTGATACGTCCATTTTGCATCATGATTACCTACTGTTATTTATAAAGTTTTTATGCATAATAATGTGTTTTGGAGTAATTCTAATGCCTTTTCTCTCATAATATGCAAGGTTCACACAAAGAGGGAGAATTCCGGCAGCTGTAAATCTGGACCTGAAAAAGCTACGTCAGGCTACCTATTCTGCACAACTCCAAATGAGCTGAAACTTCACGAGGAATTTTTATGGAATAAATAAAAAATACTGGAGAAAATAACTACCGAAGGGGGGCCACCTGGTGAGCACAAGACACGAGGGCGCGCCTGGCCCTGGGGGGGTTGTGCTCAGCCCGGCACACCTCCGGTGCCCATCTTCTGGTATATAAGTCATTTTGACCTAGAAAAAATAAGGAGAGGACTTTCGGGACGAAGCGCCGCCGTCTTGAGGCGGAACTTGGGCAGGAGCACTTTTGCCCTCCGGTGGAGCGATTCCACCGGGGGAACTTCCCTCCCGGAGGGGGAAATCATCGTCATCATCATCACCAACAACTCTCCCATCTTGGGGAGGGCAATCTCCATCAACATCTTCAACAGCACCATCTCCTCTCAAACCCTAGTTCATCTCTTGTGTTCAATCTTTGTACCAGAACTATAGATTGGTACTTGTGGGTGACTAGTAGTGTTGATTACATCTTGTAGTTGATTACTATATGGTTTATTTGGTGGAAGATTATATGTTCAGATCCATTATGCTATTTAATACCCCTCTGATCTTGAGCATGATTATCATTTGTGAGTAGTTACTTTTGTTCTTGAGGTCACGGGAGAAATCATGTTGCAAGTAATCATGTGAACTTGATATGTGTTTGATTTTACGATGATATGTATGTTGTGATTCCCTTAGTGGTGTCATGTGAACGTCGACTACATGACACTTCTCCATATTTGGGCCTAAGGGAATGCATTGTGGAGTAGTTATTAGGTGATGGGTTGCTAGAGTGACAGAAGCTTAAACCCTAGTTTACGCGCTATTCCGTAAGGGACCCGATTGGATCCAAAAGTTTAATGCTATGGTTAGAATTTATTCTTAATACTTTTCTCGTAGTTGCGGATGCTTGCGAGGGGGTTAATCATAAGCAGAAGTTTTGTTCAAGTAAGAACATCACCTAAGCACCGGTCCACCCACATATCAAATTATCAAAGTAGCGAACACAAATCAAACCAACATGATGAAAGTGACTAGGTGAAATTCCTGTGTACCCTCAAGAACGCTTTGCTTATCATAAGAGACCTTTTTGGCCTGTCCTTTGCCTCATAAGGATTGGGCTACCTTGCTGCACTTTTGTTACCATTACCGTTACTTGCTTGTTACAAATTATCTTGCTATCAAACTACTCATTACTTATAATTTCAGTGCTTGCAGACATTACCTTGCTGAAAACCGCTTGTCATTTCCTTCTGCTCCTCGTTGGGTTCGACACTCTTACTTATCGAAAGGACTATGATTGATCCCCTATACTTGTGGGTCATCAAGGCTCTTTTTT
Source organism: Thinopyrum elongatum (assembly GCA_011799875.1). Lineage (NCBI taxonomy): Eukaryota > Viridiplantae > Streptophyta > Magnoliopsida > Poales > Poaceae > Thinopyrum > Thinopyrum elongatum. The sequence continues at coordinate 624,518,383 of CM022303.1, read as the reverse complement.
GGCGCCGTTGCCGGGGAGTGAAGCACTCTTGGTAGGTGGAAATTGGTAACGAAAAATTATTACTATGTGCTGAAATTTACTGTCACTTGTTACTATGGAAAACAATCCTTTGAGGGGTTTGTTCGGGGTATCTTCACCTTGACCGGAAACACAATTAGTCACACCTCAACCTACTGCACCTACTAAAAATACTGAATATGAAATTCCTTCGGGTATGATAGAACAACTGCTAGCTAATCCTTATTCAGGAGATGGAACCGAACATCCTGATATGCACTTGATATATGTGGATGAAATTTGTGGATTGTTTAAGCTTGCAGGTTTACCCGGAGATGAAGCTAAGAAGAAGGTTTTCCCTTTATCTTTGAAGGGAAAGGCATTGGCATGGTATAGGGTATGCGATGATATTGGATCTTGGAATTGGAATCGGTTGAAATTGGAATTCCATCAAAAAAATTATCCTATGCATCTAGTTCATCGTGATCGGAATGATATATATAATTTTTGGCCTCGTGAAGGAGAAAGTATTGCTCTAGCTTGGGGGAGGCTTAATTCAATGTTATATTCATTCCCCAACCATGAGCTCTCAAGAGAAATTATTATTCATAATTTTTATGCTCGGCTTTCTCATAATGATCGATCCATGCTCGATACTTCTTGTACTGGTTCCTTTATGAAGAAGACTATTGAATTCCGGTGGGATCATTTAAAAAGAATTAAATGCAACTCTGAAGATTGGGAACTCGACAAAGGTAAAGAGTCAGGTATTAAGCTTAAGTTTGATTGTGTTAAATCTTTTATGAATACCGATGCTTTTCAAAAGTTTAGCACTAAATATGGACTCGACTCTGAGATAGTAGCCTCCTTTTGTGAATCTTTTGCTAATCATGTTGATCTCCCTAAGGAGAAGTGGTTTAAATATCACCCACCTATTAAAGAAGAAATTAAAGAACCAGTAATAGCTAAAGATGAAACTATTATTTATAATGTTGATCCAGTTGTTCCTACTGCTTACATTGAAAAACCACCTTTCCCTGTTAGGATGAAGGAACATGCTAAAGTTTCAACTGTGGTCAATAAAAGTTATATTAGAACCCCTAAACCAGCTGAACAAATCAAGGTAGAACCTAGTGGTGCTATGGTTAAGGATCACTTGGTCGATAATATTGATGGGCATGTTATTTACTTCGTTGGTGAAGCTGCAAGAATTGCCAAACCAGATGGGAAAGATAAACATAGACCCGTTGTTGGCATGCCCATTGTCTCAGTTAAAATAGGAGATCACTGTTATCATGGTTTATGTGACATAGGTGCTAGCGTGAGTGCTATTCCTTTTAAATTATATCAAGAAATTGTGAATGATATAGCACCTGCTGAAATAGAAGACATAGATGTTACTATTAAGCTTGCTAATAGAGACACCAACACACCACTTGGGATTGTTAGAGATGTTGAAGTCTTGTGTGGGAAAATAAAATACCCTACTGATTTTCTTGTTCTTGGTTCCCCACAGGATGACTTTTGTCCCATTATCTTTGGTAGACCTTTCTTGAACACCGTTAATGCTAAAATAGATTGTGAGAAACAAACTGTCGGTGTTAGCTTTGGAGATGAGTCTCATGAGTTCAATTTTTCCAAGTTTAGTAGAAAACCTCATAAAAAAGAATTGCCTAGTAAGGATGAAATTATTGGTCTTGCTTCTATTGCTGTACCTCCTACTGATCCTTTAGAACAATATCTGCTAGACCATGAAAATGATTTGCATATGCACGAAAGAAATGAAATAGAAAGAATCTTGTTCGAACAACAACCGCTGCTTAAGCACAATTTGCCTATTGAAACTCTAGGAGGTCCTCCTCCACCTAAAGGTGATCCTGTGTTTGAATTAAAACAATTGCCAGACACTTTGAAATATGCTTATCTTGATGAGAAAAAGATATATCCTGTTATTATTAGTGTTAACCTTTCAGAACATGAAGAAGTAAGATTATTGAAAGTTCTAAGGAAGAACCGAGCTGCTATTGGATATTCTCTTGATGATCTTAAGGGCATCAGTCCCACTCTATGTCAGCACAAGATTAATATGGAACCTGATGCTAAACCCGTTGTTGATCACCAACGTCGGTTAAATCCGAAGATGAAAGAAGTGGTAAGAACGGAAATATTAAAACTTCTTGAAGCAGGTATAATCTATCCTATAGCTGATAGTAGATGGGTGAGTCCTATCCATTGTGTTCCTAAGAAAGGAGGTATTACTGTTGTTCCTAATGATAAGAATGAACTTATTCCACAAAGAATTGTTACAGGCTATAGAATGGTAATTGATTTTAGAAAATTAAACATAGCAACTAGAAAAGATCATTACCCTCTGCCTTTTATTGATCAAATGCTAGAAAGATTATCTAAGAACACACATTTTTGCTTCCTTGATGGATATTCTGGTTTTTCACAAATACCTGTTTCTCAACCTGATCAAGAAAAGACCACTTTTACTTGTCCTTTTGGAACTTATGCTTATAGACATATGCCTTTTGGTTTATGCAATGCACCTGCTACCTTTCAAAGATGTATAACTGCTATATTCTCTGACTTTTGTGAAAAGATTGTTGAGGTTTTCATGGATGACTTTTCTGTTTATGGGAAGTCTTCTGATGATTGTTTAAGCAATCTTGACCGAGTTTTGCAGAGATGTGAGCAAACAAATCTTGTCTTGAATTGGGAGAAGTGCCACTTTATGGTTAACAAAGGTATTGTTTTGGGCCATAAAATTTCTGAAAGAGGTATTGAGGTGGACAAAGCTAAGGTTGATGCAATTGAGAAAATTCCATGTCCTAAAGATATCAAAGGTATTTGTAGTTTCCTTGGTCATGCTGGTTTCTATAGGAGATTTATCAAAGACTTTTTCTAAAATTTCTAGGCCTCTTACAAATCTTTTGCAAAAGGATATTCCTTTTGTTTTTGATGATGATTGTTTAGAAGCCTTCGAAACACTCAAGAAAGCCTTAATTTCTGCACCTATTGTTCAAGCACCTAATTGGAACCTGCCTTTTGAAATTATGTGTGATGCTAATGATTATGCTGTTGGTGCTGTTCTAGGACAAAGAGTTGATAAGAAACTGAATGTTATTCACTACGCAAGTAAAACTCTAGACAGTGCACAAAGAAATTATGCCACTACTGAAAAAGAATTTCTAGTAGTGGTGTTTGCTTGTGATAAATTTAGATCCTATATTGTAGATTCAAAAGTAATTGTTCACACTGATCATGCTGCAATAAAGTATCTTATGGAAAAGAAAGATGCCAAACCTAGGCTTATTCGATGGGTTCTCTTGCTACAAGAATTTGATTTGCATATCACTGATAGAAAAGGAGCGAAGAACCCGTAGCTGATAACTTGTCTAGGCTTGAAAATATTCTTGATGACCCACAACCTATTAATGATAGCTTTCCTGATGAGCAGATAGCTGCAATAAATAGTACACCTTGGTATGCTGACTATGCTAATTACATTGTTGCTAAATACATACCCCCTAGCTTTACATACCAACAAAAGAAAAAAATCTTCTATGATTTAAGACATTACTTTTGGGATGACCCACATCTTTATAAAGAAGGAGTAGATGGTATTATTAGACGTTGTGTACCTGAGCATGAACAGGGACAAATCCTACGGAAATGTCACTCCGAAGCTTATGGAGGACATCATGCGGGAGACAGAACTACTCACAAGGTATTGCAATCTGGGTTTTATTGGTCTACTCTCTTCAAGGATGCTCATAAGTTTGTCTTATCTTGTGATTAATGTCAAAGAATAGGTAATATCGGTAAGCATCAAGAAATGCCTATGAATTATTCACTTGCTGTTGAACCATTTGATGTTTGAGGATTTGATTACATGGGACCTTTTCCTTCATCTAATGGGTATACTCATATTTTCATTGCTGTTGATTATGTTACTAAGTGGGTAGAAGCTATTCCAACTAGTAGTGCTGATCACAACATCTCTATTAAAATGCTTAAAGAAGTTATTTTCCCAAGGTTTGGAGTCCCTAGATATTTAATGACTGATGGTGGTTCACACTTTATTCATGGTGCTTTCTGTAAAATGCTTGCCAAGTATGATGTTAACCATAGAATTGCATCACCCTATCATCCTTAGTCTAGTGGTCAAGTTGAACTTAGCAATAGAGAAATAAAATTAATTTTACAAAAGACTGTCAATAGGCCCCGAAAGAATTGGTCTAAGAAATTAGATGATGCACTTTGGGTTTATAGAACATCATATAAAAATCCTATGGGTATGTCTCCCTATAAAATGGTTTATGGAAAAGCTTGTCATTTGCCTCATGAGTTAGAACATAAAGCTTATTGGGCAATTAAAGAATTCAACTATGATTTCAAACTTGCTGGTGAGAAGAGGTTATTTGATATTAGCTCATTAGATGAATGGAGAACCCAAGCTTATGAAAATTCCAAGTTATTTAAAGAAAAAGTTAAAAGAAGGCATGATAAAAGAATCCAAAAGCGTGAGTTCAAAGTTGGAGAGTATGTTCTTTTGTACAACTCTCGTTTCAGATTCTTTGTAGGAAAACTCCTCTCCAAATGGGAAGGACCCTATGTTATCGAGGAGGTTTATCGATCTGGAGCTATCAAAATAAATAATGCCAAAGGTACTAACCCGAATGTTGTTCATGGGCAACGAATAAAACATTATATCTCAGGTACGCCCATTAATGTTGAAAGCAATATTATCCAAACTATGACACCGGAAGAACACATAAAGGAAACCTTCCGGAACACTCCAGAATCATGAAAAAAGAGGAGGTACGTGATACGGTAAGTAAACGGACTCCGAAAAATCTGCAAAACTACTTTCTGTCAGTTTTGGAATATTTAAAAAATTAGGAAAATAAGAAACTATCAGGAAGGTGACCCTGGTGGGCACAAGACACCAGGGTGCGCCTGGCTTGCCTGGCGCGCCCAGGTGGGTTGTGCCCACCTCGGGTACCTTCCGGACTCCGTTTTTCTTCCATTTGCTTGTTTCCCAAGATAAAAAATCTTTATATACCCCCCGAACCTATTGACCTCCGTATCACGAACAAATCTCCTGTTTTCTTTTCTTGCTGTTTTCTGTCAGATCTGTTAAGCCAGGCATCATGTCTTCTCCCTCCTCCAACAACATGGAAGAAGATGCTTGGTTGCTACAGGGGAGCTAAGGAGAGAGGGAGTTGAGAAGGTTGCCATGGAGGAAGATGAAGGGAATACCCTTGGGGTTCACCCACCAGCTTTCGAGAGAGGCACACTGGCCGGCATCTACACTCGTCCTAATCCTCATCAGGCCATAAGATCATTAAACAATCAAGAGAGCCCTGAAGTGCACGAAGAACTCCCACCAAGGAGACCTTTACACAGGTTACATCGTAACAATTTTCACAACTTGATTCACAATTCTGGATTCAAAAATACTCCTCGTGTGCACATACCGTCCAATTGGGACATATCTCGTCCAAGAGAAAGGGATGCAGGAACAAACTCTTGGAGCTCGGAGAATAAACACATTATGGCTGAAGTGGAGAAAAACACTGAGTTGCTTCATAGGGACCTTCGAGAGATTCAAGGATTGAGGGAGCTACTCATGATTATATTGGAAAATGCTATTACTTCATCACCACCACCTCCTTCTTCATCACCAAAAGAAAATTGAGTATCGGGTATGGGCACTCCCCTTGGCTTACGCCAAGCTTGGGGGAGGTGCCCCGGTATCGTATCACCTCCACTATCTTTTGCCTTTACTTTTCTTAGTTTGATCCATAGTTATCTTTTGCTTTAGATGAATAAAGTTTAGTTCGATCCTTTCTTTTTGAGAGTTTGCTTAGTGATCTATCCTTGTAATCGTGTGCGAGTTATATAATAAAGTTTAGTTTGAGTTTTGCTTTCTTTACTTTCTTGTTTCAATAAAAAGAAAGGAAATAAATGAAAAAGATCATATGCTAATCTTATGGTAAGTAATGACACCACATAAGGAAAAGTATAAGTAGAAAATTTTATTGGAGATTGACAAACATAGCATTGGTCAATGATGCAATTCATGAAAGAATTAATAAGGGAAGAGAAGATTCACATGCAAATACACTATCTTGGAAATCTTTTGTGATTGTGAGCCCCCATCAAAATATTATATGCCAAAATTGTTGACGTTGGACAAGGAAGACAACGTAATGATTTATGTTTGTTCATATTCACATAGAAGTTATATTGTCATAGATCCTTCAACATGTGGTGCTTGCCCCTATCTTTACTAGCCAAAAACTCCGCACCAAGTATAGATACTACTTGTGCATCCAAAAACCCTTAAACCCAAATCTTGTTTTGAGAGTCCACCATACCTACCTATGGATTGAGTAAGATCCTTCAAGAAAGTTGTCATTGGTGCAATAAGGCAATAAAAATTGCTTCTAAAAGTGTTAGATCATTTAGTGTAAGAGAAAATTGAGCATTGTACGAACTTGTGATGGCAAAGAATAAAAGCAACAGACTGCATAATAAAGGTTGCTATCATAAGGGGCAATATAACGTGACGTTCTTTTGCACTAAGGGATTGAGCATATAAACAAAAAGCGCATGGCAACCTCTGCTTCCCTCTGCGAAGGGCCTATCTTTTACATTTATGTATTTACTTCCATGCAAGAGTCAAAGTTTTTCTCTCTATTCCTTTTTATTTTTCTCTTTTGGCAAGCATCATGTGGTGAGGAAAGATCTAGGCACATATATCCAGTTGGATATGGGTAGCATGAGTTATTATTGTTGACATCACCCTTGAGGTGAATACGTTGGGTGGCGAAATTATAAGCCCCTATCTTTCTATGTGTCCGGTTGAAACGTTTTGCTCATGTATATGCGGTGAGTGTTAGTAATCATAGAAGACTATATGATTGTTGAGTATGCGGACTTGCCTAAACGCTCCGATACGTGACCCTTCCTGAAAAGATGATGAATTGTAGTTGCAAAGTTGACTGAGAACATAGTTTGTTGGTTTCCAATAGAGTTTATGCTTTATAATTCGATGTTGTGATGAATTGTTACTTATTCATGAGAAGTCTATGATAAAAGTTCTATGATAAAAGTTTTATGTTAAAGTTTGTTGCTGTTATAATAATTTACATGATGCTTCTATGTCCATATTTTTTTTATCGACACCTCTCTCTCTAAGCATGTGGACATGTTTTTCGATTTCAGTTTTTGCTTGAGGACAAGCGAGGTCTAAGCTTGGGGGAGTTGATACGTCCATTTTGCATCATGATTACCTACTATTATTTATAATGTTTTTATGCATAATAATGCTTTTTGGAGTAATTCTAATGCCTTTTCTCTCATAATATGCCAGGTTCACACAAAGAGGGAGAATTCCGGCAGCTGGAAATCTGGACCTGAAAAAGCTACGTCAGGCTACCTATTCTGCACAACTCCAAATGAGCTGAAACTTCACGAGGAATTTTTATGGAATAAATAAAAAATACTGGAGCAAATAACTACTGGAGGGGGGCCACCTGGTGAGCACAAGACACCCGGGCGCGCCTGGCCCCCCAGGCGCGCCCTGGTGGGTTGTGCTCAGCCCGGCCCACCTCCGGTGCCCATCTTCTGGTATATAGGTCATTTTGACCAAGAAAAAATAAGGAGAGGACTTTTGGGACGAAGCGCCGCCGTCTCGAGGCAGAATTTGGGCAGGAGCACTTTTGCCCTCCGGCGGAGCGATTCCGCCGGGGGAACTTCCCTCTCGGAGGGGGCAATCATCGTCATCATCATCACCAACAACTCTCCCATCTTGGGGAGGGCAATCGCCATCAACATCTTCAACAGCACCATCTCCTCTCAAACCCTAGTTCATCTCTTGTGTTCAATCTTTGTACAGGAACTATAGATTGGTACTTGTGGGTGACTAGTAGTGTTGATTACATCTTGTAGTTGATTACTATATGGTTTATTTGGTGGAAGATTATATTTTCAGATCCATTATGCTATTTAATACCCCTATGATCTTGAGCATGATTATCATTTGTGAGTAGTTACTTTTGTTCTTGAGGTCACGGGAGAAATCATGTTGCAAGTAATCATGTGAACTTGATATGTGTTCGATATTTTGATGATATGTATGTTGTGATTCCCTTTGTGGTGTCATGTGAACGTCGACTACATGAAACTTCACCATATGTGGGCCTAAGGGAATGCATTGTGGAGTAGTTATTAGGTGATGGGTTGCTAGAGTGACAGAAGCTTAAACCCTAGTTTATGCGCTATTCCGTAAGGGACCGATTGGATCCAAAAGTTTAATGCTATGGTTAGAATTTATTCTTAATACTTTTCTCGTAGTTGCGGATGCTTGCGAGGGGGTTAATCATAAGTAGGAGGTTTGTTCAAGTAAGAACAGCACCTAAGCACCGGCCCACCCACATATCAAATTATCAAAGTAGCGAACACAAATCAAACCAATAGGATGAAAGTGACTAGGTGAAATTCCCGTGTACCCTCAAGAACGCTTTGCTTATCATAAGAGACCATTTTGGCCTGTCCTTTGCCTCATAAGGATTGGGCTACCTTGCTGCACTTTTGTTACCATTACCGTTACTTGCGCGTTACAAATTATCTTGCTATCAAACTACTCATTACTTATAATTTCAGTGCTTGCAGACATTACCTTGCTAAAAACCGCTTGTCATTTCCTTCTGCTCCTCGTTGGGTTCGACACTCTTACTTATCGAAAGGACTACGATTGATCCCCTATACTTGTGGGTCATCAATCATTACCCCGTAAAACGCCCGTAATTGTCCGTTGATCTAGCATTGCCGATCTTGGATTGGATGTAAGGGGTGGGAAGGGGCCCACCTCCCTGAAAATCAGGGGGGAGAGTGTTATAGTTAGGAATATTCTTTGTAAAAATCCCGTAAAGGCCCGTGTGTGTAGTATTATTGGACACTAAAACGTGTGGAGGAGAGCAAACAGATAAGGCAGAGGGAGAAAGCGGTGGACTGGCCCACAAGGCCACATGTCGAGCAGGGGACGAGGTTTACAAAAACAAGAGATCAATCGGTTTAAAACAATGCTTTTCCTTAGATATTCGCTGCATGTTTCACCTTATTATTTCTTTCATGTGAGTATGACCGTGGGCCAATTTGTTGGTGGGGTCGCATTGTGTTGGCTGGGTGTGGAGTGGACGGGTGTGATTGGTTGCTCCTTGCGTAGAGCCCATTGGGCAACCGTGCGAACCATAGCCCCAATCCACAGCCCCCACGCCCCTCACTCCTACCTCCCTCGTCCATCACCACGCTCCTTCCCTCCTCCTCCTCCTCCTCCCTCATCGGCACGGCCTCCGCGCCCTAGGAGCCCCGCCGCTGACTGCTACTCCTCCACCACCACGCCTCTTCCTCCTCCTCGCCTTCCTATCGCTCGTGCGCAGGTCGCCGCTATGGGAGAGCAGGGAAAATGCTGGGTCTTCAAGATGGGGTGGTCAGGAAGGCTTCCCAGCCTAACGGTGTCGTCATGGGAGGAGGCTCACCATTGAAGAGCAGCCGCAGGTGCATAGCGTCCAAAGAGGTGCAGCCGAGAGGAGGTGAGGATGAGTCGCTCGATTGACAAGAGAAGGGCAGAGGATTGGATCGAGGGGGCCTGCATGTCCATGCCGCTGCCTTGATTCGCTAGTCGCCGCCTAGAGTCTCCCTGGCTGCCGTCTCAAGCCGCAACCGCGAGTCAACTCCACCACTGCCGCCAGGAATCCCGTCCCCAGCAAGGTTGCTTCCTTCGAATCCCTGCTCTACCTGGTCTTCCTGCCCTGCTTATTACATGTGTGATGTGTGCGTGCTTGCTGCTATCGTGCTGCGTGCGTGCTTGCTGGCTTGCTACTGGGTGCTCTGCCGCTGGGTGTTGAGCCGCTGATGGCCTGATGCCGATGCTTTGTTGTATATATATTTGTATAATGCTTGTATCTTGCTTTCTTGTAAATTGACTTTGTTGCTTGTTGTGGCTGACCTGCTGATGTTGCTGCTTTGCTGGCCAAGGAGTAAGTTCAGTGACATAAAGACACAAGAGATATTCAGTTATGTTGATTGGGGAAATTAGCATCCAGTCAACAAATGGGGCAGTATTTTGATCTCATTTCATCTCAGGCATTGATTATTTGTTGTCTTCTTTGCATGAATTTTATTAATTATTTATATATACTTGCCGTATCTTTGTACTGCTGTTTTTACAAATTGTCGTATCCTGTGTGCTCGTTTCTATATCGCCGTACCTGTGTTGATGTACGGTGCTTCATAGCAAAAAATTATACTTACTAAAGAATGTGTTCCTTTTCTTGTTCCCATTGCTCGATAAGCATGATCACGTTTCTACTAATTGATTATACATACATATGATCTTTCTTTTGATTATTTTGCGGTACTTCTGATTGACACTATGAGGTGCTTCCTTGTCATGCAGATTCATCCTTTACTTAAATATTGATGATGATATGGTTGTAAATTAGTCTGGTATATGCCAATAGTTGTCTCTTCCAGAAGATTTTTTGTCAGAATAGCTTACCTAAAGAGTTGGTTGTTCGTCTAAATTGAACACCCAACTATAAGAATGGGCTGACAACACTGATTGACTCTATTGCACTTCTATGTTGCCCAGATGCATTATTTACTTATACACTCATGATATTGTTGTAGCTAAACAAATTGGTGAAAAACCACATCAACCCAGCTGTAAGAATGCAATCTTATGATTCATACTCACCTATGGTTTCTATATTGTAGATTCTTTTGACGAAACTATATTGTACATTTAATAACCTGACTTCTTCCATGAGAGAGGTACTTAGAGGTTTAACTGAGTGAGATGGGGTTTAGGGACAAGAAGAGGAACCATGGGTGGGTGCTCCTGGTGCGTGTGTGCTTTCCTTCGAACCAAATGCACCTAATAGAAAGTCAGAAACACACACACACACACACACACATGCATGCATGCATTTTGTTCTTGTCCCTGATGTTGTGTTGTTATTGGTGCAACCGCTGGAGGGGAAAGAGCAGAGGATATCTTGGGGGCTTAATCGGTTTATCTGTCTGTGCAGGGATGGCAAGGCAGCTTGAAGGTGGTCACGGCCATCTCGTGGAGATGGTGCAAGCTGTCAAGAATCACGGTGTTGGGGCATTGCACTTCGCCACCGGGTGCAAGATGGCGGAAGTGTGCGAGTACCTATTGAGGTTGTCCAGGTGGATGTGGATGCCGTTAACCAAGCAGGTGTGTGTCTGCAAATTTAGCGTGACATTGTTACATAGAAAGTTTGAATGTATGCTCAGAAAACTTCATTTGTTCTGAATTTCTGATGTAACTGCATAAGCTTCCTTTTCCTGTGGTCTTGGCAGGTAGAACACCTCTGGTTTGGGCAATCACTGCTGATAAAAGTGGGTACCTGAATGTTGTCAGGTGTGATCTTGATCATGGTGCCAATCCTGACATAATAGGGTTTACTCTACATGAGTCCATAAAAAATGAAGTATAAAACATATCATATATTTTATTTGGCATAGAACAATGTCACAAATTGATTCATTTCATAACTCCATTGATGAAGTTGAAAGAAATGAAGTGAAGCATATAAGAATTTCTTATCTCACATTATATTCTATACATCTGATTTAGGGCATTGTGAAATAGTAGAACACTTGCTCTCTAGGGGTGCTTATGTCGATACATTTTATATGGATCATGGGACTGTTGGGAAATGTTGCATGGAAAACAAAAAAAATTCTACGCACACGCAAGATCTATCCATGGAGATGCATAGCAACAAGAGAGGAGAGTTGATGTCTACTACGCAACCTTCTTCTTGTAGACTCGTGTTGGGCCTCCAAGCGCAGATTTTTGTAGGACAGTAGCAAATTTCCCTCAAGTGGATGACCTAAGGATTACCAATCCGTGGGAGGCATAGGATGAAGATGGTCTCTCTCAAACAACACTGCAACAAAATAACAAAGAGTCTCTTGTGTCCCCAACACACCCAATACAATGGTAAATTGTATAGGTGCACTAGTTCGGCGAAGAGATGGTGATACAAGTGTAATATGGATGGTAGATATAGGTTTTTGTAATCTGAAAATATAAAAACAGCAAGGTAGCAAGTAACAAAAGTGAGCTAAAACCGTATTGCAATGCTTGGAAACAAGGCCTAGGGTTCATACTTTCACTAGTGCAAGTTCTCTCAACAATGATAACATAATTAGATCATATAACAATCCCTCAACATGCAACAAAGAGTCACTCCAAAGTCACTAATAGTGGAGAACAAACGAAGAGATTATTGTAGGGTACGAAACCACCTCAAAGTTATTCTTTCTGATCGATCTATTGGGCTATTCCTATAAGTGTCACAAACAGCCCTAGAGTTCGTACTAAAATAACACCTTAAGACACACATCAACCAAAACCCTAATGTCACCTAGATACTCCAATGTCACCACAAGTATCCGCGGGTTTGATTATACGATATGCATCACACAATCTCAGATTTATCTATTCAAACCAACACAAAGAACTTCAAAGAGTGCCCCAAAGTTTCTACCGGAGAGTCAAGACGAAAACGTGTGCCAACCCCTATGCATAAGTTCACAAGGTCACAGAACCGCAAGTTGATCACCAAAACATACATCAAGTGGATCATGTGAATATCCCATTGTCACCATAGATATGCACATGCAAGACATACATCAAGTGTTCTCAAATCCTTAAAGACTCAATCCGATAAGATAACTTCAAAGGGAAAACTCAATCCATTACAAGAAGGTTGAGGGGGAGAAACATCATAAGATCCAACTATAATAGCAAAGCTCGCGGTACATCAAGATCGTGCCAAATCAAGAACACGAGAGATAGAGATCAAACACATAGCTACTGGTACATACCCTCTGCCCCGAGGGTGAACTACTTCCTTCTCATCATGGAGAGCACCGGGATGATGAAGATGGCCACCGGTGATGGTTTCCCCCTCCGGCAGAGTGCCAAAACGGGCTCCCGATTGGTTTTTTGTGGCTACAGAGGCTTGCGGCGGTGGAACTCCTGATCTAGGTTTTGTTCTGGGGTTTTTGGGATTTCTAAGAGGTGTTGGCGTCGTGGACAAGTCAAGGGGGCCCACGAGGCGACGACAAGGACGGGGGGCGCGCCCTAGGGGGGTGCGCCCTCCACCCTTGTGGTGGCCTCGGGACTCCTCTCCGATATCTTTTTGTTCCAGTATTTTTCATATTTTCCAAAAATATTCTCCGTAAATTTTCAGGCCAATTGGACTCCGTTTGATATTCCTTTTCTGCGAAACTCAAAAACAAGGAAAAAACAGAAACTGGCACTGGGCTCTAGGTTAATAGGTTAGTCCCAAAATTCATATAAAATAGCATATAAATGCATATAAAACATCCAAGATGGATAATATAATTACATGGAATAATAAAAAATTATAGATACGTTGGAGACGTATCAAGCATCCCCAAGCTTAATTCCTGCTCGTCCTCTAGTAGGTAAATGATAAAAACAAATTTTTTGATGTGGAATGCTAGCAAGTGCACAAGTTTGATCAATGATAATTTCAATCACTTTTTCTAGCATTATTATATATCATAAACAGTAGCTCATCTCATAAAACTTCTCATGATCAAGTAGGAAACTATTCACATGTTAAAGCATAGATCATAAACTTTCTTGAAAACTAACAAACTAGGTTCTCAGTCATCAAACAATTGCAATTCATCTTATTTTCAGGAGGGGTCTATGTAAGAGCTTTGATTTAGCAAATCCCACATACTCAACTATCATATAGTCTTCCATGATTGCTACCACTCAGAGCATATTTTTAGAACAAATAGCATCCATTGAACACAGAGAAACATAGGGGCTTAATGTTTCGCCTCCCAACTTATTTATCATATAGATAATTGTCAACAATAACAATTCATTATCAAATATATTTGAATGGCCATATATGCTTTGATCTTTCCCCATCACATGATGCTTGCCAACTAAAGACTGGGTTGGAATGAGAAGGAATACTACTGACTCTTGCATAAAAGTAAAAGATAGGCCCTTCGCAGAGGGAAGTAGGGATTTGCAGAGGTGCCAGAGCTCGAAGCTTTTAAAACAGAGATGAAAATAATTTTGAGAGGTATGCTTTCATCGTCAACATAACAACCAAGAGTTCTCACTATCTTCCATGCTAGACACATTATAGGCAGTTCCCAAACAGAATGGTAAAGTTTTTACTCCCCTTCCACCAACAATCACACTCCACGGCTAGCCGAATTCATGGGTGCCGTCCATACCAACAACTTTCCTGGGGGAGTTTTGTTTAATTATTTGAAGTTTTGTTTTTGATCTTTTGATCATAAGACTGGGCATCCCAATTACCAGCCACTCTCTCGTGAATGCCTAGTGAATAAACACTCATCGTGAGAATAACCCACCTAGCATGGAAGATACTGACAGCCCCTAGTCGCTACATGAGCGATTCGGGCATACAAAACAGATTATTATTTGAAGGTTTAGAGTTTGGCACATGCAAATTTACTTGGAACGGTAGGTAAATACCGCATATAGGTAGATATGGTGGACACTCATGGAGGAAACTTGGTTCAAGGATATTGGATGCACAAGCAGTATTCCCACTTAGTACAGAGATTTTGGCTAGCAAAAGATTCTAAATAGCAAGCACCACATGTTGGAGGATCCATAACAATATAACTTCTATACAAATATACCCAATCATAACTCATTACGTTGTCTTCCTTGTCCAACTTCAACTAATTTGCTCAAGTTTGAAAATAATTAATGGGGCTCACAATCATAGAAGATGTCCAAGATAGTATATTTATATGTGAAATCTCTCTTCCTTCAATATTCTTTCATGAATTGTTCAAGTGACCAATACTATGTTTGCCAACTTTCAATAAATTTACCACCTCTACTTCATATATGTGAAGTCATTACTCCCCATGGTATAAGCATATGAAGCATATATAATTTCAGATTAATGATATTCAATTCATTCAACCATTTACTCATGGGATATAAGTGAAGCACATGAGTAAATGACTAACTACTCCAAAAAGATATAAGTGAAGATCAATGAGTAGTCAAATAATTAAGTAGCTATGTGAAGACTCTCTCTCATAAAGAAAATTTAGATCTTAAGTACTTTATTCAAACAGCAAGCAAAACAAAAATAAAATTACATTGCAAGGATAGCACATATCATGTGAAGAAGCAAAAACTTAGGCTCAACCGATACTAACCGATAATTGTTGAAGAAGAAAGGTGGGATGCCAACCGGGGCATCCCCAAGCTTAGATGCTTGAGAATTCTTGAAATATTGACTAGGGATGCCTTGGGCATCCCCAAGCTTGAGCTTTTGTGTCTCCTTAATTCTTCTCATATCACGGTTTCCCTAATTATTAAACACTTCATCCACATAAAACTCAACAAGAACTCGTGAGAAAAGTTAGTATAAATCAAATGCAAAACCTTATCATTCTCTACTGTAGCAAATCAATAAAATTATTATTTAGCATTGCATACTAAATTCCTCTGCATATTTAATACTCCTATCCTCAAATAGAATCATTAAACAAGCAAACATATGCAAACAATGCAAACATAACAGCAATCTGTCAAAACAGGACAGTCTGTAAAGAGTGCAATTGTACTCATACTTCCCGAACTCCAAATATTCTTAAAACTCACCACACTGTATAAAATTTGTTGTTACTCCTTGTGTAAAAATTTCAAGATTTTACCACGTCCTGACTTTCCATAAGAATTCAGACAATGATAAAAAACTTTCTGTTTTCAAAACAGCAACATATAGACACAAAATAAGCATGGTAAAGGCTATACTTGACACTTTTATTGAAATAAAAGGTGCAAAACATTATTCTAAATAACAGCAAGCAAGTACTAATAAAATAAAATGACGCTCCAAGCAAAACACATATCATGTGGTGAATAAAAATATAGCCTCAAGTAAATTTACCGATGATGTTGGAGACGAAAGAGGGGATGCCTTCCGGGGCATCCCCAAGCTTAGTTCCTTGGATCTTCCTTGAATATTACCTTGGGGTGACTTGGGCATCCCCAAGCTTAGGGTCTTGTCACTCCTTATTCTCCTCATATCGATATCTCACCCAAAACTTGAAAACTTCAATCACACAAAACTTAACAAAACCTTCGTGAGATCCGTTAGTATAATAAAACAAATCATTCACGTTGGTACTGTCAAGACAAGATTAATAACTTTTCTCACATTATGCCTACTGTACCCTATCATTTCTACAATTTATATTAAGCAATATAAGCCATAGAAACTAGAAAACAAGCAAACTATGCATCAAAAATAGAATCTGTCAAAATCAGAACAGTCTGTGAAGATCTGAATTGAGCTCATACTTCTGTTACTCCAAATATTCTGAAAAATTAGGAAAACGTAGAAAATTTGTATATCAATCCTCTGTAAAAAAAATTCAGAGTGTTTCCACGTTCCAGTGAAATATAGGAATTTCTGTACTGGACGCAAAAGTTTCTGTTTTTGCACAGAATCAAGTCAACTATCATCCACACTATCCCAAAGGCTTTACTTGGCACTTTATTCAAACAAAAGCTATAAAACATGATTACCACAGTAGCTTAATCATGTGAACACACAAAAACATTAAGGGTAAATATTGGGTTGTCTCCCAACAAGCGCTTTTCTTTAATGCCTTTTAAGCTAGGCATGATGATTTCAATGATGCTCACATAAAAGATAAGAATTGAAACACAAAGAGAGCATCATGAAGCATATGACTAACACATTTAAGTCTAACCCTTTTCCTATGCATAGGGATTTTGTGAGCAAACAATTTATGGGAACAAGAATCAACTTGCATAGGAAGGCAAAACAAGTGCAACTTCAAAAATTTCAACACATAGAGAGGAAACTTGATATTATTGCAATATGTAAGAGCACATGTTCCTCTCTCATAATAATTTTCAGTAGCATCATGAATGAATTCAACAATATAACCATCACATAAAGCATTCTTTTCATGGTTCATAAGCATAGAAAATTTACTACTCTCCACATAAGCAAATTTATTCTCATTCATAATAGTGGGAGCAAACTCAACAAAATAACTATCATGTGAGGCATAATCCAATTGAAAATTAAAATCATGATGACAAGTTTCATGGTTATCATTATTCTTTATAGCATACATGTCATCACAATAATCATCATAGATAGGAGGCATTCTTTCATCATAATAAATTTGCTCATCAAAACTTGGGGGACAAGAAATATCATCTTCATCAAACATAGCATCCCCAAGCTTATGGCTTTGAATATCATTAGCATCATGGATATTCAAAGAATTCATACCAACAACATTGCAATCATGCTCATAATTCAAATATTTAGTGCCAAACATTTTATACAATTCTTCTTCTAACACTTGAGCACAATTTTCCTTTCCATCATTTCACGGAAGACATTAAAAAGATGAAGCATATGAGGCAACCTCAATTCCATTTTTTTTGTAGTTTTCTTTTATAAACTAAACTAGTGATAAAACAAGAAACTAAAAGATTCAATTACAAGATCTAAAGATATACCTTCAAGCACTCACCTCCCCGGCAACGGAGCCAGAAAAGAGCTTCGTTGATGGGATGTGAGTGCCGCTTACCTAGCCTCCCCGGCAACGGCGCCAGAAAAGAGCTTGATGTCTACTACGCAACCTTCTTCTTGTAGACTCGTGTTGGGCCTCCAAGCGCAGAGTTTTGTAGGACAGTAGAAAATTTCTTTCAAGTGGATGACCTAAGGTTTATCAATCCATGGGAGGGGTAGGATGAAGATAGTCTCTCGCAAACAACCCTGCAACCAAATAACAAAGAGTCTCTTGTGTCCCCAACACACCCAATACAATGGTAAATTGTATAGGTGCACTAGTTTGTCGAAGAGATGGTGATACAAGTGTAATATGGATGGTAGATATAGGTTTTTGTAATCTAAAATATAAAAACAGCAAGGTAGCAAGTAACAAAAGTGAGCTAAAACCGTATTGCAATGCTTGGAAACAAGGCCTAGGGTTCATACTTTCACTAGTGCAAGTTCTCTCAACAATGATAACATAATTAGATCATATAACAATCCCTCAATGTGCAACAAAGAGTCACTCCAAAGTCACTAATACCGGAGAACAAACGAAGAGATTATTGTAGGATACGAAACCACCTCAAAGTTATTCTTTCTGATCGATCTATTGGGCTATTCCTATAAGTGTCACAAACAGCCCTAGAGTTCGTACTAAAATAACACCTTAAGACACACATCAACCAAAACCCTAATGTCACCAAGATACTCCAATGTCACCACAAGTATCCGCGGGTTTGATTATACGATATGCATCACACAATCTCAGATTCATCTATTCAAACCAACACAAAGAACTTCAAAGAGTGCCGCAAAGTTTCTACCGGAGAGTCAAGACGAAAACGTGTGCCAACCCCTATGCATAAGTTCACAAGGTCACAGAACCGCAAGTTGATCACCAAAACATACATCAAGTGGATCACGTGAATATCCCATTGTCACCACAGATAAGCACATGCAAGACATACATCAAGTGTTCTCAAATCCTTAAAGACTCAATCCGATAAGATAACTTCAAAGGGAAAACTCAATCCATTACAAGAAGGTAGAGGGGGAGAAACATCATAAGATCCAACTATAATAGCAAAGCTGGTGGTACATCAAGATCGTGCCAAATCAAGAACACGAGAGACAGAGATCAAACACATAGCTACTGGTACATACCCTCTGCCCCGAGGGTGAACTACTCCCTCCTCGTCATGGAGAGCGTCGGGATGATGAAGATGGCCACCGGTGATGGTTTCCCCCTCCGGCAGGGTGCCGGAACGGGATCCCGATTGGTTTTTTGTGGCTACAGAGGCTTGCGGCGGCGGAACTCCCGGTCTAGGTTTTGTTCTGGGGTTTTTGGGATTTATAAGAGGTGTTGGCGTCGGGGACAAGTCAAGGGGTCCCACAAGGTGATGGCAAGGACGGCCTAGGGCGCGCCCTCCACCCTTGTGGTGGCCTCGGTACTCCTCTCCGATATCTTTTCGTTCTAGTATTTTTCATATTTTCCAAAAATATTCTCCGTAAATTTTCAGGCCAATTGGACTCCGTTTGATATTCCTTTTCTGCGAAACTCAAAAACAAGGAAAATACAGAAACTGGAACTGGGCTCTAGGTTAATAGGTTAGTCCCAAAAATCATATAAAATAGCATATAAATGCATATAAAACATCCAAGATGGATAATATAATAGCATGGAACAATCAAAAATTATAGATACGTTGGAGACGTATCAAGAGTGTGTCTACATACCCTCATAGACCATAAAGCGGAAGCGTTTATTAACGTGGTTGATGTAGTCGAACACCTTCGTGATCCAACCGATCAAGTACCGAAAGTACGGCACCTCCGCGTTCAGCACATGTTCAGCTCGATAACGTCCTCGCCTTCTTGATCCAGCAAGACGGGCGAAGTAGTAGATGAGTTCCGGCAGCACGACGGCGTGGTGACGGTGATGGTGAACTCGTTCCCGCAAGGCTTTGCCGTGTAGTGCGAAAAACTGGACGGAGGACTAAACTGTGGAGAGGGGTGCCGCACACGGCTAAGAGATTGTCGTGGGTGTGTGGCACCCCCTCCCTCTCATATATATATAGGGGGGAGGGGAGGCAGCCAGGGGGCGCCCCAAGGGTGGCTGCCGGCCCCCTTGGGCTCATGCCCTATGGCGCCCTCCCCCCTTCCTTATTTGCTCGGGGGGAAGGAAAGGGGAGGAGAGGAAGGCAGGGGGAGGCCAACTCCCCCCTTGCTTTTCTCCCGAAGGGCTGCAGCCATAGGAGGGTGCGCCAGACCCTTTTGGGCTGGTGTGCTCCCCTCTATTGGCCCATATGGCCCATGAACCTCCTGGGGCTTCCCGAAACCCCTTCCGGTGATCCGATGGTTACCCGGTACATCCTGAAACCTTTCCGGTGTCCAAATAGCATTGTCCTATATATCAATCTTTACCTCCGGACATTTCCGGAGCTCCCCGTCATATTCGTGATCTCATCTGGGACTCCGAACAACATTCGGTCATAAAATCACATAACTCATATAATACTATATCATCAATGAACGTTAAGCGTGCGGACCCTACGGGTTCGAGAATGATGTAGACATGAACGAGACACCTCTCCGGTCAATAACCAATAGCGGAAGCTGGATGCCCATATTGGTTCATACATATTCTACGAAGATCTTTATCGGTCGAACCGTTATGCCAACATACGCAATTCCCTTTGTCTGTTGGTATGTTACTTGTCCGAGATTCCATCGTCGGTATCTCCATACCAAGTTCAATTTCGTTACTGGCAAGTCTCTTTATTCGTTCCATAAATCCCAATATCGATCCATGCCAACTCAACAGACACCTTCGGAGATACCTGTAGAGCATCTTTATAATCACCCAGTTATGTTGTCACGTTTGATAGCACACAAGGCATTCCTCCGGTATCCGGGAGTTGCATGATCTCATGGTCAAAGGAACATGTATTTGACATTAAGAAAGCAGTAGCAATAAACTGAACGATCATATGCTAAGCTAATGGATGGGTCTTGTCCATCACAACATTATCCTAATGATGTGATCCCGTTATCAAATGAAAACTCATATCTATGGTTAGGAAACCTTAACCATCTTTTGATCAACGAGCTAGTCTAGTAGAGGCTCACTAGGGACACGGTATTTGTTTATGTATCCACACATGTATTTAAGTTTCCGGTCAATACAATTCTAGCATGAATAATAAACCTTTATCATGAATAAGGAAATATAATAATAACAACTTTATTATTGCCTCTAGGGCATATTTCCATCACTCTCCCACTTGCACTAGAGTCAGTAATCTAGATTACATAGTAATGAATCTAACACCAATGGAGTCTCGGTGCTGATCATGTTTTGCTCACGGAAGAGGTTTAGTCAACGGGTCTGCAACATTCAGATCCGTATGTATTTTGCAAATTTCTATGTCTCCATCCTTGACCTTTTCACGAATGGAGTTGAAGTGTCTCTTGATGTGCTTGGTTCTCTTGTGAAACCTGGATTCCTTCGCCAAGGCAATTGCTCCACTGTTGTCACAAAAGATTTTCATTGGACCCGATGCACTGGGTATTACACCCAGATCGGATATGAACTCCTTCATCCAGACTCCTTCATGCGCTGCTTCTGAAGTAGTTATGTATTTGCTTCACAGGTAGATCCCGCCATGACGCTCTGCTTGGAACTGCACCAACTGACAGCTCCACCATTCAATATAATTATGTATCCGGTTTGCGACTTAGAGTCATCCGGACCAGTTTCGAAGCTAGCATCGACCTAGCCCTTTACGATGAGTTCTTTGTCACCTCCATAAACAAGAAACATATCCTTGGTCCTTTTCAGGTACTTCAGGATGTTCTTGACCGCTGTCCAGTGATCCACTCCTGGATTACTTTTGGTACCTCCCTGCCAAACTTATGGCAAGGCACACATCAGGTCTGGTACACAGCATAGCATACATGATAGAACCTATGGCTGAGGCATAGGGAATGACTTCATTCTTTCTCTATCTTCTGCCGTGGTCGGGCTTTGAGTCTGACTCAATTTCACACCTTGCAACACAGGCAAGAACCCTTTCTTTGATTGGTCCATTTTGAACTTCCTCAGAACTTTGTCAAGGTATGTGCTTTGTGAAAGTCCTATCAAGCGTCTTGATCTATCCCTATAGATCTTGATTCCCAATATATAAGCAGCTTCACCGAGGTCTTTCATTGAAAAATTCTTATTCAAGTATCCTTTTATGCTATCCAGAAATTCTATATCATTTCCAATCAACAATATGCCATCCACATATAATAACAGAAATGCTACAGAGCTCCCACTCACTTTCTTGTAAATACAGGCTTCACCGTAAGTCTGTATAAAACCATATGCTTTGATCACCTCATCAAAGTGTATATTCCAACTTCGAGATGCTTGCACCAGTCCATAGGTGGATCGCTGGAGCTTGCACACTTTGTCAACACTTTTAGGATCGACAAAACCTTCTGGTTGCATCATATACAACTCTTCTTTAAGAAATCCATTAAGGAATGCAGTTTTGACGTCCATTTGCCAGATTTCATAATCATAAAATGCGGCAATTGTTAACATGATTCGGACAGACTTAAGCATCGCTACAGGTGAGAAAGTATCATCGTAGTCAACCCCTTGAACTTGTCGAAAACCTTTTGCGACAAGTCGAGCTTTGTAGACAGTAACATTACCATCAGCGTCAGTCTTCTTCTTGAAGATCCATTTATTCTCTATTGCTTGCCGATCATCGGGAAAGTCCACCAAAGTCCACACTTTGTTCTCATACATGGATCCTGTCATGGTTTTGTCATGACAGATGCCCTTGTGAAAGGACATTGGTGTGGAGCCATCGCTATGGTGATTAACTTGAAGGGGTTGAGCGGGACAAAAGACACAAGGTTTACCTAGGTTCGGCCCCTCACGGTGGAGGTAAAAGCCAACTCCTGCTCTCATTGATTATTGCTTGAGTATCGATTACAAGGGAGCGGAATCGCTTAACCTAGCTATCGATTGATTGTCACTTGAGTTTACCTGCCGCAGGGTCTCACCTTTATATACACAGGTCGAGGCCCGGGACTTAAAAGAGTCCAGGTCGGGTCATACTTCGTGATCGACTCTGGTTCTAAGTCACCCTGCCTTATTAGGCATGTCACTATTAGGCGGCTTACACAGCCGGGTCTCGCGCCATCTTCCAGGCTTGGGCCCCGTCCGGTTCACACGTAAGTCGCCCTCCAGGTTCCATGTCTTGGCTTCTGAGGCCTGTCTAAGGCTTCCTTTATGAGTCGGCAACAGCCTAACCCAGCCTAGCTAGGGCAGGTCTCATCGTGGGGTTATATCCCCAACATTAGGCCCCAGATTGATTTGAACTTGTTCATGTCAATCTTCATTGTCTCTGGCTGTCGAGTCTTCTTTGATTCCTTCCAGCATTTAACCTTGAGAAGATCTTTATAACCCGTCGTCTGAAAAGACGACGTCATGTTAAATAAATTCAGAAAAAACCTTATGATGTTACAAAGGATCTTTTTGCATTAACCAGTCATTCCGAGAATCGAGGCACCTCCTTGATTTTCGGGCTTGCCATTTCACTGTTCCATCCTTTCCTTATAAATAGGCACGGGGTCCATCTCTTTTTACTTTACCCCGTCGCCTCCAGTTCTTCTTCTTCCTCTCGATGCTCACCGCAACTGGAGCTCCGCCGTCCCCATCGACATGCGCCGACTGCTCCTGCCATGGCCGCTGCCTCAACCTGTTGGGACCAGAATCCAGCGGCATGCACCCGCACTTCCCTAATATCATCAGGTTCCATTCTGCTCCTCCCCCAGATCCGCATTAGGTCATGTCAGTTCTCGTAGTTCGTCGGCGTTCATCCTTGCTCATCTTAGCTTTAACCAGAATCCATGTTTCAATCCGAAAACGCCGTAGGAGTAACACGGTAGCAGTTTGGCATCCATCTCATATCTTGGATAGATCTATTCTTCTTCAGAAATCTGTATACAATATGCTAGTTCATCCGTCTCTGTTTTTAGGTTTAGCAATTATCCACCTTTTTCTAAACTGTCGTAGATCCAAAATTATAGCCGTAAATTGTGAAACCTGTTTGCCCCATACTTAGCAAAATTCAGCAATCTTGGACCCATAGATAATTGACCCACCCTTCACTTTTCCATGCGGCTTAATGATGAACTTGTAACCCGCCAGCATCTGGCTGGCTTAAATTGTCATTACTTAACCCGCCATATGCTTATTCCTCAACCGCATCTTTGTAATCTGCCAACCATGACTAAGACTCCCACTTCTTATGATTGGGTTTCTTCCAAAGTCTCAGAGGACACGCTCAATGAGTATGTGGCCATGGGGGTCTTACCATCTAAGGAGATAATCCACTGGCGGGTTTCTGGGCCTGAAACTACCCCTCAACCTGGAGAGGGCGAAGTTGTGATTTTCACGGATCATCTCCTCCGTGCCTTTTCACCACCCGGGTCAAAGTTCTTTCGTGATGCTCTGAATTTTTACAATCTTCATCCTCAAGACATTGGCCCCAACTCTGTCTCCAACCCTGTGCCAGTTTCAAGTATTCTGTGAAGTGTATCTTCAAGAGGAGCCCACTGTTGACCTCTTCAAGGATTTCTTTTATATCAACAGCCAAACAGAGATGACCGATGGGCCTATCTTAGAGCTTGGAGGCGTTTCCTTCCAGAGGCAGAGAGATGCGACCTTTCCCGCGGCTACACTGCCCAGCCACCCCAAGGACTGGAATTATACTTGGTTCTACTGCAAGGACACTTCCCCAGCTAACGAGAATCCTTTGCTGGGTTATCGGCCCTACCGGCTCAGCACCACTAGAGAGCTTCCGGGTCGATTAACCACTGCAGAGCGTACCCGATACGCATGCACATTTTCAAAAATAAGAGCTTTGTTAGCCAACGGCTTAACTGGGATTGATTTGACCCGCTGCTGGGTCTCTTGGAGGATTTTACCGCTGAGCCGGCACAGCGGCTTAATGTGCCAATACACTAGTGACACGAAGGACCCACAACGCTATTACTAGACACCTCTGACTGACAAGTAAATCACTGACATGATTAAGTCACTGCTTGGGGAACCTATGGAAAGTTGTCGTAAAGTTGGATTGAATCCTTCCTGCACACTTAACCCGGCTCTGGCTATAAGTATCTTGAGTAAATCTTCATCTTATTCATCAATCTCTTGTGCTTCATATCCTTTAAATTACTGTCAATGTATGTACACAGGCCGACTCTCCCTTCTAGAGGAAGAAACTGCAAGCCGCCCTGCCTACTAAAAAGGCTAAAGGAAAATCTCGTGCTCCGGCTCGCTGCAAGAAACAAACAGCGGAAGACCTACTTGTGCTTGATGAGTCAGAGGTAGAACTTGATTCACTTGGCTTTCTTTTCATGCAACTTATTAACACTGATTCCTCTCATGAAGAGGCAAAGACCAGCCATGCCGATGCAGCAGAGGTAACTATAATTTCCTCCGACTCAGAACCCTTGCCAAGAAAGAAAACTCAGCAGGTCACCCGGAAAGTGAGATTTTCTCACCCCCTTGCTTATCTGGATCCCACCTTTCTTTTAAAGAAACAGCAGCACGAGTCTAGGCGTACGACCCGGAGCAAGGGCGCTGAAGATCTTATGTCCGGCTTACCCAACACTCCAGCTCCTCGGAAAAGTCGTAATGAGGTGCCACATAGCCCGACTCTATCTCATCCACAAGCCGGTCTCATACGTCAACCTCTTACTCCTTCTGACTCAAACTATCAGGGGACGCCTCCATCATCCGGCGACTCTACTGGAACCCAGCTTCCTGCCTTCATTGTTGCCCACGGGTAAGTATTTTCATTTATTGATAAAAACTTGTTGTCACGTACTCATAAGCTTTGTATACCCTTGTTACAGGGCGAAGGCAAAAACTGGCAAAAAGCTCAAAGTGGGCGGCTCTTCCAAAGCCTCCAAAGTCTCCGAGCCAGAGAAAGAGGTACTGAACGCCCCTAAGGCTCCAATCCAAGATCTTGAAATTCCTGTTGATGAGCAACCTGACCCGCCTTCCCAGACTGAGGCGGCTCCTTCTGAGGCCATGGATATTAATGTTAACCCGGCAGATAGTCATGAGCCGCCAAATCCCAATCTCACAAACCAGCTGAAGAAAACCCATCTGAGAAAGCTGCTGATGATATCACTATCACTTGGACGGCTTATAAGGCGCCAGGAGCTTCCACTGTGCTAGCTAAGCACATTAACAAAGAAGAGTCGCCTTCATTAGAGAAGGGTAAGACAAAACTAGATCTGTAGAGCTATGCAGAGTTTAGCGCTGGCGAGTTGCACTCAGGTTATCTGAACCGCCATCACACAAGCCGTGATTTGGAAGCCGGCTTAGTGAACATGATGAAACAGAAATATGAGGTATGAACTTAACCCCTTTCGCCTTAGCATATATACATACTCATGTAGCCCCCAAGGGTCGGCTTACCTTAACAAGATGAGCCGGGTCTTCCGAGTAGCTACTTTAAATGAACCACGTGTAGTCCCCAAGGGCCGGGTCATCTTGCAAAGATAACACGGGTCTTCATGATTAATCACTTATAAAAGAATGTAGTCCCCCAGGACCGGCTTATCACTGAGCCAGGTCAAAAATTGAAATGACCTACATTAGCCCCCAAGTGCCAAGCATATTGCTTGCAATGTGCTTGGGACTTGAATAATCTTATGATAAGAAACATGCTCAGTATTGATCTGTAATTTTGATGTTCAAAACCTTCTTGCAGGAAGCCTTAAATCTGAAGGAGTCGCAGCTTAGCAACTTAAGAAAGAATATAGAGTTTCAGCAAACCAAAACCAGCAAGGCCGAGTCAAAGCTGAAATCTCCGCTGGAAGACAATGCAAAGATCAAGTCAAATTTTGACGCAGAAAGAGCCGCCTGGGAAACTGACAAGGTTGTACTGCTGAAGAGAGCCGAGGATGCTGAAAAGCAACTTAAGCCAGTCTCGGAAGAACTTGCCGGCTTAAAACAACGCATATCACAAATGACAGGCGCCATCTTTGGTAAGTTTGAAACTTGCACTCAACTGAAATAATTCTTAACCCATTGAAGGCACCTTAGCTCGCCATGGCGACTCAAAATTCTTGACTATTCTGTACTTTGATTGTTTGACAGGCGCCAGAACTGCTAATCTTGGCCAGAATATGTTGTTGAAGCTGAAAGCTGTATATTCATTGACAGAAAAATTATATGCTGGAAGCCTGCGTACTCTGGTAGCTATATCCAATGGTAAAGAGCCCCCAAAGCCCATTAAGACTGCTGGATCATCTGTCAATGGTGTCGGCTCAAATTGAAGAGCTGAAACTGTCAGCCGCCCGTGCCAGAGCCATCACTGCCTTAGGTCGAGCGAAGGCGTGGCAATCAAAACTAGATCCAGCAGAGATGGCCGGCGGGTGTCCAGAGTACAATGATGACGGGTCTATCTTCGAGGAAACAGACTTTCATGAATGCGTTAGAGAAATGAGGCCTCTAGCATGCCAGCTTGCCCAAGAATTGGATCTATCAAAGTACCAACCGGCTTATGACAGCGAGAATACTCGTATTAAGCCGCCAACTCATGAGATCGTGGACTTAACTCCTCAAAGGCGTAGGCATATCTTCGCCCCTGATCTTGACCCTTCTGTTATCTTTAACGATGAAGCTACCTTTGAGGTGTTAACCGGCATCGACTGGACATAGGGTGATTTCCAGATGGCCGATGACGAAGTGCCGGCACGGGCTGACCCGGATTCCTCAACTGCAAGTAATCCCTCTTATCAGAACACGGGCGGCGGAGAGGCCGGCTCAATGGAGTGATGTAACTCAAAAAACACTTGGTCGAAAACTTTTGGGCTCAACTGTAGCCTTGTACTAGGGTAGTTTAAAACAATTATCCGTCTTACCATGCCTTCGTGCATGTTATCTCAACTTTGGATCCAACAGATAAATTCCATTGCATGCTTGATCTGGTTATAAATCCCGCTGTGCAATGACTCTGCTTTCACCTGAGGTCTTGTATATTCTGCAAAGATGCATCAACATTTGTAATGGCGACTTATAGTCAACAACCATGGCGGGTTAAAAACCCAAAGACTCATAGCCTTATACAACCATTGAAAAAATCATGCTGGTGGCCGTTAGCCAAAAACCAGAACGGGTGACAACCAAATACTCAAACATGAGGGAGCCTGTATGGCCCGAAGATTCAGAATTTGTGCAAAAGCAAAAACTTGACACCATAAAAACATCTGAAAAACCAAAATAGTGAACATGCAAATCTCAAATATTTGTTGAGTCGGCTTTTAAGGCACAACCAAAAAAAGTTGGCTTCACAGGCCTGAATATGGCTAAATAGCCTTTTATCCTGTAAGCCGACCCTCCATGACATAAATCCGTCGTTTTAACCATAACTAGTTCAGGGTCTTGAAAAAAGATTAACTGTTAAGAGTACGACGGGCCATATCGCAGAGTTGCACTAAGCAGACAGGTGAGTTTATCATAGCTCTCTATAAGCCGGCTCTCTCATGACCAAAACCACCGTTTTAACCTTGACAAGTTTAGGGTCTTTAAAAAGATTGACAGTCAAGAGTTCGGCGGGTCACCTGGTGGAGTAGCAAGTTGCAAACAAGCAGGTTTAACCCATATATGGCGTTTACATGCCGGTCAAGAGGGTATGAAAGCTAAACCCGGTGGGTTGGAAGCCCCCAAGTGACCTTATGATCAATAAACAAAGACTCATGCACAAAACTAAAACGATAGAGGCCCCGAATTTCAGAGATGTCGGCTTTATTATATTGATCATAAAAGATATATACATTGACAAATGTATGTAGAATGACGAGAGCTGGTGGCTCAAGTGTAATATGGTCGAAGATGAGCAATGTTCCACGGCCTGTTGGTCTCATCCTCAGATTTACGTGACTTGGTGCGCTCACGGATATCAATGAGATAATATGACCCATTGTTAAGGTTCTTGCTGACCACAAAAGGTCCCTCCCAAGGTGGTGAGAGCTTATGCATATCTGTTTCATCTTGAATCAATCAGAGCACTAAGTCGCCCTCTTGGAATGTCCGGGACTTGACCCTGCGGCTATGATAGCGACGCAGGTCTTGTTGATAAATCACTGATCGAGCTGCTGCAAGGTCATGTTCTTCATCCAAAGGATCAAGTGCATTCTGACGCGCCGTCTCGTTATCAGTTTCAACGTAAGCCGCCACCCTATGCGAGTCATGACGGATATCGCTTGGGAGAACTGCCTCTACACCATAGACCATGAAGAAAGGCATATAGCCTGTTGATCCGTTGGGGGTGGTCCTAATACTTCAAAGCACAGAAGGAAGCTCTTCCACCCAACAACCCGGCGTTTGTTCCAAACGAACCATAAGCCGGGGTTTTATCCCTCACAAGATCTCTTGATTAGCACGTTCTGCTTGACCATTAGACTGTGGATGCGCCACTGAAGACACATCAAGCCGGATGTGCTCTCTTTGACAGAACTCCTTCATAGCACCTTTGACAAATTTGTGCCATTATCCGTGATGATGCTATGAGGATAACCAAAGCGAAAAATCAGCTTTTTGACAAACTGAACTGCAGTTGCTGCATCACACTTGCTAACCGGCTCTGCCTCAATCCACTTGGTAAACTTGTGAACCGCCACCAAAAGGTGGGTCTTCTTATCCTTAGATCTCTTAAATGGTCCAACCATATCAAGCCCCCAGACTGCGAACGGAAAAGTGATAGGAATCATCCTTAACTCTTGAGCCGGAACATGAGCCCGCCTTGCAAATTTCTGACACCCGTCGCACTTGAGAACAATGTCTTCGGCATCAGCATGAGCCGTCAACTAGTAAAATCCATGACGAAACGCTTTAGCCACCAAAGATCTTGACCCGGCGTGATGACCACAATCACCTTTATGTATCTCTCTCAAAATCTCACGGCCCTCCTCAGGAGAAACACACTGTTGGAAAACACCAGTGACACTGCACCGATGTAACTCGCCATGGATAATAGTCATAGATTTGGAATGCCTAGTGATCTGTCGCGCCAAGTTTTCATCCTCAGGTAACTCGCCACGAGTAAGATAAGCCAGATACGGGAGCGTCCAATCAGGAATAGCACGAAGAGCCACCACCAGCTGTCCCTCCGAGTCAGGTATAGCAAGATCTTCCTTAGAAGGTACCTTAACTGACGGGTTGTGTAACACATCAAGGAACACATTGGGGGGCACCGGCTTACGTTGAGATCCCAGCCGGGCTAGTGCATCAGCCGCCTCATTTTTTCGTCGATCAATATGGTCCACTTGATAACCCTTGAAATGACCAGCAATATTATAAACCGCCTGACGATAAGTCACCATGAGCGGGTCTTTAGAGTCCCACTTGCCTGAGACTTGCTGAGCTACTAGGTCTGAGTCGCCTAGACATCTGACCCGGCTCAGATTCATCTCCTTGGCCATACGAAGCCCATGGAGCAAGGCTTCATATTCAGCTGCATTATTAGTACAAGGAAACATTAGTCTTAAAACATAACAGAACTTATCATCTCGTGGGGAAGTTAAAATAACTCCAGCCCCCGAGCCTTCCAATTGCTTGGATCCATCAAAGTGGATTATCCAGTACGTGTTGTCGGGCTTCTCCTCGGGTGTTTGTAACTCTGTCCAATCATTGATGAAATCCACTAGGGCTTGAGATTTGATGGCTGTTCTTGGCACATACTTCAGATTATGAGGTCCAAGCTCAATTGCCCACTTAGCAACTCGGCCCGTAGCTTCTCTGTTTTGAATAATATCTCCTAAAGGAGTAGAGCTGACCACAGTAATAGGATGTCCAAGGAAATAATGCTTCAGCTTGCGACTTGCCATGAACACCCCAAACACCAGTTTCTGCCAATGTGGATATCGTTGCTTAGACTCTGTCAGGACCTCACTGACATAATAAGCCGGCCGCTGGACTGGGTACTCTTTACCCGCCTCCTTGCGTTCCACAACAACTGCCATGCTGACTGCTTTATTATTAGCCGCCACGTACAGGAGCAAAGGCTTTTTGTCTATGGAAGCAGCCAAGATAGCCGGCTCAACTAACTATTTTTTAAGTGCCTCAAAAGCTTCATTAGCAGCATTACTCCAGACAAAGTGATATGTCTTCTTCAGCATCTGATATAAAGGAATCTCCTTCTCTCCCATGCGACTGATGAACTGGCTTAAAGCCGCAATGCGACCCGCCAAATGCTGGACGTCATTGATACACACCGCTTAGAAAGCGAAGTGATGGCCTTTATCTTCTCTGGGTTAGCCTCAATTCCTCGCTCTAAGACCAGGAACCCCAACAGTTTGCCTGCAAGCACACCAAAAACACACTTGGCCGGGTTAAGCATCATCTTGTAGACCCGGAGATTGTCAAAAGTTTCCTTTAAATCATCAAGGAGAGTCTCCTTCTTCCTTGACTTGACTACAATATCATCCACATAAGCATGAATGTTGCGCCCAAACTGGCTGTGAAAACAATTTTGAACACAACGCTGATAAGTCGCCTGGGCACTCTTAAGCCCAAAAGGCATAGAAACATAGCAGAAGGCCCCAAAAGGTGTAATAAAAGATGTCTTCTCTTGGTCCTTGCCTGCCATCTTGATCTGATCATAACCAGAATAAGCATCCAGGAAGCATAAGCTCTCACAACCCGCCATTGCATCAATGATTTGGTCGATACAAGGGAGAGCAAACGGATCAGCTGGACAAGCCTTGTTCAGATCTGTGTAGTCAACACACATACGCCATGTGCCATTTTTCTTAAGTACAAGCACAAGGTTAGCCAACCACTCAGGGTGAAGAACTCCCATGATAAACCCGACCGCCAAGAGCCGGGCTACTTCTTCTCCAATAGCCTTACGTCGTTCTTCGTTGAAACGACGAAGGAACTGTTTGACCGGCTTAAACTTGGGATCCACATTAAGGTTGTGCTCAGCGAATTCTCTCAGTACACCCGGCATGTCAGAAGGCTTCCATGAAAAGATGTCCCGATTCTCACGGATGAACTCGATGAGCGCGCTTTCCTATTTGGGATCCATATTAGCCCCCACTATGAACTACTGAGATGAGTCGCCAGGAACAAAATCCACTTGCTTGGTATCATCAGCCGACTTAAACTTCAACAAAGAGTCCTGCTCAGTAGTGGGCTTCTTCAGAGGGGTCATATCAGCCAGGTCAACATTATCTTTGTAAAACTTAAGCTCCTCAGTAGCACAAGCTGACTCTGCATAAGCTGCATCTCCTTCCTCACATTCCAAGGCAACTTTCCGATCACCATGAACCGTAATTGTCCCTTTTCACCCTGGCATCTTGAGCTGTAAATAGACATAACAAGGGTGAGCCATGAACTTAGCATAAGCCGGCCGTCCGAATAAAGCATGATACGGACTCTTGATTTTGACCACTTCGAACCACAGCGTCTCTGCTCTGTAATCATAATCATCACCAAAGGCTACTTCCAGGGCATTTTTCCCACAGGATATGCCGACTTACCAGGTACCACTCCATGGAAGACTGTGGAGGATGGCTTAAGATTCTTGTCAGTCAGGTTCATTCGGCGAAAAGTATCATAATACAAGATGTTGATGCTACTGCCACCGTCCATGAGCACCTTGGTAAACTTATAACCCCCCACTTGAGGGGCCACTACAAGGGCTAAGTGACCCGGGTTATCAACCCGTGGCGAGTGATCTGCCCTGCTCCATGATATACCATCGCAAATATTGCGGAACAGTTGGCTCAACTACATGAACCGCCCGCTTGTGAACCTTCTGGTCTCGTTTGCAAAGACTTGTAGTGAAAACATGGTACTAGCCTCCGTTAAGCTGCCACTACTAGGGAAATGCTTATAGGTAGGACATCAGTAGTAGCGCTGGAAAATAGAAAGCACTGCTGCTAATTAGCAGTACCGCTATTCTGGGGCAGTGCTACAAGTAACTCTTTAGCAGTAGCGCTGGAAAAGAAAAAAGTGCTACTACTAAGTGGGACCCAACGAGTCCACCAACGCTAGCTGTAGTAGCAGCGCTGTCCAGAATACAGCGCTACTACTAATAGCAGTAGCAATAGCGCTTTATTTTACAGCACCGCTACTGCTAATGGGCCACACTTAATAGTAGCGCTTTTCCTGGAAAGCGCTACTACTAAGTACCATAGCAACATCGCTTTCTAGGAAACAACGTTACTGCTAGTTGCGGCTGGTGCTACCTTTTCACCCCCTCTCCCCCTCCTCCCCCTTTTGCCCTCTCTCCCCCTCCTTTCCCCTCTCCCCTCTCTAAGTTAGTTCTCCACCATTGTTGCCCTTCTTCTCTCTTCCTCCTACCTCTCTTCTCTCCCCATTAATGCCCCCTCCACCATAATTCTCCTCCATAAATGACCTTCTCATCTCTATCTAGCTACCTCATTTATTTGGCTCTCCCTCCATTCCATAGATATAGATCTAGCTAGCTCATTTCTCTCCCTCTACATTAGTTAGCTAGAGTCATCTCTCCTCCCCAACAACTAGATCTAGCTAGCTATTTAGCCATCCACACTTTCGATCCCTATAGGTAGCGAAAGGCCTCATCTAACCATGATCGGTCTCTCACGGGAGATAGGTGAGTAAAAAGTTGTGCATTTCAAGAATGGGAATATGTATGTTTGAGATATGGAGAGATTTGTGCAAGTGACATGCCCCCGAGTTGCTTATGTTTTGCCGAAATATCGATTTATTTCTGTTTCAGTGAATTTCGAGCAAACTCGATATGTCCTATTTTTAGGCAAGGTCATGCCAAATTTTTATATGACTTTGATGCATGCATGCATTTTGTTTATAACCCTTTTGCTTGTTATACTGTGCAATCGGTCATGAAGGTGAGTGGATGGAAGGTGGAGCAATACTTGCAATCTGCAGTGATGGACATGTATGCAAATAATCGAACAAGGATTAGATGTCCGTGTACAAGATGCAAAGAAGGAGTCCTTTTGGACCCTTTTGATTGTGGCAGTTTGAAGGCGCACCTGCTGATGAATGGTTTCATGGATGGCTATACTCGGTGGATAAGTGAAGATGATTGATACGTCCATTTTGCATCATGTTTTCCTACTGTTATTTATATTGTTTTTATGTATAATAATGCTTTTTGGAGTAATTCTAATCCCTTTTCTCTCATAATATGCAAGGTTCACACAATGAGGGAGAATACCGGCAGCTGGAATTCTGGACCAGAAAAAGCTACGTCAGGCCACCTATTCTGCACAACTCCAAATGAGCTGAAACTTCACGAAGAATTTTTATGGAATATATAAGAATTATTGGAGCAAATAAGTACCAGAGGGGGCCCACCAGGTGGGCACAACCCACCTGGGCCTTGCTAGGGAGCCCAAGCGCGCCCTGGTGGGTTGTCCCCTCCTCGGCCCACCTCCGGTGCCCATCTTCTGGTATATAGGTCATTTTGACCTAGAAAAAATCAGGAGAGGACTTTCGGGATGAAGCGCCGCCGTCTCGAAGCGGAACTTGGGTAGGAGCACTTTTGCCTTCCGGCGGAGCGATTCCGCCGGGGGAACTTCCCTCCCGGAGGGGGAAATCATCGTCATCATCATCACCAACAACTCTCCCATCTTGGGGAGGGCAATCTCCATCAACATCTTCAACAGCACCATCTCCTCTCAAACCCTAGTTCATCTCTTGTGTTCAATCTTTGTACCGGAACCTTAGATTGGTGCTTGTGGGTGACTAGTAGTGTTGATTACATCTTGTAGTTGATTACTATATGGTTTATTTGGTGGAAGATTGTATGTTCAGATCCATTATGCTATTTAATACCACTCTGATCTTGAGCATGATTATCATTTGTGAGTAGTTACTTTTGTTCTTGAGGTCACGGGATAAATCTTGTTGCAAGTAATCATGTGAACTTTGATATGTGTTCGATATTTTGATGGTATGTATGTTGTGATTCCCTTAGTGGTGTCATGTGAACGTCGACTACATGACACTTCACCATATTTGGGCCTAAGGGAATGCATTGTGGAATAGTTATCAGATGATGGGTTTGTTGGGGAACGTAGCATGCAATTTCAAAAAAGTTCTACGCTCATGCAAGATCTATCTAGGAGATGCATAGCAACGAGAGGGAAGAGTGTGTCCACGTACCCTCGTAGACCGAAAGCGGAAGCGTTTAGTAACGCGGGTGATGTAGTCGAACGTCTTCACGATCCGACCGATCCAAGCACCGAACGTACGGCACCTCCGTGTTCAGCACACGTTCAGCTCGATGACGTCCCACGAACTCTTGATCCAGTTGAGGTCGAGGGAGAGTTCCGTCAGCACGACGGCGTGGCGACGGTGTTGATGATGTTACCGGCGCAGGGCTTCACCTAAGCACTACGACGATATGACCGAGGTGTGTAACTGTGGAGGGAGGCACTGCACACGGTTAAGAGAAAACTTTGTTTTGTCCTAGGGTCCCCCCTGCCCCCGTATATAAAGGAGGGAGGGGGAGGCCGGCCGGCCCTTGCTAGGTGCGGCGGGAGAGGGGAGTCCTACTAGGACTCCAAGTCCTAGTAGGATTCCACCTAAAGGAGAGGGGGAAAGGAAGGGAGAGGGGGGCCGCGCCCCCAACCCCTTGTCCAAATCGGACTGGGCTTGGGGGGGCGCGCGCCACCTCCTGGCCGCTGCCTCCTCTTTCCACTAAGGCCCACTAAGGCCCAACAACTCCCCGGGGGGTTCCGGTAACCTCCCGGTACTCCGGAAAATAGCCGAACTTTTCCGGAACCATTCCGATATCCGAATATAGCTTTCCAAAATATTAATCTTTATGTCTCGACCATTTCGAGACTCCTCATCATGTTCGTGATCTCATCCGGGACTCCGAACAAACTTCAGTCATCAAAACACATAACTCATAATACAAATCGTCATCGAACGTTAAGCGTGCGGACCCTACGGGTTCGAGAACTATGTAGACATGACCGAGACACTTTTCCGGTCAATAACCAATAGCGGAACCTGGATGCTCATATTGGCTCCTACATATTCTACGAAGATCTTTATCGGTGAAACCACATAACAACATACGTCATTCCCTTTGTCATCAGTATGTTACTTGCCCGAGATTCGATCGTCGGTATCATCATACCTAGTTCAATCTCGTTACCGGCAAGTCTCTTTACTTGTTCCGTAATGCATCATCCCGTAACTAACTCATTAGTCACATTGCTTGCAAGGCTTCATATGATGTGCATTACCGAGAGGGCCCAGAGATACCTCTCCGATACTCGGAGTGACAAATCCTAATCTCAATCTATGCCAACCCAACAAACACCTTCAGAGACACCTGTAGAGCATCTTTATAATCACCCAGTTACGTTGTGACGTTTGATAGCACACAAGGTGTTCCTCTGGTATTTGGGAGTTGCATAATCTCATAGTCAGAGGAATATGTATAAGTCATGAAGAAAGCAATAGCAATAAAACTTAACGATCATTATGCTAAGCTAACGGATGGGTCTCGTCCATCACATCATTCTCCTAATGATGTGATCCCGTTCATCAAATGACAACACATGCCTATGGTTAGGAAACTTAACCATCTTTGATCAACGAGCTAGTCAAGTAGAGGCATACTAGGGACACTTTGTTTTGTCTATGTATTCACACATGTATTAAGTTTCCGGTTAATACAATTCTAGCATGAATAATAAACATTTATCATGATATAAGGAAATATAAATAACAACTTTATTATTGCCTCTAGGGCATATTTCCTTCAGTCTCCCACTTGCACTAGAGTCAATAATCTAGTTCACATCGCCATGTGATTTAACACCAATAGTTCACATCACCATGTGATTAACACCCATAGTTCACATCGCCATGTGACCAACATCCAAAGGGTTTACTAGAGTCAATAATCTAGTTCACATTGCCATGTGATTAACACCCAAAGAGTACTAAGGTGTGATTATGTTTTGCTTGTGAGAGAAGTTTAGTCAACGGGTCTGCCACATTCAGATCCGTATGTATTTTGCAAATTTCTATGTCTACAATGCTCTGCATGGAGCTACTCTAGCTAATTGCTCCCACTTTCAATATGTATCCAAATTCGAGACTCAGAGTCATCCAGATCAGTGTTAAAGTTTGCATCGATGTAACTCTTTACGGTGAACTCTTTATCACCTCCATAACCGAGAAATATTTTCTTAGTCCTCTTAGGTAACTAAGGATAACTTTGACCGCTATCCAGTGATCCACTCCTGGATCACTATCATACCTCCTTGCTAAACTCATAGCAAGGCACGCAACTAGTCTGGTACATAGCATGGCATACTTTATAGAACCTATGACTGAGAAATAGGGAATGACTTTCATTCTCTTTCTATCTTCTGCCATGGTCGGGTTTTGAGTCTTACTCAATTTTACACCTTGTAACACAGGCAAGAACTCCTTCTTTGACTGTTCCATTTTGAACTACTTCAAAATCTTATCAAGGTATGTACTCTTCGAAAGTCTTATCAAGCGTCTTGATCTATCTTTATAGATCTTGATGCCCAATATGTAAGTAGCTTCACCTTGGTCTTTCTTTGAAAAACTCCTTTCAAACACTCCTTTATGCTTTCTAGAAAATTCTACATCATTTCTGATCAATAATATGTCATTCACATATACTTATCAGAAAGGCTGTAGTGCTCCCACTCACTTTCTTGTAAATACAGGCTTCACCACAAGTCTGTATAAAACTATATGCTTTGATCAACTCATCAAAGCGTATATTCCAACTCCGAGGTGCTTGCACCAGTCCATAGATGGATCGCTGGAGCTTGCACACTTTGTTAGCACTTTTAGGATTGAGAAGACCTTCTGGTTGCATCATATACAACTCTTCTTTAATAAATCCATTAAGGAATGCAGTTTTGACATCCATTTGCCAGATTTCATAATTATAAAATGCGGCAATTGCTAACATGATTCGGACAGACTTAAGCATTACTACGGGTGAGAAGGTCTCATCGTAGTCAACTCCGTGAACATGTCAAAAACCTTTTGCAACAAGTCAAGCTTTGTAGACAGTAACACTACTATCAGCGTCTATCTTCCTCTTGAAGATCCATTTATTCTCAATGGCTCGCCGATCATCGGGCAAGTCAATCAAAGTCCATACTTTGTTCTCATACATGGATCCCATCTCAGATTTCATGGCCTCAAGCCATTTTGCGGAATCTGGGCTCATCATCGCTTCCTCATAGTTCGTAGGTTTGTCATGGTCTAGTAACATGACTTCCAGAACAGGATTACCGTACCACCCTGGTGCGGAACATACTCTGGTTGACCTACGAGGTTCGGTAGTAACTTGATCTGAAGTTTCATGATCATCATCATTAACTTCCTCACTAATTGGTGTAGGCATCACTGGAACTGATTTATGTGATGAACTACTTTCCAATTCAAGAGAAGGTACAACTACCTCATCAAGTTCTACTTTCCTCCCACTCACTTCTTTCGAGAGAAACACCTTCTCTAGAAAGGATCCATTCTTAGCAACAAAGATTTTGCCTTTGGATCTGTGATAGAAGGTGTACCCAACAGTTTCTTTTGGGTATCCTATGAAGACGCACTTCTCCGATTTGGGTTCGAGCTTATCAGGCTGAAGCTTTTTCACACAAGCATCATAACCCCAAACTTTAAGAAATGACAGCTTAGGTTTCTTGCCAAACCACAGTTCATATGGTGTCGTCTCAACGGATTTAGATGGTGCCCTATTTAACGTGAATGCAGCTGTCTCTAATGCATAACCCCAAAATGATAGTGGTAAATCGGTAAGAGACATCATAGATCGCACCATATCTAATAAAGTACGGTTACGACGTTCGGACACACCATTACGCTGTGGTGTTCCAGGTGGCGTGAGTTGCGAAACTATTCCGCATTGTTTTAAATGAAGACCAAACTCGTAACTCAAGTATTCGCCTCCGCGATCAGATCGTAGAAACTTTATTTTCTTGTTATGATGATTCTCCACTCCACTCTGAAATTCTTTGAACTTTTCAAATGTTTCAGACTTGTGTTTCATTAAGTAGATATACCCATATCTGCTCAAATCATCTGTGAAGGTCAGAAAATAACGATACCCGCCGCGAGCCTCAACACTCATCGGACCGCATACATTGGTATGTATTATTTCCAATAAGTCTGTAGCTTGCTCCATTGTTCCGGAGAACGGAGTCTTAGTCATCTTGCCCATGAGGCATGGTTCGCAAGCATCAAATGATTCATAATCAAGTGATTCCAAAAGTCCATCAGCATGGAGTTTCTTCATGCGCTTTACACCAATATGACCTAAACGGCAGTGCCACAAATATGTTGCACTATTATTATCAACTTTGCATCTTTTGGCATCAATATTATGAGTATGTGTATTACTACGATCGAGATTTAATAAACCATTTATATTGAGTGTAAGACCATAGAAGGTTTTATTCATGCAAAATAGAATAACAATTATTCTCTGACTTAAATGAATAACCGTATCGCAATAAACATGATCCAATCATATTCATGCTTCAACGCAAACACCAAATAACATTTATTTTAGGTTCAATACTAATCCCGAAGGTAAAGGGAGTGTGCGATGGTGATCTTATCAACCTTGGAATCACTTCCAACACACATCGTCACCTCGCCCTTAACTAGTATCTGTTCATTTTGCAACTCCTGTTTCGAGTTACAAATCTTAGCAACTCAACCGGTATCAAATAGCCTGGGGCTACAATGAACACTAGTAAAGTACACATCAATAGCATGTATATCAAATATACCTTTGTTCACTTTGCCATCCTTCTTATCCGCCAAGTATTTGGGGCAGTTCCGCTTCCAGTAACCATTTCCTTTGCAGTAGAAGCACTCAGTTTCAGGCTTGGGTCCAGCTTTGCGCATCTTCATGGGAGTGACAACTTGCTTGTCATTCTTCTCGAAGTTCCCTTTCTTTCCCTCGCCCTTTTTCTTGAAACCAGTGGTCTTATTAACCATCAACACTTGATGTTCTTTCTTGATTTCTACCTTCGCCGATTTTAGCATCGCGAAGAGCTCGGGAATCGTTTTCGTCATCCCTTGCATATTATAGTTCATCATGAAGTTCTAGTAGCTTGGTGATAGTGACTAGAGAACTCTGTCAATCACTATCTTATCTGGAAGATTAACTCCCACTTGATTCAAGCAATTGTAGTACTCAGACATTCTGAGCTCATGCTCACAGGTTGAGCTATTCTCCTCCATCTTGTAGGCAAAGTACTTGTCAGAGGTCTCATACCTCTCGACACGGGCATGAGTCTGAAATATCAATTTCAGCTCGTGGAACATCTTATATGTTGTGTGGCTTTCAAAATGGTTTTTGAAGTCCCGGTTCTAAGCCGTAAAGCATGGTGCACTAAACTATTAAGTAGTCATCATATCGAGCTTGCCAAGCGTTCATAACGTCTGCATCTGCTTCTGCAATAGGTCTGTCACCTAGTGGTGCATCAAGGACAAAATTCTTCTGTTCAGCAATGAGGATAATCCTCAGATCACGGACCCAGTCCGCATTATTGCTACTATCATCTTTCAACTTATTTTTCTCTAGGAACATATCAAAAACAAACGGGGAGCTGCATCGCGAGCTATTGATCTACAACATAATTTGCAAATACTACCAAGTGGCACCCCGATAGAGGGCCGACGCACGCCAGCCCCAGGATAAGACCTGGCGCACGTCAAAGACATGATACAGCAATTCCAGGCACAAAATGGCTTTATTAAATGGAGTATTACAATACTGTTGCTTACAACAATATTACATAGCTCCAAGGCTATCTAAAATGGCAGTGAAGGTCTTGGTTCAGCGGTAACGTCATCTCTGGCTGGGCTCCATAACTCACAGGACTGGCTGGGTTACGATCTAGCATGACGGATCTTCTCCTGCAACTGGCCACGTGCAAGGCCAGGTGAGTACTTTGAATGTACTCGCAAGACAACCAAATACATAGCATCCAAACAAGAAGATGACAAAGCAAGCCCTATGCTATGCAAGAATTTATTTTAAACATGGCATGGAATTAACATGAAAACATGAATCAAGCATGACATAGCATACCTATCTAGCATTTTTAATCATCATGTCGTAGCAAGATTATTCTGGCATGATTAAACATCTAGCAGCCATGACATAACAGGGTTATCTAGCGAGATAACTACTGAAGTAGAGTACAGTAAAGTAAAGCATATTAAGTATACAATCCATATTCCGAACATTCTCATGATCCAATGTGAAACTGATCCCAGTCCAATCCAAGTTTTTTCGGTCATCTGACTATTTCTTCCATAGCCATCCCATGGCTATCATACCATATTCCTGACAACATCTGAAGTTTATGCAGGACAGGTTCTTTCACCATTATAATCATCATTACGGTTGACCACCTAGTGAGGTCTGGACGGGCTGTCCAATACCATGGACGTGGCTATTCGAATAGATTTTACACTCTGCAGAGGTTGCGCACTTTACCCACACTATGGAGCACTGACCTCGTGATCCCATTCGGGTGGACCAGTGGTTCTCCAACGAAACCTGCCTGACCCGTGACTCTCCCATCGTACCACCGGCATCCATTCTCCCCCAGAGTCCTGCCCTGGGTGGCCCCCTGTGTCACTCCTGACACCTGCCACCGTCGTGGCCAAACAAAACTGTCCCAAACGGGGACGGGTACCCAAACAACTCAACTGGGCTCACAGGGTTATCACCGCCTAACGAGCCAGGGCAGCGCGCACGCATAACCCTCCCTGTCGGGCGGTACCGGTGAAAGAGCACGTGATCAGACCAAGTCAAGGCCATCCCATACCGGCAAATGTGGCTTCATGAATAAGGCCGGACAGGTGACTCTGGATCAACCAGCTAAGCTTAATTTATTCAATTCAATTTAACATCTCCATCATCGCACCATTACCTCAACAATTATGAGTGTGAGCAGCCACTTAACATCAGCATAGCAGAATCATATCAATGTTGACAAACATGGCATGAGATCAAATCGTGGCACTAACATGATGCCGGTATTCAAAATATTGTTACTAGCGTGGCAAGATATGGCATGAAACAAGTCATGATATTAGATGAAAAGTAATGCTAACATCAGATGATATAACAGGTGTATGCAATTGTAGCCTAACAGGTGATACAGATGTACTATGATTAACACACAGGGTGCAAGCAAAGTCATCATGCAAGTCCGGAGCTCATGACAAGAGGTTGGCTTGCCTGGGGGTCGATGAATACGCCGAGAAGAAGTGCGATAAAACTCCGGGAAGATTTGCCGGAAAAGTTTCCCTCTCGGAGGGGCTGATCGAAGGGCAAGGGCAAAATGGTCATTTTCATAGTGTGAAAACATTATGAAAATGATGCCATCGGAACGGGCTCGACGAACTGAAGATGTGGGCGTTGGTTTTACCTCAATCGGAGTTACGGTCGCGGAGATATGGCTGTTCGTTCGTTAGGCGGTAAAACAAACAGAATAGTGTCCGTTTCAGGGCTTAACGGACGAACGTTCACTAATTAACCTCTTCGGCCGCCGGCTGAAAGCGCATTTGCCGGAATACGTCTTTGCAGCTGGAAAGCGCATTTTGGAAATGCGTTCCCACTTAAGCTGACATGCGGGCCCGGCCTGGTCAACGCTTAGAGAATGACATGCGGGGCCCAGCTTATCTCTTCTTTCTCCCTCTCTTCTCTTCTCCTCTGGTCACCATTGACCCCGATCGAAACAGGGGAGGCCGCGGCGGCTCGGGCCTTGCCGGCTGCCGGCACTCCGCCGCACGGCTGCGCCTCCCGACGAGCCGAGCGGCCTCGTGGCACCGTGTCGCTCCCGTGGGTGGTGGCCCAAACCTCAGGCGGGCTTGGAGAGGAGTCTCCCACGAGCGGCAGTTCGGGCGGCCATGGACACTGGAGGGACTGCTCCGGCAGTGCCTCCCCGGAGAGGTGGAAGGCGGCGGGGGCTTGCGAG
The DNA here is from genome assembly GCA_011799875.1 of Thinopyrum elongatum. NCBI lineage: Eukaryota > Viridiplantae > Streptophyta > Magnoliopsida > Poales > Poaceae > Thinopyrum > Thinopyrum elongatum. Next base: position 624,475,607 of record CM022303.1, on the reverse strand, counting down.
CGCCTAGGAGAGGCCGAAGGTGAGAACAGAGAGGAGGGGGAGGGTCAGGGCGCTGGGATGAGCCGAGGGGGGCGGCGGCCGAACCACGGCCATGGCAAGGAGAGAGCTCGGGGGCTCGAATGGGAGGGAACTGGGGCTGCTGCTAGTCGAGAGGGGCTTGGGCACGCCTTAAATAGACTCGGGGAGGAGGTCTCGCGACGGCGACCGGAGCTTCGAGACGCTCGGCGAAGTCGCGGCGAACCGAAGTCGGCAGAGACGTCTACGAGCTACGGGACGAGGGGAGGAGGTTCCAGACTACGCACGAATGTGGTGGGCAGCTCGTCGGTACGCCCAGACGAGCTAGAACCCGCTGGAATCGGCCTCCCGATGCGTACGGCGCACAGTGCACGCAGTTGGCGCGTTCTGCCGGCGGTCACCGCATGGCCACGGCCGTGCCACACTCCACTCACTGCTAAGCCATGTCTAGGTTCTTCTCCGTCCTTTACTGGGTTGACTTGACCCCTCAAGCACGAACAGGGAGCTCTGGTGTGACCACACCCTGGGTCGAACAGTTTCCAGCACCAGGTGTTTGACACGCAGTGTGCCTACCATAGTGCTCCTCTTGTCATGACCTTGGGCAGCGGTTAATCATCCACAAAGGTGACCAACTTGGCAAAGTTTTAGCTCAAGTCGACAAATAAAACTGGCACTTCCTTTGCAACATGGCAAAATGGCCAGAAATGAAAGTGAAGATGTTGGAATCAAATAGCTATGTGAAAATGGCCCAAATTTGGTGGAGACCAATAATTTAGGCATATAGAGGCACTGTAAAAATTTCATACCATTTTCATAAAGAGAAATGATAGTTCCTTCATAGTGCTTCGATCTGGACAGAAACTTAGATAATTCACTGAGGAAAATTGGCTAGATGGAATGGGCTGATTTTTGGTGTCCATGGGTGATATCTCATAATGAATCACCATGCAAAATTTCAGCCCAAGGAGATCAAGGAATCAAGCACTTCCTTTGCAAACTGAAAATCTGGATAGAATTTGCAAAGTGGTGTTGTGCTCAAAGTTTAATGGGTGAAACTTGAGATCTTGATGGAAATGGTGAATATAGGGATAGGACAAGCTCCACAATTTATTTTGGATTTTTTCTAACTACCAAAATGGTAGTTCCTTTGGAAAGGCCCCAAATTGAAATATTGGCTTAAAAAAGGAAAATGCAATTTTCCCTATTTAATTATGGCCAATATTTTTATGAGAGCTCAATATGGTTACAAAAAATATCTCCACAAGTTTTCATGAACTTTGGAGATGGATAGATATTTTCTCGGATTTAATTCCTCGGAAAGGCAGAAAAAGGAATTAATTCTAGATGAGAAATATTGCATATGACTTGGCAATATTTTTGCACATCTAGGGTTTATGAGTGAAGGATGATCTCTGGAAATTTTGGTAGGGTCAACAGAGTAAGGAAAATGATAGCTCCTTTGTAAACACAAAGGCAGGATTTCCAGTTCCGATATTTTGGAACTAGGGTTTCCTTGAGGTTCGGGGTTTACTGGCAAGAGGTTGGCTGGCACAAGAGCATGGGAAAGGCACTGAGAGGTTGGGGATTGTCTGGATTCACCTAGTCACTCACCAGATTCCATAGGAAAAATTTGGGAGAGGAATGCTAGGAAGGAATAACGGCACAAAAATCGATAACCCGATTTTTGGGGTGTTACAAATCTTCCCCCCTTAAGAGAATCTCGTCCTCGAGATTCCTAGGGTTAGCTCAAAACAAATATTACTCCTCCTGGAAAAACCTCTGGGTTGAATTTTAACCCTGTGGTTGAAAACAACCGAGTTAAAAGTACCGACAACTGGTACACCCAGATCGAGGTATGGATATCGCGGGATTTACTCCACGGGTAGGGGCCGCTGGGTAGCCCTGTCATTTTTAGAAAAAGCAGAGTTTCCTTTTTCCAAAAATGCTCGGGGCACCACAATGAATAGTGGACTTTCTCGCTGACAGGTGGGCCTAGGTCCCACTGGCAGCGTTTTTCCTTCTCCGGCCCACGGCTCTCTCTCTCGCTCCCACGTTGTCTAGAGTGCGGCTAGGCACTGCGCACGCCTAGCTCCTAGGGTACTCAGCACCCAACGATGATAGTGCGCGGCGTGCACGGGACCAACGCAGAGAGCACTCCCATCGCGGGCCAGCGCTGGTCGGCACTGCTCGTGGATTCGCCTCCTGGACGCCGGTGATCGAGCGACGCGCGGTTCTCCTGGACCTCGCTCACCATACACCGGACTCGGGCTTATAAAAACGACCGCAGTCTTCTTCTTCCTCCACCTCGCATCTTACCTCACCTCTTCTTCCTCTTCTCCTTTTCCTTCTGGTGCAGGAGCGCGAGGCAAGGTGTTAATGGCGGACGTGGGTTCAGAGCTGATCACGATCCTCTTGGTTGGTATGCTGGCGGCCTTGGGTGGCTCCTCGCTGCTGCTGTGCGCGATGATCCTTGATGATCGTCGGGATGCCGCTAACCGAGCGGTGGCTGGTGATCATCTACGCCGTCTTAGGCCGGTAGAATAAGCGCGGGTTGCAGCGAGGCGAAGGGGGTGGCTGGTCAGCATCGCACAAGATGGTGACAAGGGCGCCGCTGGGTCTGGGGTTAGTGCAGTGTGGTTAGCGGAGCTCTACCAGTGTGGAAGCCACACTGCTGGTTGCTCCTCGCTGAACCACATCCACAACAAGTGGGGGTTGAGGTAAAATCAGGGTTTAAATCTTAGACTAGAGGAGTTGTAACGGTTTGTGCTGTAATAAAATTTCTCAGAATTTCTCCGAGATTGCAACCGAGTTCTAGGAAAAGACTTTGGGGACTGGGGAAAACTATTGGATAGAGCTGGTTTTCCAGAACACTGAGTTCTGGCAAATGGAGTAAGCATAAATAGGTATGGATGGGCAGCTTTGCACTCTACCCGAGTACTGCGGTGGCTGTACTCAGGAGAAAGAACTTGGCGTGCAGACATTGCTCACACGATACATATGCAATCAATTTAGACTAATATGCAAGCACATACGGAATGCACATCGTAGCAAAATACAGACAGATGAAAGAAACATATCGAGCAGATTACACTAAAGTGTTTTAATGCTAGTGGGTGTATGTACTCCTGGTATACATACACCTACACCAGCTCGCATTTATTAGGGACTCCAGGCGGGTCCAATGTTATTAGGTGTAAGTGCTCTACTGACTAAAATCTTGTTGAGAAAAACCACTGCCAGCTCTGTTAAACATTTCTGCTTAACGGAGAGACAGATGAACTAAACACACAGAGCAGGCAGGCATACATAACATTACAACAACACACAGGCACAAGCAGTACAAATAATACAACAAAACACGACCTTACTAGGCAACTAACAACAACAACTCACTCCGGACTACAGGATCCTAATCCTAGACGAGGACGAAGAAACAGTCTTCGCAACACACACACTTGCGGCCTCAACTGGCTACACTCACTGCCAGAGCCACAAATAGGCCTACTCTTGCTGGGGCTCTCCTGGGGACGCAGGCTGAGCCAACTTCCATCTTCATCGTCGGACACCACAATGGGTTGGGACACAACTGCTTGGGTTGCGGCTGGAACTTGACGAAACACATCCCGACGACGAAGACGACGAATAGCTCTGGCAACATAACTTGGGTGGATGATGCCAGGTTGCCATGAGTTCACGGGCTGCGAGGGTAGCACTGGCTGTGAGGGTGGCACTAGTTGCGAAGGTGGCACTGGGTTTGGCAGCAGGGGAAGGGGGGTCTGGGATGCAGCTTGACGAGCATCACGGTATGCTTCCGTAACAACCCGGGTGGTGTCACGGTCAATGGATTGAAACTCTCGAATAATGCCGGCAATTAGCAGTCCCTGGGCATCAATGAACTTAACCAGGCGAGCTACTGCCGGGTCGGCTTCTCCAACGGCGCTAAAGAACTCGCAACCTGCTTCAGACGAAGCGGGAAAATAGCGAAACTCCCTCATCTCCGCTATTTGCGGAAATTGGAAGCGAAGACGGGTGATGGCTTCCGCAGCAGCTGTCTGGACGGCCAAAGCAGAGGTGGGCATGGGTTTGCCCTTAAAAACTAAGGGCTTCCCATCCTTTGCTGGACTTGGGCGAAGAAGCACTTTCGCCTCATATCGGCAAAGGTGAGGGACGGGTTTCGATTGGAACACCAAATACACTGGGGTAGTATTACAGCCAAGGGCTTGGGTGAGCATATTGGAAAGGATAGGCGAAAAGCCGTCATAACCATCGGCCTTGGTTTGGCTATGGAACTTGTGCATTTTGGAAGAACTAGCCATGGCTGCTGGTTTGCGGATACTGGCCTGGGTTCTCTCACGGGGATCTGGCTTACTGAATGGAGAGGGCTGCAGCTCACAGGTGAGAGAGGCTTAAATAGGCAGTCGGGCTGGGACACACCAGCATGGCGTGGATCTTTCTCGTGCCGGGTAGAAGATACGCCAGCATGGCCGACAACTGGGTAGGGTCGTGGTCTAATCCAAGGAATGCTGGGCGGGTGGACAGCTGGGTAGGGACACGTCAATTTCGACTGCGCCGCCTGTTGATCAACAGTGGCCATGTCGGATGCCAGGGATGGGTCAAATCTATTGGGCTCACTACCGGGTAAAAGATAGGGGTGGTTTGGTGCTAGGGTAACCTGTAGCCAGCCTGGCTCTGATACCAAGTCTTGTGGCACCCCGATAGAGGGCCGACGCACGCCAGCCCGAGGATAAGACCTGGCGCACGTCAAAGGCATGATACAGCAATTCCAGGCACAAAATGGCTTTATTAAATGGAGTATTATAATACTGTTGCTTACAACAATATTACATAGCTCCAAGGCTATCTAAAATGGCAGTGAAGGTCTTGGTTCTGCGGTAACGTCATCTCTGGCTGGGCTCCATAACTCACAGGACTGGCTGGGTTACGATCTAGCACGACGGATCTTCTCCTGCAACTGGCCACGTGCAAGGCCAGGTGAGTACTTTGAATGTACTCGCAAGACAACCAAATACATAGCATCCAAACAAGCAGATGACAAAGCAAGCCCTATGCTATGCAAGAATTTATTTTAAACATGGCATGGAATTAACAGCAAAACATGAATCAAGCATGACATAGTATACCTATCTAGCATTTTTAATTATCATGTCGTAGCAAGATTATTCTGGCATGATTAAACATCTAGCAGCCATCACATAACAGGGTAATCTAGCAAGATAACTACTGAAGTAGAGTACAGTAAAGTAAAGCATATTAAGTATACAATCCATATTCCAAACATTCTCATGATCCAATCTGAAACTGATCCCAGTCCAATTCAAGTTTTTTCGGTCATCTGACTATTTCTTCCATAGCCATCCCATGGCTATCATACCATATTCCTGACAACATCTGAAGTCTATGCAGGACAGGTTCTTTCACCATTATAATCATCATTACGGTTGACCACCTAGTGAGGTCTGGATGGGCTGTCCAATACCGTGGACGCGGCTATTCGAATAGATTCTACACTCTGCAGAGGTTGTGCACTTTACCCACACTATGGAGCACTGACCTCGTGATCCCATTCGGGTGGACCAGCGTTGCTCCAACGAAACCTGCCTAACCCGTGACTCTCCCATCGTACCACCGGCATTCATTCTACCGCGGAGTCCTGCCCTGGGTGGCCCCCTGTGTCACTCCTGACACCTGCCACCGTCGTGGCCAAACAAAACTGTCCCAAACGGGGACCCAAACAACTCAACTGGGCCCACAGGGTTATCGCCACCTACCGGGCCAGGGCAGTGCACGCGCATAACCCTCCCTGTTGGGCGGTACCGGTGAAAGAGCACGTGATCAGACCAAGTCAAAGCCGTCCCATACCGGCAAATGTGGTTGCACGAATAAGGCCGGCAGGTGACTCTGGATCAACCAGCTAAGCTTAATTTATTCAATTCAATTTAACATCTCCATCATCGCACCATTACCTCAACAATTATGAGTGTGAGCAGCCACTTAACATCAGCATAGCAGAATCATATCAACGTTGACAAACATGGCATGAGATCAAATCGTGGCACTAACATGATAACGGTATTCAAAATATTGTTACTAGCGTGGCAAGATATGGCATGAAACAAGTCATGATATTAGATGAAAAGTAATGCTAACATCAGAAGATATAACAGGTGTATGCATTTGCAGTCTAACAGGTGATACAGATGTACTATGATTAACACACAGGGTGCAAGCAAAGTCATCACGCAAGTCCGGAGCTCATGACAAGAGGTTGGCTTGCCTGGGGGTCGATCAATACGCCGGGAAGAAGTGCGATAAAACTCCGGGAAGATTTGCCGGAAAAGTTTCCCTCTCGGAGGGGTTGATCGAAGGGCAAGGGCAAAATGGTCATTTTCATAGTGTGAAAACATTATGAAAATGATGCCATCGGAACGGGCTCGACGAACTGAAGACGTGGGCGTTGGTTTTACCTCAATCGGAGTTACGGTCGCGGAGATATGGCTGTTCGTTCGTTAGGCGGTAAAACAAACAGAATAGTGTCCGTTTCAGGCCGCCGGCATTGGTTTTACCTCAATCGGAGTTACGGTCGCGGAGATATGGCTGTTCGTTCGTTAGACGGTAACGGACAAATGTTCACTAATTTACCTCTTCGGCCGCTGGCTGAAAGCGCATTTGCCGGAATACGTCTTTGCAGCTGGAAAGCGCATTTTGGAAATGCGTTCCCACTTAAGCTGACATGCGGGCCCGGCCAGGTCAACGCTTAGAGAATGACATGCAGGGCCCACCTTATCTCTTCTTTCTCCCTCTCTTCTCTTCTCCTCTGGTCACCGTTGACCCCGATAGAAACAGGGGAGGCTGCGGCGGCTCGGGCCTTGCCGGCTCGCTCCCGTGGGTGGTGGCCCAGACCTCAGGCGGGCTCGGAGAGGAGTCTCCCATGAGCAACAGTGCGGGCGGCCACGGCCACTGGAGGGACTGCTCCGGCAGCGCCTCCCCGGAGAGGTGGAAGGCGGCAGCGGCTTGCGAGTGCCTAGGAGAGGCCGAAGGCGAGAACAGAGAGGAGGAGGAGGGCAGGGTGCTGGGATGAGCCGAGGGGAGCGGCGGCCGAACCACGGCCATGGCAAGGAGAGACCTTGGGGCTCGAATGGGAGGGAACTGGGGCTGCTGCTAGTCGAGAGGGGCTTGGGCACGCCTTAAATAGACTCAGGGAGGAGGTCTCGCGACGGCGACCGGAGCTTCGAGACGCTCGGTGAAGTGGCGGCGAACCGAAGTTAGCAGAGACGTCTAAGAGGTACGGGACGAGGGGACGCGGTTCCAGACGACGCACGAATGTGGTGGGCAGCTCGTCGGTACGCCCGGATGAGCTAGAACCCGCTGGAATCGGCCTCCCGACGCGTATGGCGCACAGTGCACGCAGTTGGCGCGTTCTGCCGGCGGTCACGCGTGGCCACGGCCGTGCCACGCTCCACTCGCTGCCAAACGATGTCTAGGGTCTTCTCCGTCCTTTACTGGGTTGACTTGACCCCTCAAGCACGAACAGGGAGCTCTGGTGTGACCACACCCTGGGTCGAACAGTTTCCAGCACCAGGTGTTTGACACGCAGTGTGCCTACCACAGTGCTCCTCTTGTCATGACCTTGGGCAGAGGTTAATCATCCACTAAGGAGACCAACTTGGCAAAGTTTCAGCTCAAGTGGATAAATAAAACTGGCACTTCCTTTGCAACATGGCAAAATGGCCAGAAATGAAAGTGAAGATGCTGGGATCAAATAGCTAGGTGAAAATGGCCCAAATTTGGTGGAGACCAATAATTTAGGCATATAGAGGCACTACAAAAATTTCATACCATTTTCATAAAGAGAAATGATACTTCCTTCACAGTGCTTCAATCTGGACAGAAACTTAGATAATTCACTGAGGAAAATTGGCTAGATGGAATGGGCTGATTTTTGGTTTCCATGGGTGATATCTCATAATGAATCACCACGCAAAATTTCAGCCCAAGGAGATCAAGGAATCAAGCACTTCCTTTGCAAACTGAAAATCAGGACAGAATTTGCAAAGTGGTGTTGTGCTCAAAGTTTAATGGGTGAAACTTGAGATCTTGATTGAAATTGTGAAGATAGGGATAGGACAAGATCCACAATTTATTTGGGATTTTTCCTAACTACCAAAATGGTAGTTCCTTTGGAAAGGCCCCAAATTGAAATATTGGCTTAAAATAGGAAAATGCAATTTTCCCTATTTAATTATGGCCAATATTTTTATGAGAGCTCAATATGGTTACAAAGAATATCTCCACAAGTTTTCATGAACTTTGGAGATGGATAGATATTTTCTCGGATTTAATTCCTCGGAAAGGCAGAAAAAGGAATTAATTCTAGATGAGAAATATTGCATATGACTTGGCAATATTTTTGCACATCTAGGGTTTATGAGTGAAGGATGATCTCTAGAAATTTTGGTAGGGTCAACAGAGTAAGGAAGATGATAGCTCCTTTGTACCTGAGCATGAAGAAGGAGTAGATGGTATTATTAGACGTTGTGTACCTGAGCATGAACAGGGACAAATCCTACAGAAATGTCACTCCGAAGCTTATGGAGGGCATCATGCGGGAGAGAGAACTGCTCATAAGGTATTGCAATCTGGTTTTTATTGGCCTACTCTCTTCAAGGATGCCCGTAAGTTTGTTTTATCTTGTGATGAATGTCAAAGAATTGGAAATATTGGTAAGCGTCAAGAAATGCCTATGAATTGTTCACTTGTTGTTGAACCATTTGATGTTTGGGGATTTGATTACATGGGACCTTTTCCTTCCTCTAATGGGTATACTCATATTTTGGTTGCTGTTGATTATGTCACTAAGTGGGTAGAAGCTATTCCAACTAGTAGTGCTGATCACAGCACCTCTATTAAAATGCTTAAGGAAGTCATTTTCCCAAGGTTTGGAGTCCCTAGATATTTAATGACTGATGGTGGTTCACACTTTATTCATGGTGCTTTCTGTAAAATGCTTGCTAAGTATGATATCAACCATAGAATTGCATCACCCTATCACCCTCAATCTAGTGGTCAAGTTGAACTTAGCAATAGTGAAATAAAGTTAATATTACAAAAAACTGTCAATAGGTCCCAAAAGAATTGGTCTAAGAAATTAGATGATGCACTTTGGGCCTACCGAACAGCATATAAAAAGCCTATGGGTATGTCTCCTTATAAAATGGTCTATGGAAAAGCTTGTCATTTGCCTCTTGAGTTAGAACATAAAGCATATTGGGCAATTAAAGAACTCAACTATGATTTTAAACTTGCCGGTGAAAAGAGGTTATTTGATATTAGCTCACTAGATGAATGGAGAACCCAAACTTATGAAAATGCCAAGTTATTTAAAGAAAAAGTTAAAATATGGCATGACAAAAGAATCCAAAAGCATGAGTTCAAAGTTGGAGAATATGTTCTTTTGTACAACTCTCATTTCAGATTCTTTGCAGGAAAACTCCTCTCCAAATGGGAAGGACCCTATGTTATCGAGGAGGTTTATCGGTTTGGAGCTATCAAAATAAATAATGCCAAAGGTACGAACCCGAAGGTTGTTAATGGGCAAAGAATAAAACATTATATCTCAGGTATGCCCATTAATGTTGAAAGCAATATTATCCAAACTATGACACCGGAAGAACACATAAAGGAAACCTTCCGGAGCACTCCAGAATAACTAAAAAAGAGGAGGTACATGATATGGTAAGTAAACGGACTCCGAAAAATCCGCAAAAATATTTTTTTTGTCAGTTTTGAATATATCAAAAATTAGGAAAATAAGAAACAACCAGGAAGGCAACCCTGGTGGGCACAAGACACCAGGGCGCGCCAGGGCCCCCTGGCGCGCCCAGGTGGGTTGTGCCCACCTCGGGTACCTTCCGTCCTCCGTTTTCTCCTGTTTGCTTGTTTCCCAAGATAAAAAAATCTTTATATACCCCCGCCCTGGCGCGCCCAGGTGGGTTGTGCCCACCTCGGGTACCTTTCGTTCTCCGTTTTCTCCCGTTTGCTTGTTTCCCAAGATAAAAAATCTTTATATACCCCCCGAACCTATTGGCCACCGTATCGCGGAGAAATCTCCTGTTTTATTTTTCTTGCTGTTTCCTGGCAGATCTGAAATATGTCATCTCAAAGTTTGAAAGAGGATTGCCCAGTTTCTTATCAGCCCTGGGATAAAAATATCTTCAAGGACAACTATCCCTGTATATGGTTCAGCGATGAGGAAGATGAAGATGAGCCAGTTCCTCCTCGTTTCAAGCAAGAGAGCATGGAGGCGTTATGCAAGAAGATAGTAAAGCTTGAGATGGAGAATGAAGAGTTAAGGATAGATAATTTTTACCTCCGAAATAAGTTGGAGAAAAATGACAAACCCTCTACTTCATCAACACCACCTTCTTCTTCATCACCAAAGGAAAATTGAGTATCGGGTATGGGCACTCCCGTTGGCTTGTGCCAAGCTTGGGGGAGGTGTCCCGGTATCGTATCACCTCCACTATCTTTTGCCTTTACTTATCTTAGTTCGATCCATAGTTATCTTTTGCTTTAGATGAATAAAAGTTTAGTTCGATCCTTTCTTTTCGAGTGTTTGCTTAGTGATCTATCCTTGTAATCGTGTGCAAGATATATAATAAAGTTCAGTTTGAAGTTTTGTTCTCTTTATTTTCATGTTCAATAAAAAGAAAGGAAATAAATGAAAAAGATCATATGCTAATCTTATGGTAAGTAATGACAGCACATAAGGAAGAGTATAAGTAGAAAATTTTATTGGAGATTTACAAACATAGCATTGGTCAATGATGCAATTCATGAAAGAATTAATAAGGGAAGAGAAGATTCAAATGCAAATACACTATCTTGGACATATTTTGTGATTGTTAGCCCCCATCAAAATATTATATGCCAAAATTGTTGACGTTGGACAAGGAAGACAACGTAATGATTTATGTTTGTTCATATTCACATAGAAGTTATATTGTCATAGATCCTTTAACATGTGGTGCTTGCCCCCCATCTTTGCTAGCCAGAAATGCCGCACTAAGTAGAGAAACTACTTGTGCATCCAAAACCCTTAAACCCAAATCTTGTTTTGAGAGTCCACCATACCTACCTATGGATTGAGTAAGATCCTCCAAGTAAGTTGTCATCGGTGCAAAAAGGCAATAAAAATTGCTTCTAAAAGTGTTGGATCATTTCGTGTAAGAGAAAATAGAGCGTTGTACGAACTTGTGATGGCAAAGAATAAAAGTGACAGACTGCATAATAAAGGTTGCTATCATAAGGGGCAATATAATGTGACGTTCTTTTGCACTAAGAGATTGAGCATACAAATGAAAAGCGCATGGCAACCTCTGCTTCCCTCTGCGAAGGGCCTATCTTTTACTTTTATGTATTTGCTTTTACGCAAGAGTCAAAGTATTTCTCTCTATTCCTTTCTATTTTTCTCTTTTGGCAAGCATCATGTGGTGAGGAAAGATCTAGGCACATATATCCAGTTGGATATGGGTAGCATGAGTTATTATTGTTGACATCACCCTTGAGGTGAATATGTTGGGTGGCGAAAACTATAAGCCCCTATCTTTCTATGTGTCCAGTTGAAACCTTTTGCTCATGTGTATGCGGTGAGTGTTAGCAATCATAGAAGACTATTTGATGGTTGAGTATGTGGACTTGCCAAAAAGGCTCCGATACGTGACCCTTCCTGAAAAGATGATGAATTGTAGTTGCAAAGTTGACTGAGAACATAGTTTGTTGGTTTTCAATAGAGTTTATGCTTTATACTTCAATGTTGTGACGAATTGTTACTTGTTCATGAGAAGTCTATGATAGAAGTTACATGATAAAAGTTCTGTGATAAGGTTTTATGTTAAAGTTTGTTGCTGTTGTAATAATATACATGATGCTTCTTGATACATCTCCATCGTATCTACTTTTCCAAACTCTTTTGCCCTTGTTTTGGACTCTAATTTGCATGATTTGAATGGAACTAACCCGGACTGACGCTGTTTTCAGCAGAATTGCCTTGGTGTTATTTTTGTGGAGAAATAAAAGTTCTTGGAATGACCTGAAACTTCATGGAGAATACTTTTCGAGTAAATAAAAATATTGGCGAAAGAATCAACAGAGGGGGACCCACCTGCTGTCCACAAGGGTGCAGGGCGCGCCCACCCCCCTAGGGTGCGTCCCCTGCCTTGTGGGTCCCCTGGACCTCCACCGACCTCAACTCCAACTCCATATATTCAAGTCCGGGGAGAGAAAAATCAGAGAGAAGGATTCATCACGTTTTACGATACGGAGCCACCGTCAATTCCTGTTCTTCATCGGGAGGCCAGATCTGGAATCCGTTCGGGGCTCCAGAGAGGGGAAATCGTCGCCATCATCATCACCAACCTTCCTCCATCACCAATTTCATGATGCTCACCGTCGTGCGTGAGTAATTCCATCGTAGGCTTGCTGGACGGTGATGGGTTGGATGAGATTTATCATGTAATCGAGTTAGTTTTGTTAGGGTTTGATCCCTAGTATCCACTATGTTCTAAGATTGATGTTGCTATGACTTTGCTATGCCTAATGCTTGTCACTAGGGCCCAAGTGCCATGATTTCAGATCTGAACCTATTATGTTTTCATGAATATATATGTGTTCTTGATCCTATCTTGCAAGTTGTAGACACCAATTACGTGTTATGATCCGCATACCCCAAGGTGACAATAATTGGGATTCTTTCCGGTGATTACCGTAGTTTGAGGAGTTCATGTATTCACTAAGTGCTAATGCTTTGGTCCGGTTCTCTATTAAAAGGAGGCCTTAATATCCCTTAGTTTCCATTAGGACCCCGCCGCCACGGGAGGGTAGGACAAAAGATGTCATGCAAGTTCTTTTCCATAAGCACGTATGACTATATACGGAATACATGCCTACATTATATTGATGAATTGGAGCTAGTTCTGTGTCACCCTAGGTTATAACTGTTGCATGATGAATGCCATCCGACATAATTATCCATCATTGATCCTGCAGCGCCCAAGATGCGATTCTATCCCAATCACGTGATGAACTTTGGGGCACAACCGCATTTCGAGCGCATAGCAAGGTGGATATCTTTACAACATACCATGTACTGAATAGATGAGAATACAAGATAAAGGCTTACACTCGCCACAAGCTACAACATGAATACAACAGTTCATCAATACATAGCAATCGTCATACAGAAGAGCAGGATCCGACTACGGATGAAATCAAACGAAAAAGAAGAACGACATCCACCCTGCTAATCCCACGCTCCCGACCCGGAACCTATCCCTTGATCGAAGAAGAAGAAGCAGAAGAAGAACTCCAAAACAAGCAAGCATTGCTCTCACATCATAAGCATCGCATTACCTGTACCTGCAACTGTTGTTGTAGTAATCTGTGAGCCACAAGGACTCAGCAATCCCATTACCATGGGTATCAAGACTAGCAAAGCTTAATGGGTATGGAAAGGATAAGTGTTGAGGTTGCAGCTGCACTAAGCATTGTATGGTGGCTAACTTACGAATACAAGAGTAAGGTGAGAAACTACGCAAACGGGCGCAAACTAGTAATGATCAAGAAGTGATCCTGAACTACTTACCATCTGCCACACAACCGTGGGCACGGCTTTCGAAAGTTTAAACCCTACAGGGGTGTCCCAACTTAGTCCATCACAAACTCTCATGATCAACGGAGGAAAATCCTCCTCCCGGAACAACCCGATCAAGCTCGGAATCCCGGTTCACAAGACATTTCGACAATGGTAAAACAAAACCAGCAAGACCTCCCGACGTGCCGACACCCTGATAGTAGCTGCGCGTATCTTGTCTCAGGCCACAATCAGATGGGATAAGCTACGAGTAAAACCAGACCTCGAGTTTCCCCGTGGTGGCCCCGCAGGCCGCCCGTTTTGGACCAACACTCATGAGGAGCACTGGCCCGGGTTGTTAATTAAGAGTCCTCTGGTGCTAGTCGGTCCCTATGCAAGTTTTAGTTGCTATTAGGCAAATGGTAAAACCAAAGTTGGGCCTTGCTGGAAGAGTTTTATTCAAAGCGAACTGTCAAGAGGGGCCCATAAACCCCGACCGTGTTAGGAACGCAAAATCAAGGAACATAACACCGGTATGACGGAAATTAGGGCGGCAAGAGTGGAACAAAACACCAGGCAAAAGGCCCAGCCTTCCACCCTTTACCAACTATATAGATGCATTAATTAAATAAGAGATATTGTGATATCCCATGATATCCATGTCCCAACATGGAACAACCTGCAACTGCACCTGCAACTAACAACGCTATAAGAGGGGCTGAGCAAAGCGGTAACATAGCCAAACAATGGTTTGCTAGGTAGGGGGAAAAATGTTAGAGGCTTATCATGGCAATTTGGGAGGCTTGATAAACAAATGGTGGGTAGCGCGACATAGCAATAGCATCGAGACAACTAGCATAGAAAAGATAGTAGTGAGATCCAAGGTGACGGTCATCTTGCCTGAAATCCCGCTAGGAAGAAGACCGAATCCATGAAGTAGACGAACCAACATAGTCGAACGGATCCTCAAAATCGCAACATAACCGGGACTATCGAGAAGAAGCACAACCGGAAAGAAGCAAACAACATGGTAAACAACCATCACATAAACATGACATGATGCGCAACCAAGTATGATGCATGTCCATTTTAATGAGTCATGACATGGCAAAGTGCAATAAACAATACTACAAATTAAGTGGAGCTCAATATGCAACGAGTTGCATATTGACGGAACGCACATTCGAATTATTTAGTTCGCTCTTGTTTATGAACAAGACAAGATTAAATGTTGGTTAACATGGCAAGAGGTGAAGCATATGTAAACTACCTATTTAGGCAAGTTTAAAATAGGCTGGAATAACAAACAACAATTCCGGAAAATCCCCATGTGCATATTTTGGATTTGGGACTGTTCTGCCCTATACACAATTTTAGAGTTGTTAAAAATGCAAAGTAAGTGCACCATGTTAATCTATGCATTTTTCTACCCCATTTACATATAAAGTTTATTTAATTCGGAGCTACGGGTATTTAGTTATGAAATAAATCATTTTAGCATGGTGTTTATGCAAATTAAATGCAAACAACATTTTTAACATTTTTAACATGGATGAAAGTAGCATATTATGAAACTAGATAAAATTCTAAGCATCTTACATATATGAAGTTTTTACATACAATGCATAGTTTGTGAGATATTAAATGCATGAAGTTGAGGGTTTTTGTGTAAAACTATAAATCCTCGGATAGTAGCTAAATTCGCAGATCTGGAAAAAAACATGCACTGGGCTGAAACAGGGCACACTGGGCTGGAGGTTCTCACCATGGGCCAAGGCCCAGTAGGTGGAGGCGGCCTGCGCGGCTGGGCGGGGAAGCGGCTTGGGAGGCCCACGCGGGCGAGTCAACGGGCGCAGGCGAGCGGGACTTGGCGCTGTCGTCGCTTGTGGCGGCTGGGCGCTGGCTCGCTGCTCTTCCCGCAGCGAAACGAAGTAGGGGCGCAGAACTTGGTGAAGCGGAGGCAGCAGTGGCGGGGCTTGGGGCTGGCGATGGGGATCCGGGCCAGGACGGCGTTCTCCGGCGAGGTGGCATGCGGGCGGAGCTGAAGAAGGCAGCAGTGCTGCTTGTTCTCCTCGATCGAGGCTGAGGCGAAATGGGGCATGGCGGGCGGACTTGGCGCAGTGGAAGGAGGTCCGGCGGGGACGCGGGTCTCCAGTGCGTCGGATCTGGCCGGCGTCGAGGAGCTTCGGGCGGTGCAGAAGCTTGAAGCGGATGCCATGGCGCTCCCTGTCCATGGAGAAAATAGACAGGGGAAAACGAGGTAAGGTTGGGAGCAGAAGGAAGGAAGAGGAGTAGGGAAGGAGCGGCAACGGGGTCGTCCTGCAGGTGGCCGGAGGCTGGCTGGGGTGGCCTGGTTCGGCGAGGTCGCTGGCAGCAGCGCTAGGAGGTGGTGGCGTGCTCGGGCTCCAAGGTGATGAGGAGGAGGCCGTGGGGCACAGAGGTCGGGGTCAAGGGGATCAAGGAGCTCCTCTCCTGTGTGTTGGCTGCTGCGAGCTAGGCACCTGGTGGATCGAGGCAGAGGGGCTCGAGCATGAGTGATGGAGCCATCGAGGGGAGACACTGTTGCGGGCTGGATGGATGGATTGGGTGGCGGCGGAAAACAAGGGACTTGGTCGGAGAGAATTTGGATCGGGAGGAGATCCCGAGGTGGGAGGTGGAGTGTCGCGGCAGCGATTGGATAGGGGAGGAATGGATGGGATAGCCTAGGGTTAGACTGATATATATATAGTAGGTGGGATAGAGTTAGGGGTCTTTGGACCCTCCGATAGTAATCGGGCGGTCGAGAATAAATAGGTTAGGTCGACCAAATAAGAAACCAGAGATGTTTTAGGGATGTTTGAGGATGATCTGAATCCAACAGTGATGACTGAGCGGGTCGGGTTTGGGTAAGCTTTCGGACGCACGCGAGGGGTTTGTGCACTGTGCAGAGAGACTCCGGTTTAGGCAAGAGAGAAAACAGAAAACAAGGTTGCAATTGTGATTGGACTCGGAACGGCCAATGATGACAAGGGAGGAGACGCGGCAACTACGAACGGATGCAAGTTTTGAAAACAGTGACGGCAACGGAGTGCCAATGCAATGCAGATGATGCGATGATGAATGCAACAAACAAAAGAAACACATGCAACAACAAAAAAACTGGAAGGCTTCTGGAGCGTCGGTCTCGGGTTGTCACAGATCCATTGCCTACGAGCTTTTCACATATTGATCTTTGCTACGTTACTATTCTGTTGCCACTGTTACAATTGCTACAAAACTGCTACTGTTACTTTTGCCACTGTCACCGTTACTTCCATACTACTTTGCTACTAAATACTTTGTTGCAGATATTAAGTCTTTCAAGTGTGGTTGAATTGACAACTCAGCTGCTAATACTTGAGAATATTCTTTGGCTCCCCTTGTGTCGAATCAATAAATTTGGGTTGAATACTCTACCCTCAAAAACTGTTGCGATCCCCTATACTTGTGGGTTATCAAGACCTTTTTCTGGCGCTGTTGCCGGGGAGCATAGCTCTATTCTCTGAGTCACTTGGGATTTATATCTGTTGATCACTATGAGGAATTTGAAAGATACTAGAACCAAGATTTTTCCCTCAACTACGAGGGGAGGTAAGGAACTGCCATCTAGCTCTGCACTTGATTCACCTTCTGTTTTGAGTAAGCTTGCGACACCTACACCTGCTATTGATTCTGATATGTCGCATGTTATTGATGATGCTACTTTTACTATGAATGATGCTTATGATGCTACTACTCTGCTTGATAAAACTGTGCCACTGGGTGAATTACTTGATGAACATCTTGCTAGAGTTAGAACTATTGACTATGCTGAAGATGATGATATTTCTGAAAATGATGAAATTATTGAAACTGAACACTTTGAAACACCTGATAAGACTAGCTATCCTAGGTATGAACTTCCTATTGTACCTGAGGGTTATATTATGGATGAAGAAACTGCTAGAGACTTTTTTTTGCTTGTAATGATAGAGATGATCTTAAGAAACTGTTAGCTAAGCTGAAAGAAAAGTCTTTGAATGCTAGAATGAAATATGATCCTAAGTTTGCTACTTCACCAACTTTGTTACTGATAAGGTTGATGAATTCTCTGTCGATCCCGAGTTAATTACTTTGGTTGAATATGATCCTTTCCATAGTTATGAATCTGAAACTGTTGTGGCACATCTTACTAAATTGAATGATATAGCCACCCTATTTACTCATGAGGAAAAAATCGCTATTACTATATTCTTAAGTTGTTTCCTTTCTCGTTAAAGGGTGATGCTAAGTTATGGTTTAATTCTCTTGCTCCTAGTTGTGTGCGTAGTCCCCAGGATATGATTTACTACTTCTCTGAAAAATATTTCCCTGCTCATAAGAAACAAGCTGCTTTAAAGGAAATATTTAACTTTGTGCAAATTGAAGAAGAGAGTCTCCCACAAGCTTGGGGGAGGCTTCTCCAATTACTTAATGCTTTGCCTGATCATCCTCTCAAGAAAAATGAAATACTTGATATCTTTTATAATGGACTAACCGATGCTTCTAGGGACCACCTAGATAGTTGTGCTGGTTGTGTTTTCAGCGAACGAACTGTTGAGCAAGCTGAAATGCTATTGAATAATATATTGAGTAATGATAATGATTGGACACTTCCTAAACCAACTCCTAAGCCAACTCCGAAGAAAAGAGGTATTTTATTCCTCAGTCCTGAAGATATGCAAGAGGCAAAGAAATCTTTGAAAGAAAAGGGTATTAAAGCTGAAGATGTTAAGAATTTACCACCTATTGAAGAAATACATGGTCTTGATAACCCGACACAGGTAGTAGAGGTAAATTCTCTCTATAGATTTGATGAAGGTGATATCCCTTATAATAAGTCTGCTAGTCAATGTTGGGATGAGTTTGATAATTTTATTGTTAAACAAGAAAACTTCAATGCTTATGTTGGTAGACAATTGAAACGTAATGCTTACATGCTTAACTGCTTGGGTGATTATATGAGTAGAACTGTTAGTGATCTGAAAATTATTAGTAAGCATGCTTCCATGGTTAAGACTCAAGTAGAACAAGTACTTATGGCACAAGATGATTTGCTCAATGAGTTGAATAGTAAGAATAATGATAATGCTGTTAGGGTTATGACTAGTGGTGGTAAAATGACCCAGGAACCTTTGTATCCTGAGGGTCATCCTAAGAGAGTTGAGCAAGATTCTCAGAGAATTAATACTGATGCACCTAGTCCTAGTAATAAAAATAAAAAGAAAACTAATAGGACTTTGCATGCTTCTAGTAAACCTGTTATAGACACACCTGAGAATCCAAATGATATTTCTATTTCTGGTGCTGAGACACAATCTGGTGATGAACATGAACCTAGTGATAATGTTAATGATGATGTTCATGAAGATGCTCAACCTAGTAATGATAATGATGAGGATATTGAACATGTTGTTGATCTTGATAACCCACAATCAAAGAATAAACGTTATGATAAGAGAGACTTCGTTGATAGGAAACATGGTAAAGAAAGAGAACCATGGGTTCAGAAACCCATGCCCTTTCCTCCTAAACCATCCAAGAAAAGGGATGATGAGGATTTTGAGCGCTTTGCTGAAATGATTAGACCTATCTTTTTGCGTATGCATTTGACTGATATGCTGAAAATGTCTCCTTATGCTAAGTATATGAAAGATATTGTCACAAATAAAAGAAAGATACCTGAAGCTGAAATTTCCACCACACTTGCTAATTATACTTTTAAGGAAGGAATACCAAAGAAACTTGGATATCCAGGAGTGCCAACTATACCATGCTCCATTAAAAGAAACTATGTCAAAACTGCTCTATGTGATTTGGGAGCCAGTGTTAGTGTTATGTCTTTCTCTTTATATCATAGACTTGAATTGAATAAGTTGACACCTACTAAAATCTCTTTGCAAATGGCTGATAAATCAACTGCTATACCCATCGGTATCTGTGAGGATGTGCCTGTTGTGGTAGCAAACGTTACTATCTTAACGGACTTTGTTATTCTTGATATTCCCGAGGACAACAGTATGTCGACCATCCTTGGTAGACCCTTTTTTAATACTGCAGGGGCTATTATTGATTGGAACAAAGGCAATGTCACTTTTCATGTTAATGGTAATGAGCATACGGTACACTTTCTGAAGAAACAACCTCAAGTTCATAGTATCAATTCTATTGGAAAAATTTCAACTATTACTATCGGAGGTTTTGAATTTCCTCTCCCTACTGTCAAAAAGGAATATGATATTCTTATTGTTGGGGATATACATATCCCCGTTGAGATAACCTAGTGTTATTCAAAAAAAATCTCCGGTTTCATGTTATTCGAAAGAGGTTTGTTAATAAGACTTGATCAACCTTGTTAACGGATTCCTTTTGATGAGCATGAGATGGATGAATTTAGAAAGCACAACTTTCTGTACTTACTTTTTACTTTCTGTTATTTAGAATAAATAAAGCAAAAATAGTATTATCTGTCTGTTTTCTGAATTATTCGTGCAATAAAAATATCCTGAAAATAAAAGTTCTCCAAATGCCCTGAAAATTTAGTATGATTTTTTATAGAATATTTTAGAATTTCTGGCACTGAGACTGCACCAGGGGGCTGCACTAGTGGACCACAAGGGTGGAGGGTGCGCCCTACCCCCTGGGCGCGCCCCTGCCTTGTGGGTCCCACGTAGGCCCCCCTCACTTATTTCAGCACCCATCCACTTCATCTTCCTCCAGAAAAAAATATCCCAGTGCTCAAACCCGTGTTCTAGCTCATCTTGCTGCCATTTTCGATCTCCTTGTGTAAAGCTCCATTTGCAAAACTGTTTTGGGGGATTATTCTTCGGTATGTGACTCCTCCAATGGTCCAATTAGTTTTTGTTCTAGTGCTTTATCTATTGCAAATTTTTGTTGCTGTGGTGACCTTGTTCTTGAGCTTGCCTGTCAGATTTATATGGTCCAAAGTAGTTTTGATTCATGATATAGCCTTTAGACACTTGTAGGAGTAGTTGCTATTAGTTTTGTTGAGTTTGGTTCACTTTTATTTTTAAGTCACTAAAAATTTCAGGAATTTTTCAGAGGAAGAAAATTGTTGAGGAAAATGTACCAAGGTGGTTCCTCGAGGAAGCAAGCACCGAGGCTCGCGATACGTGAACCGGACCTTGAACCACCAAGGGAAGCTCAAGTGCGGCCTTGTGAATGGCCGTCGGATGAATTCCTGGTTCGTGCAGGTTTCAAGGATGAGTTTGCTGCGTACGTGCAAAATGCTGAACTGGGGGACTTCTTGTCAGATAAGTGTCCCCAATACTATCAACTCACTGATTCATTTGTGAGAAGGTTTAAATTTACATCCCAGCGCAATACTCATACTGTCCTATTTGATCTTTATGATGAATCATATACCATGGACCTTGAAGATTTTAATACTGCTTGCAAAATCCCACAATGGGGCATTCATAGTGAGCCTCGTAAAACTGAGTGCAATGATTTCCTTGCTAGCATTACTGTAGGAGAAACTAGACATATTACACAAGCCTCCATGGGGAGTATTCATTTTCCTGCCATACATTATTTTGCTCTCTTCATAGGTAGATGCATTAATGGTAAACATGATCATAGCCACCTTTGCGCATCGGATCTTAGTGTCCTTAAGTGTGCAGTGTTGGGTGATAAACGATATAACTTGGGGGCCATTATTGCGAGGAGGTTACATCTTAATGCTAAAGATGGAGATTTATTTGGTGGGATTTATGCAACCCGTTTAGCTAATTATCTTGGAGTACCCATAAGGGGGAATGACATTGAGTTACCACCTGCTTTTCTTGATTATAATGCTTTGGTTCGCTATCAGTTTCTTGTGAGGAACGAACAGTCCCTCCTGTACCGACTAATCTTTGACCGACGGCGCGCTATCCATATTACTCTTCCTGCTCCTGCCTTCTTTAACTTTCAGGTCAGAGGGAGATATTTTATAACTAGAGAGGAGGAAAACGAGTATGAGATAGAGGTTGAGGCCACTCGCCTCCATGCTGCAGCCCTTCAGGCAGTAGCTGCCGCATCACAGTACAACCCCAACTACAACTTTGGATATCCGCTAGGCCAGCCGTGGCCCTAGACCAACTTAGGCCAAAAGCCTAAGCTTGGGGGAGTACGTATTTCTCACCGACATT
This sequence comes from Thinopyrum elongatum, assembly GCA_011799875.1. Lineage (NCBI taxonomy): Eukaryota > Viridiplantae > Streptophyta > Magnoliopsida > Poales > Poaceae > Thinopyrum > Thinopyrum elongatum. The sequence goes on along the minus strand of CM022303.1, from coordinate 624,453,755 downwards.
ATATTCATGTTCACACACTCATTCCAGTTGTCAGTGCTCATACTTTTTCATTGTATTATCCATGTTAGTTTATTTTATTTTTTCCGCTTTCTTCTTGTGTGTTTGAAAAACCTTAAGAAAAACCAAAAAAATTAGTTGTAGCCTATTTCCTTTCCATGTTTATTTAGTTGTAGTATAAAAGAAAACCCAAAAAGATTTCTCATTCTTCTTTTGCTTGTTGGGAGCTTTCCCGTGTAAATAGTTTTTCTCGTTCTTGTTTTACTTTCTTCAGAAAAACAAAAACTCCAAAAACATTTCAGCGTGTTTCTTTGAAATTCTTTTCTTTTCTTTGGGGGTCGAGAGGAGAAGACCACGATGAAAATGATGAGTGGCTCTCATATGCATTATTGTTAATCTAACAAAGAGCCCATATTACCTTGTCTTCTCCTTTGAATAAATGTCTACAGATTCCAGCTTAGTCCAATGCACATGCACTATTATTATTATCCACACCATTCGGTCATGCAAGTGAAAGGCAATAATGACGATATATGATGAAATGATTGAGATGAGGAAAAGCTGGTATGAACTCGACCTATCTTGTTTTCGTAAATATGATTAGTTCATCGTTCTTGATTCAGCCCATTATGAATGAAACATGTTTGCAATGACAATTAGAGATTATAGCTACTCATGTCATGCTTAATTAGCTAGGAGCTTACAATGGTTTACCTTGCGTGCCAACATGCTTTTAAAATGGTTATGATGTAGTATGATAGGATGTTATCCTCCTTTGAATGATTCGAGTGGCTTGACTTGGCACATGTTCATGCATGTAGTTGAAACAAAATCAACATAGCCTCCACGATATTTATGTTCATGGTGATTTATATCCTACTCATGCTTGCACTCAATGTTGGCTAATCTCAATGCATGTTTATGACTTTTATCGCTCTCTAGTTGGTCGCTCCTCAATCTTTTGCTAGCCTTCACTTGTACTAAGCGGGAATACTGCTTGTGCATCCATCTCCATAAACCCAAAGTTGTTCCATATGAGTCCACCATACCAACCTATATGCGGTATTTACCTGCCGTTCCAAGTAAATTTGCATATGCCAAACTCTAAACCTTCAAATGATAATCTGTTTTGTATGCCCGAATCGCTCATGTAGCGACTGGGGGCTGTCAGTATCTTCCATGCTAGGTGGGTTATTCTCACGATGAGTGGACTCTACTCATCATTCATGAGAAAGTGGCTGGTAATCAGGATGCCCAGTCCCATGCTCAAATCAAATCAAAATATACCTTCAAACAAAAATCCCCCAGGATTGTTGTTAGTTGGACGGTACCCGTTGTTCTGGACCAGCCGTGGAATGTGCTTGTTGGTGGTGGGGAGTATAAACTTTACCATTCTGTTTGGGAACCGCCTATAATGTATGTAGCATGGAAGATACCGAGATCTCTTGGTTGTTATGTTGACAATGAAAGCATACCGCTCAAAATTATATTCATCACTGTTTCAAAAAGCTCGAGCTCTGGCACCTCTGCAAATCCCTGCTTCCCTCTGTGAAGGGCCTATCTATTTACTTTTATGCTGAGTCATCATCCTCTTATAAAAAGCACCAGTTAGAGAGCACCACTGTCATTTGTATGCGTTATTATTAATTGATATTGAGTATGACTGTGACTGGATCTATTTTGCCATGAATTACAATGTCTAGTCAGTCCTTGATCTTCAAGGGTGCTCTACATTTATGTTTTGTTGTCTCAGAAAGGACTAGCGAGATACCATGTTGTTATATCATATCATGATTGTTTTGAAAAAGTGTTATCATCTGAGATTTATTATTTTTACTCGCTAGTTGATTATGCCATTGATATGAGTGAATGTGAGACCTAAAGTGTTATTGTGAATATGGTTAGTTCATAATCTTTGCTGAAAACTTGAAAGCTGGCTTTACATATTTGCAACAACAAGATCAAACAGAGTTTGTAAAAGTTTTTCTTTATCACTTTCAGTTTGTCAACTGAATTGCTTGAGGACAAGTAATGGGTTAAGCTTGGGGGAGTTGATACGTCTCCATCGTATCTACATTTCCAAACTCGTTTGCCCTTGTTTTGGACTCTAATTTGCATGAATTGAATGGAACTAACCCGGACTGACGCTGTTTTCAGCAGAATTGCCTTGGTGTTATTTTTGTGCAGAAATAAAAGTTCTCGGAATGACCTGAAACTTCACGGAGAATATTTTTGGAATAAATAAAAAATATTGGCGAAAGAATCAATAGAGGGGGACCCACCTGCTGTCCACAAGGGTGCAGGGTGCGCCCCCCTGCCTTGTGGGTCCCCTGGACATCCACCGACCTCAACTCCAACTCCATATATTCACGTCCGGGGAGACAAAAATCAGAGAGAAGGATTCATCGCATTTTACGATACGGAGCCGCCGTCACCTCCTGTTCTTCATCGGGAGGCCAGATCTGGAGTCTGTTCAGGGCTCCGGAGAGGGGAAATCGTCGCCATCATCATCACCAACCTTCCTCCATCACCAATTTCATGATGCTCACCATCGTGCGTGAGTAATTCCATCGTAGTCTTGCTGGACGGTGATGGGTTGGATGAGATTTATCATGTAATCGAGTTAGTTTTGTTAGGGTTTGATCCCTAGTATCCACTATGTTCTAAGATTGATGTTGCTATGACTTTGCTATGCCTAATACTTTTCACTAGGGCCTGAGTGCCATGATTTCAGATCTGAACCTATTATGTTTTCATGAATATATATGTGTTCTTGATCCTATCTTGCAAGTTGTAGACACCTAGTACGTGTAATGATCTGCATACCCCAAGGTGACAATAATTGGGATTCTTTCCGGTGATTACCGTAGTTTGAGGAGTTCATGTATTCACTAAGTGCTAATGCTTTGGTCCGGTTCTCTATTAAAAGGAGGCCTTAATATCCCTTAGTTTCCATTAGGACCCCGCTTCCACAGGAGGGTAGGACAAAAGATGTCATGCAAGTTCTTTTCCATAAGCACGTATGACTATATACGGAATACATGCCTACATTATATTGATGAATTGGAGCTAGTTCTGTGTCACCCTAGGTTATAAAAGTTGCATGATGAATGCCATCCGACATAATTATCCATCATTGATCCATTGCCTACGAGCTTTTCACATATTGATCTTTTCTACGTTACTTTTCCGTTGCCACTGTTACAATTGCTACAAAACTGCAACTGTTACTTTTGCCACTGTTACCGTTACTTCCATACTACTTTGCTACTAAATACTTTGTTGCAGATATTAAGTCTTTCAGGTGTGGTTGAATTGACAACTCAGCTGCTAATACTTGAGAATATTCTTTGGCTCCCCTTGTGTTGAATCAATAAATTTGGGTTGAATACTCTACCCTCGAAAACTTTTGCAATCCCCTATACTTGTGGGTTGTCACTTCTATGTCCGTATTTTGTTTTTATCGACACCTCTCTCTCTAAGCATGTGGACATGTTTTTTGATTTCGGTTTTCGCTTGAGGACAAGCGAGGTCTAAGCTTGGGGGAGTTGATACGTCCATTTTGCATCATCTTTTCCTACTGTTATTTATATTTTTTTATGTATAATAATGCTTTTTGGAGTAATTCTAATGTCTTTTCTCTCATAATATGCAAGGTTCACACAAAGAGGGAGAATACCGGTAGCTAGAATTCTGGACCTGAAAAAGCTACGTCAGGCCACCTATTTTGCACAACTCCAAATGAGCTGAAACTTCACAGAGAATTTTTATGGAATATATAAGAATTATTGTAGCAAATAAATACCAAAGGGGGCCCACCAGGTGGGCACAACCCACCTGGGCGCGCCAGGGAGCCCAAGCGCGCCCTGGTGGGTTGTGCCCTCCTCGGCCCACCTCCGGTGCCCATCTTCTGGTATATAGGTCATTCTGACCTAGAAAAAATCAGGAAAGGACTTTCGGGATGAAGCGCCGCCATCTCAAGGCGGAACTTGGGCAGGAGCACTTTTGCCCTCCGGCGAAGCGATTCTGCCGGGGGAATTTCCCTCCCGGAGGGGGAAATCATCGTCATCATCATCACCAACAACTCTCCCATCTTGGGGAGGGCAATCTCCATCAACATCTTCAACAACACCATCTCCTCTCAAACCCTAGTTCATCTCTTGTGTTCAATCTTTGTACCGGAACCTTAGATTGGTGCTTGTGGGTGACTAGTAGTGTTGATTACATCTTGTAGTTGATTACTATATGGTTTATTTGGTGGAAGATTATATGTTCAGATCCATTACGCTATTTAATACCCCTCTGATCTTGAGCATGATTATCATTTGTGAGTAGTTACTTTTATTCTTGAGGTCATGGGAGAAATCTTGTTGCAAGTAATCATGTGAACTTGATATGTGTTCGATATTTTGATGGTATGTATGTTGTGATTCCCTTAGTGGTGTCATGTGAACGTCGACTACATGACACTTCACCATATTTGGTCCTAAGGGAATGCATTGTGGAGTAGTTATTAGATGATGGGTTGCGAGAGTGACAAAAGCTTAAACCCTAGTTTATGCGCCATTCCGTAAGGGACCGATTTGTATCCAAAAGTTTAATGCTATGGTTAGATTTATTCTTAATACTTTTCTCGTAGTTGCGGATGCTTGCGAGGGGGTTAATCATAAGTAGGAGGCTTGTTCAAGTAAGAACAGCACCTAAGCACCGGTCCACCCACATATCAAATTATCAAAGTAGCGAACACAAATCAAACCAACATGATGAAAGTGACTAGATGAAATTCCCGTGTACCCTCAAGAACGCTTTGCTTATCATAAGAGACCGTTTTGGCCTGTCCTTTGCCTCAAAAGGATTGGGCTACCTTGCTGCACTTTTGTTACCGTTACCATTACTTGCTCATTACAAATTATCTTGCTATCAAACTACTCGTTACTTATAATTTCAGTGCTTGTAGAGAATACCTTGCTGAAAACTACTTGTCATTTCCTTCTGCTCCTCGTTGGGTTCGACACTCTTACTTATCGAAAGGACTATGATTGATCCCCTATACTTGTGGGTCATCAATGATGATGAGGAAGTCCACATGGCAGGGAATAACGACATGGGGCTAGACGAAGAGATGACCGATCTACACGAAGACGATGGCGACGGACATGGCGGCGGGGAAGAGTCCGGACATAGCGGCGGCAGAGAAGATTTCGGACATGGTGAAGAAGAGTCCGGACATGGTGGAGAAGAGGCGGCGGTCACGCCGCAGTCTTCGACCCTACTATGTGCAGTCATGCAGGACCCTCATGTTCGAGACTGTCGGATTCAGGACTTCGCAGACCCAAAGAAGGTTCAAACTCTGGGGCGTGTGCGAAGAACTCAACCTACCCAGCCAACCAAACACGTTGCCCTACAGCCTAGCTCGATGAACAAGGAAGAAGATGGACACAACAGTTTACCCAGGTTCAGGCCACCTTGCGGTGTAATACCCTACTCCTGCTTTGTGGTAGATTTGCCTCACGAGGGGCTGAGGATGAACTAGTACAAGGGAAGAACAACCTCACGAGGTCTGCTCTAGTGTGGGTGTGAGCTGAGGATCTGATCCCCCCTCTTGGTGGTGGCTAGCCTATATTTATAGTGGCCTCGGTCCTCTTCCTCCAAAATGACGGCGGGAAGGGATCCCACAGTGGCCAATTTGAAAGGGGACAAGTAGTACATCTTATCCTGACGAAAGGTGGTCTTCGCCTGCAAAGCCTCTGGTCATGACGCTGCGGTGGGCTCGACGATGACATCTGTCCTGCTGTTCTGGCGGTCTTGGTCTCGTTGCACGGGAATGGAAACCTTTGGGTGATTCCTCGGGACCCCGCGCCTGCGCTTGCCTCCTTAGCACCAAAGAGGAAACCTGCTGCTCTGCGCCCGCTGGCGCCCGCCTGGCCTTGGTCGTCATGGCTTGCGTCACCTCAACCTCATGAGGTGGGCACCTGCATAGAAATCTCCGCTCCTCAAGAGCCAGCCTGGGGAGGCCGCTCCCTCTGGAGGTCTTGATGTCGCCCCCCTCGCGAGGGTCTTGTCTTGAAGGTGTTGCAGATGGGCCGTACCAGGCCGTTGATGGAGCCACGCCGCGGGCCGCAGGCAGGCAAGTCTGGGTACCCTAGTTCCCAGAATGCCGACAGTAGCCCCCGGGCCCAAGGCGCGCTCGGACTTGGCTTCGAGGCAAAGCCAAAGGGCAAGGGTGAAGCGCCGCAGGCCCCAATCACCTGCGGACCGAGCCGACGCGTGGCGCTTGATGGGACATGGGCATCTCCACTTCCCCACACCGCCACGGCAACTGCCCTAGGCTGACAAAAGACTGGAGCTCGCCACCGAGCCTTCATTGCCCTCTCTTCGCCTTACTCTATATCCTCTTTCTCCCTACCGAGAGCACCTCCGGATCTGGTCGAATTCCTCCTTCCTTCTGCATCTCTCCTTCTGAGGTCTTGCGGATGGCGTCTGGGAAGGTGAAGCCTGCCGCTCCGACCACAAGCTCCTCCTCCGCGCCTGCGCCGGCCCTCGGCACGTCCTCCATCACCGAGAGGAAGCACCTCGCCACCGCGCTCCCGCTGACGGCGAGCAATGACAACGAGTGGAAGGAGACGGCACTCCTGGCCTTCTCCACCGAGCGAGGGACCCTGGCGGGGACGTTCTATCCCTTCTTCCTTCACATCGTCTTTGCGGGGCTCATCCCGCCTTTCTCCAAGTTCTTTACCGCCGTCCTCGACCACTACCAGGTTCAGGCCCTGCATCTGCAGCCCAACTCCATCCTTCTCTTGTCCATCTTCGCCTTCTACTGTGAGGCATTCATAGGCATGATGCCCTCCGTTGCGCTCCTCCGCCACTTCTTCTACCTCCGGATGCAAGACCCAAACCAGCATTCCGGCTGTGTCTCCTTTGTCGCGGACCATAGTGGCAATGCGCTCTTGAGGGCCGGGAAGAATGTGGAGAACTTCCGGCACAAGTGGGTCTTCATGGACGCCAGGGGCCTCCATGCGCGGCTGGAATTGCCGACCGAGCTGCCATGAGAAACTCACCGACCCCCGAGCGGCACCTGTCCTGGGGAAGATGACGGAGGACTTGGAGGCCGGGGCGCTGACGGGGGCCATGCTCGTCAAGGAGTTCCTGAAGCAGCGCCTGGCCCCGCTCCAGGCACACACGCGGCCCATGTGGGAGTTCAAGGGCGTGGAGGATGACATCCGGCTGCGCTCAAGGAGCCTGACGGGCGAGGAGCTGGACAAGGCCATACACACCTTGCTTGAGAAGGATTCGGGCAGCCTCCCGGCGGCCTACATCCCGCTGTACCGTCATGCCGACGGGGTGGCGCAGGTTGATATGTCTCCAACGTATCTATAATTTTGATTGTTCCATGCTATTATATTATCTGTTTTGGATGTTTTATATGCATTAATATGCTATTTTATATGATTTTTGGGACTAACCTATTAACCTAGAGCCCAGTGCTAGTTCCTATTTTTTCCTTGTTTTACAGTTTTGCAGAAAAGGAATACCAAACGGAGTCCAAACGGAATGAAACTTTCGCGATGATTTTTCTTGGACCAGAAGACATCCAGAGGGCTTGGAGTGCACGTCAGGAAAGCCACGAGGCAGCCACAAGGTCGGGAGGCGCGCCCCCCACCCTTGTGGGGCCCTCGTGACTCCACCGACGTATTTCTTCCGCCTATATATTCTCAAATATCCCAAAACCTACCAGGGGAGCCACGAAACCACTTTTTCACTGCCGCAACCTTCTATACCCATGAGATCCCATCTAGGGGCCTTTTCCGGCGTCCTGTCGAAGGGGGATTCGATCACGGAGGGCTTCTACATCAACACCATTGCCTCTCCGATGAAGCATGAGTAGTTTACCACAGACCTACGGGTCCATAGCTAGTAGCTAGATGGCTTCTTCTCTCTCTTTGATTCTCAATAAAAAGTTCTCCTCGATGTTCTTGGAGATCTATTCGATGTAATACTTTTTTGCGGTGTGTTTGCCGAGATCCGATGAATTGTGGATTTATGATCAGCTTATCTATGAATATTATTTGAATCTTCTCTGAATTTTTTTATGCATGATTTGATATCTTTGCAAGTCTCTTCGAACTATCGATTTGGTTTGGCCAACTAGATTGGTTTTTCTTGCAATGGGAGAAGTGCTTAGCTTTGGGTTCAATCTTGCGGTGTCCTTTCCTAGTAACAGTAGGGGCAGCAAGGCACGTATTGTATTGTTGCCATCGAGGATAACAAGATGGGGTTTTCATCATATTGCTTGAGTTTATCCCGCCACATCATGTCATCTTACTTAATGTGTTACTCTGTTCTTATGAACTTAATACTCTAGATGCAGGCAGGAGTTGATCGATGTGTGGAGTAATAGTAGTAGATGCAGGCAGGAGTCGGTCTACTTGATACAGACGTGATGCCTATATTCATGATCATTGCCTTAGATATCGTCATAACTTTGTGCTTTTCAATTAATTGCTCGGCAGTAATTTGTTCACCCACCGTAATATTTTCTATCTTGAGAGAAGCCTCTAGTGAAACCTATAGCCCCCGGGTCTATTTTCCATCATATAAATTTCCGATCTACTATTTTGCAATCTTTTATTTTCAGATCTATAAACCAAAAACCCAAAAATATTTTATCTTTTGTTTAGTTTTATTTATCTATCTCTATCAGATCTCACTTTTGCAAATAACCGTGAAGGGATTGACAACCCCTTTATCGCGTTGGGTGCAAGTTGGTGTTTGTTTGTGTAGGTATTCGGTGGCTTGCGCGTTGTCTCCTACTAGATTGATACCTTGGTTCTCAAAAGCTGAGGGAAATACTTACTCTACTTTGCTACATCACCCTTTCCTCTTCAAGGGAAAAACTAACGCAAGCTCAAGAGGTAGCAGGAAGAATTTCTGGCGTCGTTGCCGGGGAGATTTACGCCAAGTCAAGTCAAGATTTGTCTCCCGGCCACTCGCCAATTTCTGGCGCCGTTGCCGGGGAGATCTACGCCAGGTCAAGACATACCAAGTACCCATCATAAACTCTCATCTCTTGCATTGCATTATTCGCCATTTGCCTCTCGTTTTCCTCTCCCCCACATCTAAAATGATTTTTAAAAAAAAATTGCCTTTTCTTCGCCCTTCTTTCCGTTCGATCTTTTGTTTGCTTGTGTTACCATGTGCCTTCTTTTTGCTCGCATCTTCGCTTGCTAAAAGTTTATGGATCCTCATCCACTTGCTAATCTTTTTAAGAGATCCAATTATGATGAACCTATTGCTAGTGAGTTGAGTGCACTAGATTATCTTTATGAGGTTTTGCTTGAAATTCGTGAATCTGAAAATTGTGATGAAGTGTTGAAAGAAGAAAATTATAAAGTGATTCACGATAGCTCCTTGAATGAAAAGCATGATTGCAATGATGTTATTATAAATTCCATTTATGTCAATTGTGTTAATGATATGCAAAACCCTAAGCTTGGGGATGCTAATTTTGCTATGTCTACTACTTGTTGCAATGATCATGATTGGGGTGATTCTTCTTATGATCTTGAAATTTTATTTAAGCCCCATGATGAATATGAGATTGATAATAATGTTTGCAATAATATTGAAAGTGGGTTTGGAAGAGTGTCAACTTTAGATCCCACATATTTGGAGATTATTCAATCTTATGAAATTTTTGATAAAAGTGGGTTTGGAGAGGTCATGACTTTAGTTAATGTTAATCCCACTATTTTGGAAGAGTGTGAACTTCGCATGCATGTGGATCATGTTGAGAATATGTTATGTGATAGCTATATTGTTGAATTTTCTTATGATCCTACATGTAATTATTATGAGAGAGGAAAATATGGTTGTAGAAATTTTCATGTTACTAAATTACCTCTCTTCATGTTGAGATTGCTATCGTCTCTTTCTTCTTCCTTGCATATACTAGTTTTTGCTTGCCATGATAATTTGTTTGCTTATAAAATGCCTATGCATAGGAAGTATGTTAGACTTAGGTGTGTTTGTCATGTGTTTTATGATGTTCTCTTTGTGCTTTAATTCTTCTCTTTTATGTGAGCATCATTGAAATTATTAATGCCTAGCTAAAAGGCTTTAAAGAAAAGCGCTTGTTGGGAGACAACCCAATATTTTTCCTTTCTGTTTTCCAATAAATAATTCATCTAGCCTCTGGTTAGATGTGGTTTTGTGCTTTAATTAGTTTTTGTGCCAAGTAAGACCTTTGGGATGGCTTACGGTGATAGTTGATTTGATCCTGCTGAAAAACAGAAACTTTTGGGCTCATAAAAACAATTCTAATTTTTTACTGGAGCGTGGAAAAACTCTGAATTTTTTACACAAGATTTATATACGAATTTCTTATGTTGTCCTAATTTTTCAGAATCTTTAGAGTTACATTAGTATTATAGAAATTCAGATCTTTGCAGACTGTTCTGTTTTTGACAGATTCTGTTTTTCTTTGTGTTGTTTGCTTATTTTGATGCATCTATGGCTAGTATCGGGGGGTATGAACCATGGAAAAGTCGGAATACAGTATATATTACACCAATATAAATAAAGAATGAGTTCACAACAGTACAAAAAGTGGTGATTTATTTTCTTATACTAACGGAGCTTACGAGATTTTCTGTTGAGTATTGTGTTGTGAAGTTTTCATGTTTTGGGTAAGGATTTGATGGACTATGGAATAAGGAGTGGCAAGAGCCTAAGCTTGGGGATGCCCAAGGCACCCCAAGGTAATATTCAAGGACAACCAAGAGTCTAAGCTTGGGGATACCCCGGAAGGCATCCCCTCTTTCGTCTTCGTCTATCGGTAACTTTACTTGAGGCTATATTTTTATTCACCACATGATATGTGTTTTGCATGGAGCGTCTTGTATGATTTGAGTCTTTAATTTTTATTTTACCACAATCATCCTTTCTGTACACACCTTTTGAGAGAGACACGCATGAATCATGATTTATTTGAATACTCTATGTGCTTCACTTATATCTTTTGAGCTAGGCAAAATTGCTCTAGTGCTTCACTTATATCTTTTTAGAGCACGGTGGTGGTTTTATTTTATAGAAATTGATGAACTCTCGCACTTCACTTATATTATTTTGAGAGTATTTAAAACAGCATGGTAATTTGCTTTGGTTATAAAAAAAATCCTAATATGATAGGCATCCAAGAGGGATATAATAAAAACTTTCATATAAATTGCATTGAATACTATGAGAAGTTTGATTCCTTATGATTGTTTTGAGATATGAAGATGGTGATATTAGAGTCATGCTAGTAAGTAGTTGTGAATTTGAGAAACACTTGTGTTAAGGTTTGTGAGTCCCGTAGCATGCACGTATGGTGAACCGTTATGTAACGAAGTTGGAGCATGAGATATTTTTTTATTGTCTTCCTTATGAGTGGCGGTCAGGGACGAGCGATGGTCTTTTCCTACCAATCTATCCCCCTAGGAGCATGTGCGTAGTACTTTGTTTCGATGACTAATAGATTTTTGCAATAAGTATGTGAGTTCTTTATGACTAATGTTGAGTCCATGGATTATACGCACTCTCACCTTTCCGCCATTGCTAGCCTCTCTTGTACCGCGCAACTTTCGCTGGTACCATAAACCCACCATATACCTTCCTCAAAACAGCCACCATACCTACTTATTATGACATTTCCATAGACATTCCGAGATATATTGCCATGCAACTTTCTACCGTTCCGTTTATTATGACACGCTTCATCATTGTCATATTGCTATGCATGATCATGTAGTGGACATCGTATTTGTGGCAAAGCCACCGTTCATCATTTTTTATACATGTCGCTCTTGATTCATTGCATATCCCGGTACACCGCCAGAGGCATTCACATAGAGTCATATTTTATTCTAAGAATCGAGTTGTAATTCTTGAGTTGTAAGTAAATAAAAGTGTGATGATTTTCATTATTAGAGCATTGTCCCATGTGAGGAAAGGATGATGGAGACCATTATTCCCCCACAAGTCAGGATGAGACGTCGGACGAAAAAAAAGAAAAAAAAGAGGCCAACAAATGAGAGAAGGTCCAATGAAAATAAAAAAATGAGAGAAAAAGAGAGAAGGGACAATGTTACTATCCTTTTGCCACACTTGTGCTTCAAAGTAGCACCATGATCTTCAAGATAGAGAGTCTCCTATGATATCACTTTCATATACTAGTGGGAATTTTCATTATAGAACTTGGCTTGTATATTCCAATGATGGGCTTCCTCAAAACGCCCTAGGTCTTCATGAGCAAGCAAGTTGGATGCACACCCACTTAGCTTTCTTTTTGAGCTTTCATAAACTTATAGCTCTAGTGCATCCGTTGCATGGCAATCCCTACTCACTCACATTGATATCTATTAATGGGCATCTCCATAGCCCATTGATACACCTAGTTCATGTGAGACTATCTCCTTCTTTTTGTCTTCTCCACAACCACCGTCTATTCCACCTATAGTGCTATATCCATGGCTCACGCTCATGTATTGCGTGAAAGTTGAAAAGGTTTGAGAACATCAAAAGTATGAAACAATTGCTTGGCTTGTCATTGGGGTTGTGCATGATTTGAATATTTTGTGTGATGAAGATGGAGCATAGCCAGACTATATGATTTTGTAGGGATAAGCTTTCTTTGGCCATGTTATTTTGAGAAGACATAATTATTTTGTTAGTATGCTCAAAGTATTATTGTTTTTTATATCAATATTAAACTTTTGTTTTGAATCATACGGATCTGAACATTCATGCCACAATAAAGAGAATTACATGATAAATATGCTAGGTAGCATTCCACATCAAAAATTCTGTTTTTATCATTTACCTACTCGAGGACGAGCAGGAATTAAGCTTGGGGATGCTTGATACGTCTCCAACGTATCTATAATTTTTTATTGTTCCATGCTATTATATTATCTATTTTGGATGTTTTATATGCATTAATATGCTATTTTATATGATTTTTGGGAATAACCTATTAACCTAGAGCCCAGTGCTAGTTCCTGTTTTTTCCTTGTTTTAGAGTTTTGCAGAAAAGGAATACCAAACGGAGTCCAAACGGAATGAAACTTTCGCGATGATTTTTCTTGGACCAGAAGACATCCAGAGGGCTTGGACTGCACGTCAGGAAAGCCACGAGGCAGCCAGAAGGTCGGGAGGTGCGCCCAGGGGGGTAGGGCGCGCCCCCCACCCTTGTGGGCCCCTCGTGACTCCACCGACGTATTTCTTCCGCCTATATATTCTCAAATATCCCAAAACCTACCAGGGGAGCCACGAAACCACTTTTCCACCGCCGCAACCTTCTGTACCCGTGAGATCCCATCTAGGGGCCTTTTCTGGCGTCCTGCCGGAGGGGGATTCGATCACGGAGGGCTTCTACATCAACACCATTGCCTCTCCGATGAAGCGTGAGTAGTTTACCACAGACCTACGGGTCCATAGCTAGTAGCTAGATGGCTTCTTCTCTCTCTTTGATTCTCAATACAAAGTTCTCCTCGATGTTCTTGGAGATCTATTCGATGTAATACTTTTTTGCGGTGTGTTTGCCGAGATCCGATGAATTGTGGATTTATGATCAGCTTATCTATGAATATTATTTGAATCTTCTCTGAATTCTTTTATGCATGATTTGATATCTTTACAAGTCTCTTCAAACTATCGATTTGGTTTGGCCAACTAGATTGGTTTTTCTTCCAATGGGAGAAGTGCTTAGCTTTGGGTTCAATCTTGCGGTGTCCTTTCCTAGTGGCAGTAGGGGCAACAAGGCACGTATTGTATTGTTGCCATCGAGGATAACAAGATGGGGTTTTCATCATATTGCTTGAGTTTATCCCGCTACATCATGTCATCTTACTTAATGCGTTACTCTGTTCTTATGAACTTAATAATCTAGATGCAGGCAGGAGTCGGTCGATGTGTGGAGTAATAGTAGTAGATGCAGGCAGGAGTCGGTCTACTTGATACGGACGTGATGCCTATATTCATGATCATTGCCTTAGATATCGTCATAACTTTGCGCTTTTCTATCAATTGCTCGGCAGTAATTTGTTCACCCACCGTAATATTTTCTATCTTGAGAGAAGCCTCTAGTGAATCCTATGGCCCCCGGGTCTATTTTCCATCATATAAGTTTCTGATCTACTATTTTGCAATCTTTTATTTTCAGATCTATAAACCAAAAACCCAAAAATATTTTATCTTTTGTTTAGTTTTATTTATCTATCTCTATCAGATCTCACTTTTGCAAATAACCATGAAGGGATTGACAACCCCGTTATCGCGTTGGGTGCAAGTTGGTGTTTGTTTGTGCAGGTATTCGGTGGGCTGCGCGTTGTCTCCTACTGGATTGATACCTTGGTTCTCAAAAGCTGAGGGAAATACTTACTCTACTTTGCTACATCACCCTTTGCTCTTCAAGGGAAAAACCAACGCAAGCTCAAGAGGTAGCACAGGTCGTCGCCATGCCCGTCTTCAATGAGCTGGGGCTCGTGCTAGCCGAGCTCCCCAACCCCCCGGTGCCGGTGTCTTCCGACGACGACTCCGGGGAAGAGGGTGAAGATGACTCGGAGGTGACCGTGGACGACATGACGGAGATCTCTCCCCCGTCCTAGGGCGAGATTCTCCGCGGCTTCTCCGACGATGACGACGCCGTCGAGCCCCGAGGCTTGGAGCCTCCGCGTTCCACCGGGGTTGTGACGAGGTCCGGAGCCTCTCCGCCGGCCCAGCAAAGGCCAGACCGAACTACTCCGAAGAAGGGCGGGGTGGCACCCTTTCCTCGAGGTGACACCTCCGCCTTGCCGTCCGTTACCGCCTCACCGAGGCCAGCCGTCATGCGCCCCGACGATCCTCAGGGCGTGACAATGGCCCCGGCTAGGAAAAGGGCGTACATCGCCGCTGACGAGTAAGCACCTTACCTTGTTTTTATTTGCCACCCTTGATGCCGTGCCCACAATACTCTCCTCCTGGTAACCAGGATGGAGACCGTGGTGAAGA
Source organism: Thinopyrum elongatum (assembly GCA_011799875.1). NCBI lineage: Eukaryota > Viridiplantae > Streptophyta > Magnoliopsida > Poales > Poaceae > Thinopyrum > Thinopyrum elongatum. The sequence goes on along the minus strand of CM022303.1, from coordinate 624,438,731 downwards.
AGAGGAAGGAGGGAGCCAGGACCCCGGAGGCACCACCGTCTGCCATGGCCGCGGTGACCCTGGAGCAGACGGAGGAGGTCGCCTCGCGCTCCCTGGTGACGGAGCGGGCCCATCAAAGCACGGTGGTGGGGCCTCAGGAGGAGGCTGCCTCCGTGGGCCAGCGGGCTCCGGAGCTACCCGTCCCCATCGCACCCGCGGGGGGTTCGGAGGCTCTAGAGCCCCCAGCCCCCCTTGCTGCTGGGGCGATGCCAGCCCACGCGCCGGTGCCGCCTCCTCCCCAGGTCCTTGTGTTGGCGGACGGCGGCCCCCTCGTCAGGCCTGGGGCTCTGGAGGAAGCCTACGCCGCGTTGGATCAGCTCCGGACCGATCTCTAGGACGCCGACAGGTGCATGGCGACGGGACGCATGGGGCTGATCTTGGGGTGGCTTCATGCCGACGCGTCTGTTAGGACGGCCTGGAGCCGGGCCGAGGCTGTCGCCGCGGAGAGCAAGAAGGAGGTTGGCGAGGCCACGGCTGCTCGTGACGCGGCGCTGGCCGACGCAGTGTCCGCCAAGGAGCGCTACAACGAGGCAGAGGCGGAGCTAAAGACTCTCCGAGAGCGGAAGGCCGCCCGCCAACAGCTCCAGCAGCAAGAGGAGGAGCTCAAGGCCCGCGAAGCAACGCTTGCCGACCGCGACGCCAAGCTAGCCCAAGCAACCAAGGACCAAGCTGCGGAGTGGGGCCGCCTAAGCAGGCTGAAGGAGGAGGTGGACGAGGCCCAGGCGTCAGATGCCCAGCTCGTCTCTGAGGCGACGGCCTGGCTGGAGGCCAGGGGAAAGACCCTCGCCGCCGCCGAGAAGGCGGCGGCTGAGGGACGCGAAGCCTTCGTTTTCCTCGAGCCGAGGTCCCACACAGCGCTGCATTCCCTTTACGGAGAAGGGTACGAGAAGCCGCTGGCGACTCCGAAGGATGGCCCTGCTGGACTTCTCCTCAAGCTCGCTGAGGCGCTTGAGGGCATCGCCGCTGGAGTGGACTCCATGGTGGAGGGAGAGTGCGGCGCGCTTTTCACCGCGGCCGCGACGCTTGTATTCAGCCACCTTCACCTCCGAGAGCCGAGCTTCGACCTCGGCACCCTGATCGAACCAGTGGCTCTTGAGGCTCGCAACGCTACTGCCGAGGCCGTGAAGAAGAAGGTGGAAGCCCTGCTGGAGAAGTTCCTCTGCGTCCCCGACCCCGCGGCCGCGGCAATTGGAGCCGGCGGCGAAGATGGTGGTGGGCTCATCGACGACGGGCTCCCCAAGGCGGGCGACAGCGGCAACCAAGGTGACGGCGGCGCTTCCTCCTAGTTCTGCCCTGCAACATCCATAGTGCCTCACGGAGGCGTGAGAACTTCTGCTTAAATTCGTGGAACATTATGTTTTGTAATAACTGTTGGGACTCCGCAATTTCCTTTCCATGCTCGATTTCCTTCTTGTTTGCCTTAGTGTTCTGCGTCGGCAGGGCCCAGCCCCACACATACCTCAGCCGCCATTGGGGCGTCTGGATCAGCAGGACGAGGCCAAGGGGTGAGGGGCTACGTGACCAGTGAGGCCCCTGTGTCGCGATGCTCAGGGGTCCCCCTTGACGTACGAATAGCCCTCATGAAGGAAACATGAGCAGCGTCTGAGTTAATCTGGAGTCCCCATACTTTTCCTCGTCAGCCTTTGCCTGGGAGGGTCATGAGAAAACCAGGTGCAAGAGACCTGGTGAGATGGTACGCGCCAGGCGTAGCCTGGGCGCAGCCCCCGTGCCCAGCCCCTTCACGCGGGCCTCCCGTGGGGAAATCTATGTGGCAGGGCTGTACAGAGAGCCTGTAGGCCATCCTGAGGTTATTGCAGTAGCTAGGGTGCCCTAAGTTGTTTATTCACCAGCGCGGAGCATGGTGCTTCCACTTTAGCGTGGGCATAGCCGCTCCTCGATAGTGTCTTCATCCAGCGCGGAGCATGGGGCTTCCACTGGTGCGTGGGTGGGAGCTCCCTCGGGGGGGAGACTCCGGGGCATGTACAGCCCCGTCCGTACACGTGGCTAGCACGGCAGGACTAGAGGGGATGTATATGGGCACTCGTGAGCCAGCACGGGGCGCTTGTAAGAGACCTGCGAGATGTGTGAGGTGACCTGCACCGAGTGAATCTCCGGAGGACATCGCATGAGAAGGCCAAACACCAACTACCCTAGGAGGTGACGTGAACGGGACCGGCCCGCCAGACAGAGCTCAGTCGATGGATTTCTCGATGCTGCAGCGACGGACCCGAGCACAGACGCCGTGCCCAGTCTTCTCATGCAATAATCCTAAAGAAAGACAACCGGCGCGCGGCTCCCGCGATGGCGAGGCACTGGGTTGCGCGCCCTGACTTATTCACACACGATTAGCTCAAGCGAGAATAAGGCACCAAGGACCACGGGAGGTGACGTGCACGGGAGCTGGCCCATGAGACAGAGCTCGGCCACATGGGTTTAGCGACGCTGCAGGGACGGACCCGAGCACAGACTCCATGCCAGTCCTTAATCATGAGGCAGTCGTGGGCGGGCTCGTGAGGGCGCACAACGTTCATGGTGATGAAGCACCGGGCATACAGGTTGCAATATCTTAGGAAATTCATGACAGGCGAAACCAATTCTGACACATGCGCAAAATGATACAGGCTGCAGGGGCTAGCCCTAACAGCTCGAGGATGATGCAGCCCGAGGGGCGCCCTCAACTGAACAAACCAAAAAGTCACCTGGCATCGTCGTTGCAGAAGTGTTGGAGTAGCTGAAGATGCACGCTGCAGAGGTCGTTCCTCACGAGTCGGCCGGCTCCTGAGTTCCGGGAGGCTCTAGAGGCCCGGGAAGCTCGCGAGGGTCCGGCACCTCCTCTGTCAGGACCGCCTGGCGCCGGGCCTCGTGAGCCGCCAGGACGCCCTGCATATGGAGCTGGTGCAAGGCAGCCATGTTCAGCAGGCCGAACGGCATGCGGACATAGCTACAGGGGTAGCCCCCACTACGGCCGACGGGGGACTGCCAAAAGAGCTCCTGAGAAGCGGCCCTGTTGAGGCCTGGGATGTTGACGCAGACGCGCAGCTCATCACCCACGTCGGGGGCAGCAACTGCAATGAGTGGTGCGGGGCGGCGCTCGCCGCGCATGGCTCGCCTCCTGAAGCTCTTTGGTTGCCTTGGTGATGAACTCCTGAGCGCCTGGCACCTCGCGCCCTGCGCCCTGCTCATGGAAGCGCGCGTTGAAGCACGCCTCTACATGGTGCCCGAACGCCTCCCTCGTGACGCTGGTCAGGTCAGAGGCCCTCCGGAGGAGAGCCCCCAAGCCTATCCTGAGGGGGGCGCCGGGCGCGCCTTCCTACGCGAGAGGGAAGGGCGCTGGGCCTGAGGCGCGATCGTCGGACGCACCAGTCTCCTGGCGGCCCTTGTGGAGGAGCTGCTTCTTCTTCTTAGGGATGGCCTCAGGGGGCCGAACTGCACCCTCGTCGTCAGAGTTCTCGACCTCCACAGCCTGGTAGGCGCGCTCAAGGGAGCACACCGCTGCCTTCTCGTCGCAGGCGACCGTGATGATACCACCTCTCCCTGGCATCTTGAGGACATTGTAGCCATGGTGCGTCACCGCCATGAACTTGGCGAGGGCCGGGTACCCGAGGATGGCATTGTACGGGAGGCGAATGTGGGCAACGTCGAAGTCGATGAGATCGGTGCGGTAGTTGCAGCGCATGCCGAAGGTGACGGGGAGGCGGATCTGCCCCACGGGGGCGACGAAGCCGTCAAGCAGCCCTGAAAAGGGCCTGGTGGGGAGGAGCTGGTCGTACGGCACCTGGAGCGTCTCGAACATCTTGACAGAGAGAATGTTGAGCCCCGCGCCGCCATCGATGAGTGTCTTGGTGACGAGGACGTTGCTGATGGTTGGTGAGCAGAGCATTGGGAGCACGCTAGCGGCAGCTGAGCACTTGAGCTGGTCTGTAGAGTCGAAGGTGACGGCATACTTGTACCATCTGAGGGGACGCGATGCCTCAAGCTTGGGAAGGGCCGCGTTCACCTCACCAGCGAACTGCTTGAAGATGCGATGAGAAGCGGGGGCCTGAGCGCCACCCAGGATGCAGGCAATGGCACGAGGCTCTTGGAAGCCCCCAGCCCCATCGTCTTGGTGGTGGTCATTGTTCCTTCTTGGCGGCGGTGGCAGCGGAGGAAGGCCGGCGTTGCCCTGAGGATGGTCCTCACGAGGCTGGTCTCTCCAGGGGCCGCCGCGAGGCTGGCCCTGCCAGTGGTCCTCACAAGGCTGATCGCGCTAGTCCTGGCAGGGGTCGCGGTTGTCCCAGCGGCCACCACCGCGGCCTCCTCCGTGGCCGTAGCCACGGTCATTGTGCTCGGTTCGGCCGTCGAAGCGCCCGTCGCGGATTTCCCTAAGCTCTTGGCAGTCATTGGTGTTGTGGCTGTGGACGTTATGGAAGACGCAGAACGGACGGGTGCCCTTGGAGGACTCGAGGTGGTCGCAGCCGCGCTTCATCTCAGGTTCGGCCGCGAGCACAGCTGGGCCCTTGCACTTCACGTCCTTAGCCTTGGCTTCTTGTCCTCAGGATCGACCTTCGGAGGCTCCAGGAGGGAGAGGCGACCTTCCTCTGCCCTCGCGCACTTGGTGGCCATGTTGAACATCTCCAGAGCCGCGCACAAGTCCTCGTGCATGGCGAGCTCTTCCTTCATCTTGACATCCTGGACGCCCTCAGAGAATGCCGTAATGATGGCCTCATCTGATACCTTTGGGATCTTGAGGCGAACGTTGGTGAAGCGCTGTATGTACTTGCGCAAGGTTTCGCCTGGCTACTACTTGATGCGCTGCAGGTCGCCTGCCCTGGGAGCGCAGTCGCGAGTGCCCTGGAACTTGGCGATGAATCGCTCGCGGAGCTCGTCCCATGAGGAGATCGACCCACCGGAAGGTTCAGGAGCCAGGAGCGCGCGCCGTCCTTGAGGGCCATGGGGAACCAGTTCGCCATGACCTTCTCATTGCCGTTCACCACCTCGATGCTCAGCTCATAGAGCTGGAGGAACTCGGCAGGGTCAGGGCTGCCGTCGTAGCGCGGAGGCAGATCTGGCTTGAACTTGCCGGGCTAGACGACGCGGCGTAGCTCCGGGGTGAAAGCACGGCACCCTGCCGCACTCATAGGGGCCATCCGCAGGGGAGTAGCCTGATCTCGATGCCCGCGCGCCGCTGCCTCTGGCAGTACACGGTCTTGACGTGGCGGTACTGGAAGTGCATGCGCTTCTCCTTGGGGCCGCTGCACCACCTGGCAGCTTTCTTCATCGCGCGCCGGCGCTCTGCGCGGAGGGTGCGCTGGGGAGCTTCACGCCTCAAATTAGGGCCCTCGCCATGCAGAGGAGGGGGAGGAGGCGTGCCGTGAGCCGCATCACCTGCCAGGGACAGCAGAGGGCGAAGCGAACGAGACGGTGCAGGGGCCTCGCCAGTGGCGTTGACGAGTTCGGTGATGCGGGCAAGCCAGTAATCGTAGAGGTCGTTGGCCGGACGATAGCGCAAAAGCTCGCGCGCCATGAGCAGCGCAGGTTGCGCGTTCGCTGGCCCACGACGGCCATGAGAAGACGACGCCGTGGCTGGAGTGGGTGATGGAGTCGCGGTGCGGCCGTTGCGCTGCACGGACGGTGGCAGCGATGAGTCCTACTGCTCGCGGGCAGTAGGGTCGGTGACGGCATTAGCCACCGGGGAGGCAGAGCGGCGAGGGGAGCCGTTGCCCATGGGTGCCGTCTGGGCGACACGAGCGGCCCGGCGCTCGGCACGAACACGGCGAGCGTTGGCCATAGGGATGGCGGAACAGCGGCGGAGCGAACGGTGGGAGAGAAGCTTCGGCACGCCCCTACCTGGCGTGCCAAATGTCAGATTCAGGGCTCCACAGACCCAAAGAAGGTTCGAACTCTGGGGCGTGTGCGAAGAACTCAACCTACCCAGCCAACCAAACGCGTCGCCCTACAGCCTAGCTCGATGAACAAGGAAGAAGATGGACACGGCAGTTTACCCAGGTTCGGGCCACCTTGCGGTGTAATACCCTACTCCTGCTTTGTGGTGGATTTGCCTCACGAGGGGCTGAGGATGAACTAGTACAAGGGAAGAACAACCTCACGAGGTCTGCTCTAGTGTGGGTGTGAGCTGAGGATCTGATCCTCGTCTTGGTGGTGGCTAGCCTATATTTATAGTGGCCTCGGTCCTGTTCCTCCAAAACGAAGGCGGGAAGGGATCCCACAGTGGCCAATTTGAAAGGGGACAAGTAGTACATCTTATCCTGACGAAAGGTGGTCTTCGCATGCAAAGCCTCTGGTCGTGATGGTACGGTGGGCTCGGCGATGACATCCGTCCTGCCGTTCTGGCAGTCTTGGTCTCGTTGCACGGGAATGGAAACCTTTGGGTGATTCCTTGGGACCCCGCGCCTGCGCTTGCCTCCTTAGCACCAAAGACGAAACCTGCTGCTCTGCGCCCGCTGGCGCCCGCCTGGCCTTGGTCGTCATGGCTTGCGTCACCTCAACCTCATGAGGTGGGCACCTGCATAGAAATCTCCGCTCCTCGGGAGCCAGCCTAGGGAGGCCGCTCCCTTTGGAGGTCTTGATGTCGCCCCCCTCGTGAGGCTTGGCCCCTCGCGAGCCCCTCGCGAGGGTCTTGCCTTAAAGGTTTCGCAGATGGGCCATACCAGGCCGTCGATGGAGCCACACCGCGGGTCACAGGCAGGCAAGTCTGGGTACCCTGGTTCCCAGAACACCAACAGAGACCTCCTTCGCAAGAGTACGACTAGCGAGAGAGCTGCTTGTAGAGAGGAGGCCAAGCTGGCGCAACTTGAAGTAGACTCGAAGACTCCATTGTATGACGATTGCGATCCCGAGGTGACCCGCTTGAGTTTCATGCTCGAACTTCTAAAGACGAAGGCCAAAAACAAATGGACAGAAAAAAGCCTCAATGAGCATTTGAAGTATCTACATAATAAAGTTCTTCCCGCGGGGAACCTATGTCCTACTAGTGTCGAGGAGGCCAAGAAAATCGTTTGCCCTTTTGATTTGCCGCACATTAGATACCACGCATGCATCAATGATTGCATCATTTATCGGGGGGAGCACGCGGAAAAAACCAGCTGTCCAGTGTGCAGTGCTTCTCGATACAAGAAGGCAGGAAAGAAAGCTCCTCAGAAAGTTGTATGGTACTTTCCGATCACTCCCCATCTGCAGCGGTATTTCATAGATCCTAAGGAAGCAAAGCTCATGCGCTGGCACGCGGAGAGGAAGAAGCCCAATGATGGAGATGATCCGAAGCTGAGACACCTCGTAGATGCTAGCCAGTGGAGAGCATTCAACACCGTATATGGATTTGCTACAGAAGATCCAAGGAACATCGTGCTTGGTGCGAGTACCGATGGCATGAATCCGTTTGGAAACCAGAACACCAACCACAGCACATGGCCCATCTTTGTATGGATGTACAACCTCCCCCCATGGAAGTGCATGAAGACAAAGTGCATACACATGAGCATGCTGATTCAAGGGCCGAAACAAACCGGGAAATAATATTAACATGTATATGGGGCTTCTGAAAGAGGAGCTAGACACGTTATGGAAAACACCGGCATGGACATGGGACGCTAGCAAAGGAGAGTATTTCTATATGAGAGTCGCGCTGATGACGACGGTGCACGACTATCTCGGTTACGGGTACACCTCAGGCCAGGTGTGACACGGATACTGTGGATGCACGAGGTGCATGGATGATACAATGTCTCAGCAGCTTACGTCAACGAAGGATGGCGGGTCTGGGAAAATCGTGTACATGGGGCATCGTAGATGGCTCGAGAAGGATGACCCGTGGAGAAAGCGTGGAGATCTATTCAATGGGTTGGCTGAGCATCGAGGACCTCCACGTAAGAGGAGCGGCACTGAAATCAACGAGCTGTTGAAAAACTGGGAACAGTGCCCCGCGCCGGGAAAGATGAAAAAGGCGCCGGAGCCGCTGCTGAAGGTATGGAAAACGAGGTCTGTTTTCTGGGACTTGGAGTACCAATCACGACACGCCTCATTTCCTTGATCAAATGCATATCACGAAGAATGTCCTTGAGAGCTTGCTTGGCACACTGATGAACATGCCGGAGAAGACCAAGGATGGGCCGAAGGCAAGGAAAGACTTGGAAGATTTGAAGATCAGGAAAGATCTCCACATGTCGCCCCGTAAAAAGTCGACGGAGGAGACAAAGACGGAGACGGAGGAGGGGAAAGGGGCAGAAAAGTCAACAAGAAGGAGGAGAATTATTTCCCCCTTCTTGCTTCACCTTAATTGCGAAGGAGATCGATCAATTCATCAAGTGCCTTACGGGAATCAAAGTCAGTTCCGGTTACTGTGGGAAGATAAGCAGATTTCTAGACACCAAGAAGAAAAGGTTCAGCGGGATGAAGTCTCATGACTGTCACGTGATGATGACACAGATACTCCCGGTTGCCATTAGAGGGATAATGGACAAGCACGTCCGTGACACGCTTACTGGTCTCTGCAACTTCTTCGACGTTATCTCTCGAAAGTCCATTAGTGTGAAGCAGCTCCGAAAGCTACAGGAAGAGATCGTTGTCATACTATGTGAGCTTGAGATGTACTTCCCGCCCGCGTTCTTTGACGTCATGGTGCATCTGTGTGTCCACATCGTAGATGACATCATTGACCTCGGGCCGACATTCCTTCACAGCATGATGTCGTTCGAGAGGATGAATGGGGTCATCAAAGGATTCGTTCGTAACATGTCCCGTCCTGATGGGAGCATCGTCCAGGGGTATCTGACGCATGAGTGCATCTCCTTTTGCGAGAATTATATAGGCGTCGGAGACCCTGTTGTTGGTTTGCCCGTCAAGAAGCACGATGGGAGGCTCGGAGGAGAAGGTCACAACAACGGCCGGAGGGAATTGCACGTGGACTACTCGGATCGACGGAACGACTTTAACAGGGCTAACTTAGTAGTGCTACAACACCTAGATGTGGAAGATGATTATGTGGCACTGCACAAAGAAGCCATCGCAAAGAAGTACCATGATAAGGGGATGCGCAAGACAGACGACGAAGTTACTGTAGAGCACAATGCCACTTTCTTGCGTTGGTTCAAAGAGCAAGTTCTTGCTAATCCCCTGAAAGAGGGCAGTTCGGACAGATTGCTCATACACGCCTTAGCACATGGCCCCGCGCCCAAACTCATGACCTATCAGGCATACAATATCAACGGGTACACGTTCTACAAGGAGGCCAAAGACATGGACAGTGATTACCAGAACTCAGGGGTGACGATTGAATGCGTGACCGACGCCAACGGCACAACTGAAAGATTCTACGGAGGGGTCAAAGAGATCTGGGAGCTTGACTACGCTGGAATGAACGATGCGACGATGTTTCGTGTCAGATGGGCTAAGGACGTCATAAGAGAAAACAAGTATTTCACTACCATGTATATACCCGACGCGAAGAGCGCTATCGTGAACGTTAACGTCATCGCCAAAACTGAGCCATGGGTACACGCTAAGCACGTGACACAATGCTTCTTCATAACTAACCCGACCAATCCCAGCCAAGTTGTCGTGAGGAGAGGCAAAAGGAGCATCGTCAGAATGGACGGAGTCGCCAACGAGGAAGACTACGACCAATACGGCAACCCGATGAGGGAAGATGACGATGACGATGAAGCATACGTGAAAAGAAGAATCAATACTATTACCTAAGAAAGATCATACTCCATGGTGCCGGAAAAGTCACAAGGAGGGGCTCAATTATTCAAAAACGAACAAGAAAGGGAAGAAGCTCAATGTGAAACGTCGTCGACGCAGCTGAGAAACCATCATTTATATATATGTATCTATTTTGTGTATGCACTTAAGTAACCGTTATCGGTCAAATGATGTATACATTGTATCCCCTTCAATTACCACCACATGCATGGTTCCGGTGATATTCGCGCAGTGTGGGAGGGAGACACCGTCGTCGGGAGAAAAACAAAAGGGAGAAAGCAATACAAAAGAAAAAGAAAAGTAAACAGAAAATAAAAGGAAAATAATAAAAAGAAAAGAAAACTAAAAACTAGAAAAGGAAAATAATAAAAAGAAAAAAAATAGCGGTAGCGCTAGATTGGGAACCAGCGCTATAGCTAAGTTAGCTATAGCGCTGGGTCCTAATCCATCGCTACTGCTATTTGTATTATAGAATTAAAAAATAAAAATTGGAATAGTTAGCAGTAGCACTGGATTAGGACCCAGCACTATAGCTGAGTTAACACCCCGCTGCGCGGGCTCAAAATTTCACCAAATAATTTCCCCCCTCTCCTCCACTTCTCCCCCCCCCCCACTTTGTCACTGGCCGTCGGCCCTACCCATCGTCGCCCCTGCCGGCCGTCGACCTTGGCGCCGGCCGTCACCCGAGCCCTCCCTCAACCTCACAGTCGCCGCACGGGCCCGCCCTCGACCTCGCCACCGCCGCCCTCTCCCCTGCCCTCGACCTCGCCACCGCCGCCCTCTCTCTCGCCTTCGACCTCACCGCCGCCCCGTAAGCCTCTCCCTCTCCTCTCCCCTGCCCTCCTCTCTCTCTCTCTCTCTGCGCTCTCTCTCTGCTCTCTGCTCTCTCTCTCTCTCTCTCTCTCTAATATGAACCCTAGCCTAGCTAGGAGTTGGATGTATGAACCCTGGGAGATGAGGCAGAGAGAGAGAGAGCAAATTAGTTTAGGGCAATTTAGCAAATTTGTTTAGAGCAATTTAGTTTAGGGTATATAAAATACCTATAAATAAAAAACTGTAGAAATTTTTTTAGGGCAGTAGCAGAGAGAGAGAGAGAGAGAGAGAGAGATCATTTAGGAAAAAAAATAGTAGCAAATTAGTTTAGGGCAATTTAGTTGGTTAGGGCAGTAGCAGAGAGAGAGAGCATTTAGCAATTTTTGTAGGTTTATATAATAGCTATAAATAAAAAATAGTAGAAAATGTTTAGTGAGGTCATTTTGCAAAGGTTTTTTGTTTTTGAAAAGACCACTATTTTGCAATGTTTAGTGAGGTCATTTCACTCTATGTACTTGTTTGAATGATATATTTTGCAAATGATATATGTCATTGATGTTATATGATTTTGCAATGTTGGTTGAATGTCGAAGAATATCCGAGTGGCCTATGTTTTGCCGGAATGTTGATTCATTTCCGTTCCGGCAAATTTCAAGCGCTCCATATGTCCACTTTTTAGCAAAGGTCATGCCAAAAATTTCCGTGATTTGTGCTAGAAACTAAGACATATGGAGTGCCCGGGATTTTGCCGAAGGGGAATGAATCAACATTCTAACCAAATATAGGCCCCTTTTTTCTCTTCATTATATCTTTTATTTACAATTGTTTAATAGGAAACATGTCTAGCCACACCAAAGCCGGGGGGTTCTTGTCACCTCGAAGAAGATCCCGTCGAGGCAGCAAATCATTATTTCGATTACGTGGACGAACACCAGTTGCGGGTGCAGGGTGGCGGCAGTGGAACCAACCCCAACACCGACACTGGCACTGGCACCGGCACCGACACCGACACCACCCCCGAGACCGGCAATGATGCTGTCGTAGCCGGTAAAGCACCGAATCAGAAGAGGACACGAAGACCAAACGAGGTCGGCATCGGACAAATTGTGGTCATGGAGATGCACCCCAAGAAATTAGAGCCAACGGCGTCGGAGGAAGCGCGCTCGTGCTGGGGCAATCAACTAGGATGCATCCTCAGGGAAACCACCAACATCAATGCCGAGAAGTTGAAGAAGATACCACATATGGAGAACATGCTCCTAAAGAAGTTGCACAATAGGTTCCTGTTCCCCGGTCGGGATGAAAGCAAACATCCGTGGGACGACGACGCCATGATTAAGATAAACAGTAAGGCAATGGTGACTTTCACCAATGACTTGTCCGCCTGGAAAGTTCGGATGAAAAAAGCGATTGCGAAGTATGAACCGTGGTCCAAGATTCATGCTGACAATCCATCACTAAAGGAAGAGGACTTTGAAAAATTCAAGGAGACTTATGCTAAAGAAGAAGTCAAGACAAGGTCGGAGAAAATGAAGGCGCTCCAGGCCAGGAACACGCCTCCCCACTGCCTCAAAAGCCGTGGTTACGAGGGGAAGAGGCACGTATGGGCCAAGGAGGACGCCGAACGTGAAAGTCACGGAATCCCAGACCCCTTGGCGGAGTTCACCGACCCGCTGGAGCGTGACTGGATCAGGGCCCGATACAAGTGGGACTGCGTCAATAAGATCTTTTACACGGACCCGAACACGAGGGAGTTCATGAGACTTCTGGTAATTATTATATTAGTACCTTATTATATTAGCTTCCAATCAATTCGACTACAATTTTTTCATATTAGTAAACCATCCACGTTCCTTTTGCAGAAAGAGTGTCGGAATAATTGACCACGGGTACCCCGAAGACGGCGAGACAATATTTCAAGACATCGGGGCTAGCAAAGCCCCTCAGTCCGACTGCTCAGGCCGCCCCAGACGGCCCCCTGTCCAACTGCGCCAACCAGACGGCTGCCGACTGCGCCGACCAGTCGGCTGCCCGAAGTCGACCGCTGCACCGACAAGACCCCGACGAGATGGCCATACCGCGGACGAGACGGCTGTACCCGAGCACTACTAAGCAATAGTGGCGCACTGTAGCAGGTGTAACGTGTCACATCGCATGACATCCCCAATAGTGTACCTGGTGGGTGCCCACCATGCCCACTCACCTAGCTTACATCCAAAGCTACCCTCACCTATATAAAGGGAGCTACATCCATCCACTCACACTCTCACGGGAGCATGAGGCTCTCATGCCACCACGCCTCACTAGCTAGCTAGCTCCCTGCTACTGCTAGATATATCGCCTCACTAGCTAGCTAGCTCCCTGCTACTGCTAGATATATGATACAGCTCCAGGAGCACTCTGTACCAGATATACCACATATATACTCAGACATGCAGGAGTAGGGGTATTATCTCTCCGGAGAGCCCCGAACCTAGGTAAACTAGCGCGTACTACTCGCATACCCGTCCCTGGATATTCCGGCTGCAGTCTTGCCCTCACCTCAAGCCACCCTGTGGCATCTGTCGTCTCGCAACCCCCCCGTGAGAATACCACGACAGTTGGCGTCCACCGTGGGGCAAGCTGCTGCCGGTTTCACAGTCCGGGCGGGACCCTTTTTCGTCATTGTCGCTGCGGCGCCGCACGCCTCTCCGGCCACGCTTGAGGGCTCGACATCGACTCTCCCCCGGGGCGGCGCCGTGCGGAGCGGCGCATCATCGTCGTCGGCCTCGGCCTTTCATCACCACCGTTGCGACGCCGGCCGGCCGTCCGCGCCTCGTCTGGTGCCGTGCTCCAAGAACCACCTCACCTTCCCTGGTGCTCCACCGCGCCGCGCCATCGCTGCTCAGCCATGCTTACCAGTCCGCAGCGGTCTGCGCCCGCGTCTTGCTTCCCCTCCGCGTCCGCGTGCAGCGGATGTCCCGCCTCGAGCTCGCCTCTGCTCCGCTCCGCACGCAGCCGCCCGGGCTCGCCTCCGCTCTGCTCCACGAGCGCGCGTGCGCACGCAGCCGTCCGGCTCGCCTTCGCCCCGACCGCATGGACGCGCGTCCGCGCCTCCGCGACCCGCGCGCAGTTCCTCGCCGCGCCACGAGGGCTCCTGGCCGCGCCGCGCTCCTGCTTCGCCTCCACCTCGCCACGGCAGCCGGCTGCTGTCCGCACCCCGCGCTGCTCCATTGGCCACCCGGGTCGCTGCACCCCGCCGACTCGCGCCCGCCTCCCGGCCGCGCCCTTCCGCGGCTCCACCCACGCGCGCCTCCGGCCGGCTCCGCCTTCGCCCGGCGGCCGCGCCCACTCCACCCCACGCCGGCTCTCACCCGCGCCCGCGTCGCGCCCAGCAGCTCGTGCGCCCCGCCGGCTGTTGGCCTCCCGCGCCGGGTCCGGCCTCCGCGCCCGCCGGCTGCTGGCCCCCCGCCCGCGGCTGCCTACCGCCGCGCAGGCCGACTCCTTGCCCGGCCGGCTTGGCCGGCTGCTGGCCCCCGCTTGCCCCGTGGCCGGCTCGCTGGGTCCGGCCACTCCCGCCGTGGCACGCGCCCCCGCCCGACCGGCTTCGTTCCTCTCCACCTCCTCCGCGGGACCCGGTCGCCGGCTCCTGCGGCCGCCCCGTGACCTCGCCGACTGCGCCCTCGCGCGCGGGCCCCGCCTGCCGCGGTGGCCGAGTCGCCCGATGCCGACTCCCCGCCAGTCGGCCCCCGCACGCCCGCCTGGTCACCCCCGCGCGCGGGACCTGCCGCCGCTTCCACCCCGAGCTGGAGGCCAGCCTCTCCTCCGCGCGACAGCCCGCGTCCGGCGTCCCGCCCTTCGGCATCGGCTGCTGTGCCCTCGCCCGCTAGCTCGCCGCAGCTGGCTGCGCCCCGCGCGCCCCTGCCGGCTCCCGCTGTTTGGCTGCCCGTGTCCGGCTGGAAACAAAAGAAAGAAAGGAGAGAACCCGGCTGGGTCAGCACAATCTCCGACCGGGCAGGCCGGATGTGTAAAAAAAAAAGGGAGGGAGATAAATGCGCGTCGGCTGCTCGTTTCCAGACGGCCAACTGCCCTGCCGGACAAAAAGAAGATGAAAAAAGCATCAACTTCAACAAAGAAGACGAAGTAGTTGCCGGGAGATCCGGCCCGACTGCTCAGCAGTCGGCTCGAATCTCGGGGGCTACACCCAGCGGGTGCACTGACGCGCCCCCGCGAGGAAGAAGACAAAGTAGTTGCCGGGAGATCCGGCCTGACTGCTCAGCAGTCGGCCCGAATCTCGGGGGCTACACCCAGTGGGTGCGCTGGCGCGCCCTCACGAAAGATTGCAAGAAACAAAAATAAGAGACAAGAGAAGAGTTTTGTCCGACTGCCAGCAGCCGGCAAAATAGAAAAAAGAAGAAAAGGGCGCTGCCAGACGCCTCGCCGCCTGGCCGGCTGTGCCAAGCCGGCTCGGCCGCGTCCTGCTCGCCGCCTGGCCGGTCAAGTCCGACCGGCTGGACCCTCCTCGAGCTCCTAGAGGCTCGAGGGCTACACCCAGCGGGTGCACCGACGCACTCCGCGAGCACCGAGCCGCGCCGGCTGTCTTCGGCAAACTCCACCTCATCTGCGTCAAAGCAATTGGGGAACCCCCCTCCTCACTCGGAGGCTCGGAGGCTGCACCCAGTGGGCAAGCTAGCGCGCCCCCACTGGAAGCAAGCCGCGCCGGCTGCAGCCCGCAGCCGGCTGTCAGCAACAGCGTCAGTCGGCGGACCCCCGCGTCCGCGCCCGACATCATCAGTCCGCTGACCCCGCGTCCGCGCCCGACAGCTTCAGTCGGCGGACCCCGCGTCCGCGCCCGATGGCACCAGCCGGCGGACTTCGCGTCCGCGCCCGGCACCCTCGACGCCATCATCTGCACCAACAACCGCGAAAAGCCTCCGCCCAACTTTTCCAAGTTGCCCGGAGGCTACATCCAGCGGGTGCGCTGGCGCGCCCCCGCCGGAAGCAAGCTACGCCGGCTGCGGCCTGCAGCCGGCCATCATCAAGCATCTTCTACATCAACACCCGCTAAAGAGCCTCCGCCCAACTTTGCCAAGTTGCCCAGAGGCTCAGAGGCTACTGTCGGAGTAATTTACCACGGGTACCCCGAAGACGGCGAGACAATATTTCAAGACATCGGGGCTAGCAAAGCCCCTCAGTCCGACTACTCAGGCCGCCCCAGACAGCCCCCTGTCCGACTGCACCAACCAGACGGCTGCCGACTGCGCCGACCAGTCGGCTGCCCGAAGTCGACCACTGCACCGACAAGACCCCGACGAGATGGCCATACCGTGGATGAGGCGGCTGTACCCGGGCACTGCTGAGCAATAGTGGCGCACTGTAGCAGGTGTAACATGTCACATCGCATGACATCCCCAATAGTGTACCTGGTGGGTGCCCACCATGCCCACTCACCTAGCTTACATCCAAAGCTACCCTCACCTATATAAAGGGAGCTACATCCATCCACTCACACTCTCACGGGAGCATGAGGCTCTCATGCCACCACGCCTCACTAGCTAGCTAGCTCCCTGCTACTGCTGGATATATGATACAGCTCCAGGAGCACTCTGTACCAGATATACCACATATATACTCAGACATGCAGGAGTAGGGGTATTATCTCTCCGGAGAGCCCCGAACCTGGGTAAACTAGCGCGTACTACTCGCATACCCGTCCCTGAATATTCCGGCGGCAGTCTTGCCCTCACCTCAAGCCACCCTGTGGCATCTGTCATCTCGCAACCCCCCCCCCCCCCCCCCCCCCCCCCGTGAGAATACCACGACAAAGAGTAGCACCAAAAGGCAGCCGAAAGCGACGAGTCATCACAGTCGTCGGCGAGGCCCAAGTGGGACACCCCCTTCAACCGGGCCCTGAACATGCTGAAAAAGGTCCCGGAGGACAAACCGCCGTCCTATGGACGTGTGAACGGCGTCGAAGATGGCGCCTTGTGGAAGACATGCTACCACGAGGAGCCAGAGGAAAGAAGGAAGAGACAGTTGCTCACTCAATAGACCATCGACGAGAAGGTCGTGATTGCGGTCAATAAGACCAAAGATGAGACCAAAGAAGAGTTGCTCGGGGTAGTCAATGTAGCGGTCAATGAAGCAGTGGCTGGCGTCACGGCTCACTTCCAATCTTCAATTATTACCAGCTTGATTCCGGCAATTATCGATTGGTCGAAGAGCAATCCAGATAAAGGGCCAGCGGACTTTCCCCTTCCCAGCTACATCGGGAGCAATTCGGTGAACATCATACCACTAGCACCTGCTCAAGCAACCGCAAAAGGTCCCGCTCCTGTTCATAGCAGTCCGACCTCCGTCTCTGGCATGCTCGGCGGGGCTTCATCTATGGCTAAGCTCGACGCCCTCACGGTAATTACGAGTCATACCTTTTTCACCAACATGTCTATAGTCTTCCGTTTCAGTTGCCTTTCAGATGTTTGACATCGCAGACATGTCTTCGTAGGCCGATGATACCCTGTGCACCCTACTATATGACATCAACGGCCAGAAGGTGGCCATGGGAAAGGCAACGATCGTGAAGCCGAAGGACCGCATGTTCCACAACCGAGAGATGCCCCATGGCGTCTTCAAGGTTAACATGGCCAGTGTCTTAGCGGCCTTCGAGGATTTGCCTCCTCCAGTACTAGTCGATGATGAGGAGACCCCTAAACGGATTGGCGCATGCAAGAGCTGGTTCTTGCCTTGGCCGAAGACTTTTCTTCGTGTCGAGGCGCCCAGTATCACACCAACGGCAGCTTCTCAAGAAGGTATGAACACCACCCCACCTACCCAATTACCTGCACCTGTCATGCGGGTGATAGCGGACGACGCGAGGGAGAGCCTCCATTAGTACCAGATAACATCGCCCCCGTCGAAGAAGCAAATGTTGATGATGTCATGGAGGAGGATGATGATGACACTCTCAATTATATCAATACCACCTATGACGATGGAGGATTGATGGTTGGAGACTATGACTCAGGCTATGAGCGTGGAGATGATGACTTCATGCTGCCGGATTTGCCGGAGCTGGAACGTCCTAAGGCGGAATGCAAAAAGTCTCTCTTCATGCGAACCTCGCAGGAGACGCCTCCAGATGCCGCCTCTACCCAGCAACAACCCGAGGGCCGTCCACTGATTAGCCCGACGGCACTGGGGGTGGTGGTTAGGGAAGGTATGATGGGCTCACTACCGCCACCCGCCAAGAAGCAAAGGAGGAGACCGGACAAGAAATGCCCTAAAGGCGCCAGAGCTGCTTCAAGCAGCCAGCCGCCTCTGAAGCCCCGGGAGGTAGACAGAATACCTGTCAAAGGTGCGGAGCGTTTCCATGTCGCTGGCCACCCGATCCTACCTCCGAAAGCGCTAGAGCACATACTTAACAATGATCTAAGGAGACTTCATGAAGATGTGCTAGCCAGAGAGAAAAGCCTTCTCATCTCGGAAAAACCAGGATACCCGCTTTACGCGGCTCAGGTGTCGGCCGGGAAGTTGTACGTCGAGAGATGGCCCGCGGATAAGTTCATCCTACAATTTGACTACATCTACGACATGTTCCACATGACCAAGATGGATTTCCAGTTCATCCTAATGTATGCGATGTATCTCAACTACTTCATCAGGCTCGAGAACATAAAATATATCTGCTTCGCGGACCCGTACTATATGCATGAGAGCTTCTTGGCAGTCTGCAAAGAGCACCGTGACTATACGAGCAAGTACATCGATGACTTCATGATCGCTAATAAGGACAAGGAAGCGATTCTCCTAGCATGGAGGCTAATTTGAGGTGTACTTATTTTGTGCAGCAAGGGGGGGCGCCGTCCTCATCGTTCTGTACCCAGAATACTCCCATGCTATGTACTTGGACTCATCGAAGAACATCAAGAAAAAGGATTACACGCACATAAAGAGTGTTCTCAATAGTGCCCTGTTAACCTTCAGCCTGTCTGGTGGATATATCAAGGTGAAAAAGTATAGGAAGAACGGGCTGGCTTTCGGCCATAAGATCGACTTCTGATGCATCCAGCAACCGTACACCAGTAAGGCTGATGGATTCTACATCATGCATCACATGATTGAGTACAAAAGGGATAATCAACGCCTTCGCATGTCAGCTACTACCAACGATGCCGAGATTGTCAACTGGGCCACAAGCATAGGAAAGACACCGGATCATCGAATCTGAGCTGAGTTTTATCACGTATAGTGTGAACTTGCCCAAGTGATCATGAAGGAGGTCCTCGAACCAACAGGGATGTTATACCATGGGCCAATCACGCGGGATGATGTCCGAGCACTGCTACTCACGCAGCGTCTGGACCTGAAGCCTTTCAAGAAGCTCGGGTGCTTCCTTCCTGACTATGAAGATTGGACCACCGACATGGAGGACTGATTGTCGATGACAATGTGTCACTACTGTCTTTCTATGGCAAAACTTTGAATTTATGCATGGCAAAACTCTGTGATGTAATTAAACCGTCCTCCTGAACTAGCGTAGATCGCTCTAGTTAATTAGTTTGGGTATGAGGAACTTTGTTATTTATGTTTACTATAGGTTGCTAGTATTTTGCTAATTATGCCTCTTTGTTTTCTTAAGTAAACTATGTTGCATATTATCGTTGAATTCATCAACTGATGATGCAGGTACATAGATCAGAGATGGCGAAGGACTGCTACATCGTGTTCGTTGGGAGGGTTCCAGGAGTGTACGACCACTGGCCAAATGCTCAGGCCCAGGTGGACAAGTACCCGGGTGCTAGCCATAGAGGGTTCGATAGCAGAGCCGAAGCGGAAAATAGTTACTTGAGGTGGACGCTCCGGCAAGAGCGGGAGCGAAACCGCCGGTGCCTCAAGAAGTACTACATAGTCACTCTCTTGCTCATGCTGATCGCTCTTCTCTACATCATGGTTTAGATAGAGATGATGAAACTTGTGTGTGTGCCATGACCATGCAGTTGCATTTATTCGACACATGACATGACTTGTGTATCGCTATTTTCGAGATGTGATGATATTTGTGTTGAATGACGATGATGATGATGATGATGGTATGACGAGACTACTGTATGTGTATGATATTATGTGAATAGTGTATGTTTATTATGATCTGATGAAACTACTATATAGAGCATGCACAAATACATCACAAACACGTAGAGGGGAAATAAATCTGTGAAAGCAGGAATATTAGCAGTAGAGCTAGTAGGCATCTAGCGGCAGCGCTGGATTAGCAACAGCACTTGCTTTGGCGCAGCGCTACAGATAGTTAACAGTAGCGCTGGTCCAGGCAGCGCTACTGCTAACCATACTTACCAGTAGCGCTGGTCCGGGCAGCGCTACTGCTAAAACTTAGCTACTAGTAGGCTTTCTCCTAGTAGTGTGCTTCGGATTACTCTGATATCCTGACTGATTATTCTGCTGTTGGTTGCCCTGACCAGACTGCTGATTATGACCACCATGGCTACCTTGACCTTGATAGCCAGAATTTGAGCCGCCACCTCCCAAGCCGGAACCTGACCCGCCGGGCGGTCCATTGTTATTACCGTGATGCTGATTAAAGCTATAGTTCCTGTACTCTCGCATAATAAAACAATCTTTCCAGGCATGAGTAGCTGGCTTATTAGGCAGACTATGTTTTGGGCAAGGATCATTGAGCATTGATTCAAGATTAAAAGACTTGCCTCCAAAGGATGGCTTACCATTACCATTACGGCACTGGTTTTTATACCCAGCATTGGTGTTAGCCACTAGATCTGACCCGTCATCCGGGTGTCTTCGCTTACCACCATTACCTTGGTTGTTACCATTGTTCCCTGCAGAATTCTGCTGCTGACCCTTACCACTGCCATTTTTCTTGCCCTTGTTGGATTTATCCTCATCAGACCCAGGGTCCTTTGTATTGTCAGAATCTGCAAACTTAGTAAGAGCCGCCATGAGTTCGCCCATGTCCTGACAATAACGCTTGAGCCGCCCGAGCTTCTGCTTAAGAGGAACGAAGTGACAATTCTTCTCCAAAATCAGAACTGCCTGAGCCGCCATGATGTTATTCGATGAGTGAATAATAGTAGAGACCCGCCTGACCCAATGGTGGGCCGACTCATCATCACGCTGTACACAATGATCTAGATCCACAATCATCAGGGGCTGCTTGCATGTTCCTTTGAAGTTTCTGATGAAACGTGCCTTTAACTCTGCCCATGAACTGATAGAATTGGGAGTAAACCTTTCAACCATGTACGAGCCAGTCCTTTCAACATCATGGTAAAGTACTTGGCACAGACAGCATCATTGACATCTAACATGTCCATGGCTAACTCATAACTCTCTATCCAACGCTCAAGAGGGAGATCAGCTGTATAATTGGGCACCTTACAAGGACCCTTGAAATCTTTGGGCAGACGTTCATTATGCAAAGCTGGTACTAAACACGGCACTCCAACCGCCCTGGAAATTGTACCAGCTCCTAGCGAGGTTGAAGGGGTCACCAGAGGGTGCTGATAAGCCCCCTGGTGAGCCGCCGCTGCTGCCTTTGCCTCACGGCGGGCTCTGGCCTCATCCACAATTGCTTGAGCATAAGTTCTCTGGTCAAGGGGTGGGTTATTTCCTCGGGGCGGGTTACGCCGCTGCTCACTGCTGGAAACAACGGGCGACACAATACGCCGGCTGTAACTGCGGCTTTGGCATGGAGTCGAGTGAACACGATCACGATTGTATGAGTAAGCCGCCTGCTGCGCAACAGCTGTTTGAAGGAGTTCCACCGTGCTCCGGGTCTCCGCCGCAATCGGTGACTCGCCCTCGATTGGAATAGCTGCCAGCCGGGTTGCTGCTGCTAACATGTTATCCACCGGGTTAGAGAAGTTCCCTGGAGGTGGCGTCAAAAAACGCTGTGGCAGTGCCTGATTGGGGGGCGGGTTAGAACCTGGCTCCTCCCTCCGTGCTATCTCAGGTTGACGAGGCTGAGCCGCCCGGCTCTCTGGCAAGTCCAGGTTTAATTGAGGATTCACCCGTGCGACAGGAGTGCTAGGACCCGCTCCAGGAGTATCAAACAAATGCCTTGGGTCATATGTCAATGGCAGGCGACTCTGGTGCCTTCTTTGGAATATTGCATTAGATGCATCCCGATTCAAACTCAAACGCCAGGCCTCAGCCGTGACACGCTCCGCCTCTGCATTAATCTAAGCCCTCAAGGCAGCAGTCTGGATGTTTTTAGCTGTGATATCCTCTTGTGCCTTGGTTATCTCATCCCGAACCTTTGCAATCTCTGCATTGTTTTCCGCCTGATTCACCGCAGTAACCTCTGTCGCTAGCAGAGTTGTCAAAGTGCCCAAGAGATCTGACAAAACTTGATCCGGCGGCCTAATTGAGCCGCCAGCACCAGCTGTCGCAGTAGCCGTTGAGCCGGATGTCATAGCCGCAGCTGTTTACGAGTTGAGAGCCGGCTCTGTGTGAGGCATAAAAATTGCAGCCCTGTACGGCGGCTCAGAGGGGTCCGGAATACTGTTGCCATCGGAATAGCCCCCAAGCCCGCCATCTTGAAGCTGGTAGATCGACTTCATCTCTCCGGTCAAGGACTCATCACCTAAGTAGATGAGAGTCTCTCCTCCAGATGCAGAATCCTCCGCGAGATCCATGCCATGCACGAAACCGATGAAAACACGCTTCCAGCCCGGTTAAACCCGGGCGGGTTGTGTGCGCTGAGCCGACTCAATGAGGTCGTTGGAGGTGTCCGGCTCAGGCTCAGATCCGCCGATCTTTCCGATGAAGACATGAATTCCGCCAAAAGGGGACCCAGTACCCGTACTCGATTGAGTCGACCTCAGGACCCCAGCCGGCGTCGTCGATGTAGAGCTTGCCGCGGCGACTCTTGGTCATCCTGCCAATGACGTATCCCTCGATCCCTGGGAAAGAACCCTTCAAGAACTCGAAACCACCGTGCGTTGGCCCCACGGTGGGCGCCAACTGTCGTGTTTTTGTCACGGCAGATGCCCTTGTGAAAGGACTTAGGTGTGGAGCCATCGCTATGGTGATGAACTTGAAGGGGTTGAGCGGGACGAGACACAAGGTTTACCCAGGTTCGGCCCCTCACGGTGGAGGTAAAAGCCTACTCCTGCTCTCGTTGATTATTGCTTGAGTATCGATTACAATGGAGTAGAATCGCTTAACCTAGCTATCGATTGATTGTCACCTGAGTTTACCCGCCGCAGGGTCTCGCCTTTATATACATAGGTCCAGGCCCTGGGCTTACAAGAGTCCAGGTCGGGTCATACTTCGTGACCGACTCTGGTTCTAAGTCACCCTGCCTTATTAGGCAAGTCACTATAAGGAGGCTTACATAGCCGGGTCTCGCGCCATCTTTCGGGCTTGGTCCCCGTCAGGTTCACACGTAAGTCGCCCTCCAGGTTCCATGTCTTGGCTTCTGAGGCCTGTCTAAGGCTTCCTTTATGAGTCGCCAACAGCCTAACCCGGCCCAACTAGGGCGGGTCTCATCGTGGGGTTATATCCCCAACAGATCCTATCTCAGATTTCATGGCCTCAAGCCATTTATCGGAATCTGGGCTCATCATAGCTTCTTCGTAGTTCATAGGTTCACCCTGGTCTAATAACATGACTTCCAGGACAGGATTACCATACCACTATGGTGCGGAACGTGTTCTGGTCGACCTACAAAGTTCAGTAGTAACTTGATCTAAAGTTTCATGATCATCATCATTAGCTTCCATGGTGTACTACTTTCCAATTTGAGAGAAGGTACAACTACCTCATCAAGTTCTACTTTCCTCCCACTCACTTCTTTCGAGACAAACTCCTTCTCTAGAAAGGACCCATTCTTGGCAACAAAGATCTTGCCTTCGGATCTGTGGTAGAAAGTATACCCAATGGTCTCTTTAGGGTATCCTATGAAGACGCACTTCTTAGATTTGGGTTCGAGCTTATCAGGCTGAAGCTATTTGACATAAGCATCGCATCCCCAAACTTTAAGAAACGACAGCTTAGGTTTCTTGCCAAAATACAGTTCATACGGTGTCGTCTCAACGGATTTAGACGGTGCCCTATTTAATGTGAATGCGGCTGACTCTAATGCATAACTCCAAAACAATAGTGGTAAATCGGTAAGAGACATCATAGAACGCACCATATCTAATAAAGTACGGTTTACGATGTTCGGACACACCATTACATTGTGGTGTTCCAGGTGGCGTGAGTTGTGAAATAATTCCACATTGTTTTAAATGAAGGCCAAACTCGTAACTCAAATATTCACCTCCATGATCAGATCGTAGAAACTTTATTTTCTTGTTACGATGATTCTCTACTTCACTCTGAAATTCTTTGAACTTTTCAAATGTTTTAGACTTGTGTTTCATCAAGTAGATATACCCATACCTACTCAAATCATCTGTAAAGGTTAGAAAATAACGATACCCGCCGCGTGCCTCAACGCTCATCGGACCGCATACATCGGTACATATTATTTCCAATAAGTCATTAGCTCGCTCCATTGTTCCGGAGAATAGAGTTTTAGTCATCTTGCCCATGAGGCATGGTTCGCGAGTATCAAATGATTCATAATCAAGTGATTCCAAAATTCCATCTGCATGGAGTTTCTTCATGCGCTTTACACCAATATGACATAAACGGCAGTGCCACAAGTATGTTGCACTATCATTATCAACTTTGCATCTTTTAGCATCAATATTATGAATATGTGTATCACTACGATCGAGATTCAACAAGAACAGACCATTCATCAAAGGTGTGTGACCATAAAAGATATTATTCATATAAATAGAACAACCATTATTCTCTGACTTATGAATAATCGTCTTGCAATAAACAAGATTCAGATATAATGTTCATGCTCAATGATGGCACCAAATAACAATTATTGAGGTCTAAAACTAATCCCGAAGGTAGATGTAGAGGTAGCGTGCCGACGGCGATCACATCGACCTTGGAACCATTTCCGACGCGCATCATCATCTCGTCCTTAGCCAATCTTCGTTTATTCCGCAGCTCCTGTTTCGAGTTACAAATATGAGCAACCGAGCCAGTATCAAATACCCAGGCGCTACTACGAGCATTAGTAAGGAACACATCAATAATATGTATATCAAATATACCTTTGTTCACTTTGCCATCCTTCTTATCCGCCAAATACTTAGGGCAGTTCTGCTTCCAGTGACCATTTCCCTTGCAGTAGAAGCACTCAGTTTCAGGCTTGGGTCTAGCTTTGGGCTTCTTCACGGGAGTAGCAACTTGCTTGCCATTCTTCTTGAAGTTCCCTTTCTTTCCCTTGCGCTTTTTCTTGAAACTAGTGGTCTTGTTGACCATCAACACTTGATGCTCCTTCTTGATTTCTACCTCCGCTGATTTCAGCATCGCGAAGAGCTCCGGAATCGTTTTCGTCATCCCTTGCATATTATAGTTCATCACGAAGCCCTTATAGCTTGGTGGCAGTGATTGAAGAACTCTGTCAATAACACACTCATCTGGGAGCTCAATTCCCAGCTGAGTCAAGTGGTTATGATACCCAGATATTTTGAGTATGTGTTCACTGACAGAACTGTTCTCCTTCATCTTGCAGCTATATAACTTGTTAGAGACTTCATATCTCTCAACCCGGGCATTAGCTTGAAATATCAACTTCAGCTTTTGGAACATCTCATATGCTCCGTGGCGTTCAAAACGTTTTTGAAGTCCCGGTTCTAAGCCGTAAAGCATGGCACACTAAACTATTGAGTAGTCATCATTTCGCGTTTGCCAGGCATTCATAGCGTCCAGATTAGCGGGAGCGGGTGGGTCTCCTAGCGGTGCATCAAGGACATAATTCTTCTGTGCAGCAATGAGGATAATCCTCAAGTTATGGACCCAGTTCGTGTAGTTGCTACCATCATCTTTCAACTTAGCTTTCTCTAGGAACGCATTAAAATTTAGGGGAACGGTAGCTCAGGCCATTGATATACAACATAGATATGCAAAACTATTAAGACTAAGTTCATGATAAATTAAGTTCAATTAATCAAATTACTAATGAAATCCCACTTAAATTAACATCCCTCAAGTTATCTAAGTGATACGTGATCCAAATCAACTAACCCATGTCCGATCATCACGTGAGATGGGGTAGTCATCAATGGTGAACATCTCTATGTTGATCATATCTACTATATGACTCACGTTCGACCTTTCGGTCTCCAGTGTTCCGTGACCATGTCTGTACATGCTAGACTCGTCAAGTTTAACCCAAGTATTCAGCGTGTGTAAATCTGGCTTACACCCGTTGTATGTGAACGTAGAGTCTATCACACCCGATCATCACGAGGTGCTTTGAAACGACGAACTTTAGCAACGGTGCATACTCAGGGAGAATTCTTTTTATCTTGAAATTTAGTGAAGGGATCATCTTATAATGTTACTGTCGTTCTAAGAAAAATAAGATGCATAAAGGATAAACATCACATGCAATCAAAATATGTGACATGATATGGCGATCATCATCATGTGCTTTTGATCTCCATCTCCAAAGCATCGTCATGATCTCCATCGTCACCGGCTCAACACCTTGATCTCCATCATTGCGTCGGGGTCGTCTCGCCAACTATTGCTTCTACAACTATTGCTAACGCATAGCGATAAAGTAAAGCAATTACATGGCGCTTGCATTTCATACAATAATTAAGAGACAACCCTAAGGCTCCTGTTGGTTGTCGATATTACAAAACATGATCATCTCATACAATAACGTATATCACATCACGTCTTGACCATATCACATCACAACATGCCCTGCAGAAACAAGTTAGACGTCCTCTACTTTGTTGTTGCAAGTTTTATGTGGCTGCTATGGGCTTCTAGCAAGAACCGTTCTTACCTATGCAAAAACCACAACTGTGATATCAAGTTTGTTGTTTTAACCTTCTTCAAGGACCGGCCGTAGTCAAGTTCGATTCAACTAAAGTAGGAGAAACAGACACCTGCCAGCCACCTTTATGCAAAACTAGTTGCATGTCAGTCGGTGGAACCGGTCTCATGTACGTGGACATGTAAGGTTGGTCCGGGCCACTTCATCCCACAATGCCGCTGAATCAAAATTAGACGTTGGTGGTAAGCAGTATGAACATCACCGCCCACAACTTCTTTGTGTTCTACTCGTGCATATCATCTACGCATAGACCTGGCTCATGATGCCACTGTTGGGAAATGTTGCATGGAAAACAAAAAAAATTCTACGCACACGTAAGATCTATCCATGAAGATGCATAGCAACGAGAGGGGAGAGTGTGTCTACGTACCCTCGTAGACCGTAAAGCGGAAGCGTTTATTAACGCGGTTGATGTAGTCGGACACCTTCGCAATCCAACTGATCAAGTACCGAACGTACGGCACCTCCGCGTTCAGCACACGTTCAGCTCGATGACGTCCTCCCCTTCTTGATCCAGCAAGATGGGCGAAGTAGTAGATGAGTTCCGGCAGCACGACGGCGTGGTGACAGTGATGGTGAACTCGTTCCCGCAGGGCTTCGCCGTGCACTGCGAAAAACTGGACGGAGGACTAAACTGTGGAGAGGGGCGCCGCACACGGCTAAGAGATTGTCGTGGGTGTGTGGCGCCCCCTCCCTCTCATATATATATAGGTAGGGGGAGGGGAGGCAGCCAGGGGGCGCCCCAAGAGAGGCCGCCGGCCCCCTTGGGCTCCTGCCCTATGGCGCACCCCCCCCCCCCCATTCCTTATTTGCTCGAGGGGGAAGGAAAGGGGAGGAGAGGAAGGCAGGGGGAGGCCGACTCCCCCCTTCCTTTTCTCCCCAAGGGCTGCGGCCATAGGAGGGGCGCGCCAGCCCCTTGTGGGCTGGTGTGCTCCCCTCTATTGGCCCATATGGCCCATTAACCTCCTGGGGCTTCCCGGAACCTCTTCCGGTGATCCGATGGTTACCCAGTACATCCCAAAACATTTCCGGTGTCCAAATAGCATCGTCCTATATATCAATATTTACCTCCGGACAATTCCGGAGCTCCTCGTCATGTCCGTGATCTCATCCAGGACTCCGAACAACATTCGGTCACCAAATCACATAACTCATATAATACTATATCGTCAACGAACGTTAAGCGTGCGGACCCTACGGGTTCGAGAATGATGTAGACATGACCGAGACACCTCTCCGGTTAATAACCAATAGCGGAACCTGGATGCCCATATTGGTTCCTACATATTCTACGAAGATCTTTATCGGTCGAACCGTTATGACAACATACGCAATTCCCTTTGTCTGTTGGTATGTTACTTGTCCGAGATTCGATCGTCGGTATCTTCATACCTAGTTCAATCTCGTTACTGGCAAGTCTCTTTACTCGTTCCGTAATACATCATCTCGTAACTAAATCCTTAGTCACTTTGTTTGCAAGCTTCTTATGATGTGTATTACCGATAGGGCCTAGAGAGACCTCTCCGATACACGGAGTGACAAATCCCAATCTTGATCCATGCCAACTCAACAGACACCTTCGGAGATACCTGTAGAGCATCTTTATAATCACCCATTTACATTGTGACATTTGATAGCACACAAGGCATTCCTCCGGTATCCGGGAGTTGCATGATCTCATGGTCGAAGGAACATGTATTTGACATTAAGAAAGTAGTAGCAATAAACTGAACGATCATATGCAAAGCTAACGGATGGGTCTTGTCCATCATATCATTCTCCTAATGATGTGATCCCGTTATCAAATGACAACTCATGTCTATGGTTAGGAAACCTTAACCATCTTTTGATCAACGAGCTAGTCTAGTAGATGCTCACTAGGGACACGTTATTTCTTTATGTATCCACACATGTATTTAAGTTTCCGGTCAATACAATTCTAGCATGAATAATAAACCTTTATCATGAATAAGGAAATATAAAAATAACAACTTTATTATTGCCTCTAGGGCATATTTCCATCAGGGACACCGTTGCATGTCGCTGCTAAACATAAGCAGGATGCAAGCATGAAGATTTTGTTGGATCACCATTCAGATGTAAGTTCCATTCCACGTCTCTTTACTATCTAAAATTACATTCCATTACAGTTTTCTCACTATTATATGTGATAACCTTTGGCTGTCACCTTTCTCCATTTCCTGGTTAGTTGAATCTCGACGATAAATTAGTTAGTATTCTGTTTATCTCTGAAATCTCGAGAAGTATACATAGTTGTGAACATTTGAAATTAGATTGATGTCATTAATTGTTTTCAGGATCATGTCCTGTCATTGAACATATAAAGCCTGCTATGCTACCCACTCACCTGGGGCACTTGCGATCGCTATTGCCGCTGGATCGTTCGATGGAATTACTGTCGTGCTACTGTCGCATTGTTTTGGCTGTTGGCACAAGGTCAGCCGTTGGTTTATTTTCACGTCAATAGTTGCTTCAAGAGTGGCCGACGGGTGGGGCTCCTTGCCTGTAGGGTCCAGGGAATCAGCTGGTTTCCCCCATCGGTGAGGTGTGCGCTCTCCCTGCTGCTGGTGTTCTGCTGTCGTGGGAGGATAGGAACGGGAGAGATTGAATAAATATTCACGGTGAAAATCCACAACCCTACCGCCGCCTCTCCTCTTCATCCTCTCTCTCCCGCGCCGCCACTGCCTCTCCTCCTCCTCATCCTCCTCCTCCCCACTCTAGCCCCTCAAGGTCGTCACTCGCGGTGGTTCCAGATCCAGCGCTGGTCGTCCCCATGGGTGAGGAGGGGAGGCGTGGTCTTCAAGGTTGGTGGAGGTGCAGAGGAGACCGGCAGCGAGCCGGGAACCAGGGAGAGGCCAGCGTCGGGGGGAAGAAGCAGCCAGGCCAGCGGCCCCATCGCGGTGGTTTGGAGGGAGAGGGAGGAGGTCGGCCACGAGAGCAGGAGCAGTCCGGTCCTGCTTCACCATGGAGGACGTCGTGCAGTGGCACGGCAGCTCGTCCTCCTCCGCCTCTTCTTCTTTGAGCGTACATCACAACTTAGCTTCTGGTATGCAATCATCCTTCTCTTCTTCCAGATTTTTCTCCCCCTTTCTTCCAATCCCCTGCTCCCAGAGCTTCTCATCTTTGTTTGTGCAGGTTTTGTTTCTCTGTGCCTACAAAGTGTTTGATGAAAATCCAAAAAGGTTGAGAGGGCAGTATTATCTACGTAAGTCATGCAATTTCTTTTTTCTATAATTTAGTTCCAGTAAAATAACGAGTTGAGTAGTCCAACTAGCCTTTTGCAATTTAGGTATTGAAGGAGATCATGATGTTTTTATTTATATTTGCCTCATGGATTCTTATTTATATTTAGGGCATGACTTTATTGTACAACAATCACAGTGGAGAATATTATCTCATTTCTTTTGGAGGATTTGGTTTAGTAGACTATTACGCTTGGAATGGGTTAGCAAGTACAAAAACAAAAATCTGAAGGTCCTACTCGATTAGGCCGAGTTAAATGCTTTCCAAACACAAAACATCTCATGAAAAAAGCAAATATGTAATCATTCTTGTTAGGTCAAATTATTCAGAGTGGGTTACCTCTAAATCATAGGACGGGTAGTCATTATTTACTTTTGTATGGAAATCCATTTGCCTATCATTATGTTAGTTACTGCTAAATCAGAAGACGATTGTTCATTATATACTTATTTAAATGGAAACCATTTGCAGGCTATTATGCGTAGGCATAAAGTTTGATCTTGGATGTTGGCAAAGCCTTACTCTGTTGTTTTCCCATTTATTACATTTTAACGTGCTTGCCTTTATTGGACTAGATGTTGTACTACAATGTACAGGGATGTGAGGAATTGAGTTTGAACTACATGTTTTCTTTCCAGGTACACAAGAGGCTGATGAGTTTCCAATTCATTGTTGTTCCTAATGATATGAAAGTGCAGCCGTGGTTTTTGCTCCCAGCTGATGCGTCCTACCCTTTTTGTAGCGAGCATCAACCTTTAATGTTGCTACTGTCCCTTTTTGAGAACCAAAGAAATACTGCCTTCAGCTCAAATATGTGTTTACTAAATGCATGCCATTTTGTTCATTGGTCTGTGATGCTTTGGATTGCATCACCTACAGAGGTAGGTTTGATCACCTCATGGAATATTCTATTTTTGCTTCATTTGCAATCACATACTGTTTTTTGTTTTTGTTTTTCCTGATTCACTTCTCTCAGCATATTTTTTTATGGGCCCCTTTTTATGGCCAGCTTGGCCATGTGCTCTGAAAGGAGTCATTCAACTCACAAAGTACAAAGAATAGAGACTAGACTGCTTTATCTTTCATGCAATAGTTCAGGTTTATTGTTCTTAGTTTTCCTGTAGTGGTTAATTTGATTATCTACTTTCCAAGAAATAGCAGTCATTCCTCTGTAGGTTGGAGGTTCCGAGCATTCAGGTTGCAGGATTCGAGGTGTTGAGGTGGGGCAGCAAAGATAATTAGCAGTCTGTATGCTAATGAGGAGAACATCCCTCTATTAATTTTGGATTTTGGGTTCTGTTTAGTGAAAATTTAAAAATGGTGGGCCTGGTAAAACACCATAGTTTGCCTTGTGAATCAATAGGGACTTGACAAACAAAATATGCATCACTCTCCATTTAATGGCCTAAAAACACTGGCATGTTTGGATGGAATTTTCATCTGTATGTATCAGCCATGGGATATTCCAAGAAAAGGGTGACTATGCATCAGTTGTACAATCATATGTCCATGTGCTTCTTGTTTGAATCGTATAAAATCTAGAGCTACCTTGCAAAACTGTTCTGATTGCTATGGGTTAAAATCTAGAGTTACCATATAATACTGCTTTAAAATAGCTTTGGCTCTTCACACGTGGGAGTAATAGGACAGTTTGATTCCTAATTTTCTTTTCTCTATATATATACATGGTTTTTAAATTCTATTTGTTTGCTACTGAAGCTTATGTTTTCCTTTTTCAGAATTGAGTGTGTATGAACAATGCAACAGAGGTTATGTTAATTCCTAGAGCCTAATATGTTCTTTCGTCTCCTGGAGATTACTTCAAATGGCTGTGTGAGGTAATAGAGCTAATACCTTTTGTTTCTTCATTGCTATAAACTGTGTTACTTCTGATTTCAAAACTGAGAGTGATAAAATATATGCATTAATCTCTGTTGGTATTTTCCATACGACCAACATTAATCTATGTTGATGTGCTCTATGCCAATTCATTGCCAATTGTATAAAATCTAAATCTAACTTGGAAAACTATTCTGATTACTGTGTGTGTGTGTGGTTGCACATCTTTGCCGTTCCAGCTGCTCTGTTTTTACTCTGAAAGCCGAGTTGAGCAGCGGATCGCACGAAACAAGAATCAAACCACTTCAAAATATGGTTGCAGGTTGTATCCATGCCAAGATAGCATCTTGTATGCATAAGATGGACCATATTTTGAATATGCGAACAATCAGTTTATTTAGTTTTCTTGCTGTCAGAATAAGACCATGAAACCAACTTCCATCAAACACATATCAGCGGCATCTATACTACGCACGTTGGCCACTCTGACCATTGCGACTCAAATGGACAGGTTCCATAAATAATTGACAGACCTCATGTACTGGTGGTTAGTAAACCAATTACTAAGATTGACAGATAATTGAACATCTTCAACATCTATCTCTTATTTGTGTGTATGTGTCTCTTATGCCTCATATCATTGATGAGAAAATATTTTGAATTCGCCCTTTGACGTCCCCTTTCAGTTTATCATAGCATCATTGTAGTTTAGTTTCAAATGAAATAAATTGGCATTTCCTTGTGACCATGTGTTTCTGTTCTGTTTTTTAGTTTGTCCTGCAGCTGTTGATTACATATGGTGATACTGGTGCAAAGGGTGCCCTAAAAGATGATCATGTTCTTGCATCAGCGAAATGTCAGGTGTAGTGTTTTTTTTCTTTTCTTTTTTCTTTATCTGATTAGCAAGTTCTGTCATCTAACAAAAGAAGAACAACAATAAAGCAAGTAAACTGTTTTTTGTTTACTAAAATGTCTTCTATCGAGGCATATTAGGACTGAAGTACAATTTATGATTTACCTTAATTTCGGCTTTTTTTTCAGGCCTTAGCAGAACTTCTACCTTCTTTAGCAAATGATGGTCACTGAGTTCTTATGTTCAGCCAGTGGACCACAATGTTTGATATCATTGACTCATCCACATCGAATGTGTAGTAGGATGGCTAGAATTTTACCCAAGAAGCTTAAAAGACAGTGAGCAAGTACAGGTATGTTACCATAGAACACGTAGATTGATCCAATGTTGCCATCCATCAAAGTTTGTATTAGGCAGATAGTCTCTTTGAGCAGCTAATTACAGCGTTGTAAATTGTTGTTTGGTTCAGCATTCTTTTGAGTTTTCATGAGATACTCTGTTAGGAATAGCAGGTAATAGAGGTTGGAATTTGGAACTGATCTCCTTGCTAGAACAATCAACAAATATAATAAATGGCTCCCATGCTTGTTCGTGAATCTTCTATGTAAAATACGCACCTATACCAATTTCCCCTACTACATTTGAGATTTTTTTTATGCGTGTGGCTCATGTTGGCGCACTTTTTCGTGAATGAAACAGGTTTCCATGAAATACCCAACAAATGCACTCGTCCATCGTCCTGCTCTCATTAGCTATATCGTTTCGATGAAGGTATATATTTGCCGCCTATTGATATTTCAATCCACTTTTAACACACATTTTGCATTATCTGTTCTGTTCTGGGAGCTCAAGCGAAGGGTTAGTTATGTTTCAGTGCTTGTTTCTCCTTATGCTGTTGATCTGAAGTATTCCTTGTTATGTCGCTTCAGATTAAGAACCCTGCACAGCTAGATGCTGCTCTGTCGTTTCTTACTAATACAGTTTTAAGAAGCCTGTGGTGCAAGTATGTTTTCGTAATCAGAATATGGTTATCAGGTTGTATGCTTCTGCAAATTATAAATCATGTATGCGCATTCACTGACTGTACACTAAAAATTTCTAACACTGATTTGATAATGTGGTTGTTTGGATCTTCTCATGGGAAATTTTAAAAGTTATTCAGTAAATTAAAATGAGCATTTGCTTTATTCTCCTAATCTGGAGCTTTTATGAGCTTTCCAGTGATCAGTTGGGATCATTTTCCCAATAGCACCCAGTTAGATCTTGTTTGGGGTGACCTCTCCTGACCTCCTCCCAGGTTCCCGGTCTGGAGCGGGAGGGGCGGAAGCCGGCGAGGCCAACCTCCCCTTCACACGCAGGTGCTCCCCCTCTCCCCTCCGTGCCCTCTCTCTCTTCCCTGACCCTCTCGATGGCCAGAGGTTTGGTTTTGGTTTTGCTCCTACTCTACATTCACTGCTGTTACCTGCACTTTGCCACTCATGGACGCTTTTTGTTTATTTTTTATGCATGTGTGCTGTCGGTGACAGGAGAGCAAGTCCCTCAAGTTCATGAGGAATCCACTCTCAACTTGTTAACACAGGGGTAAGCCACCGAGTCATACATACATCTCAACATGTGAACATTTTTTTAACCAATCTTGTTGGATGCATACACAATTGCAATTCAGGATAGAAAACAGATTGTATTTTGTGATATACAGTGCTTGGTCGCAGGTCTGTACTTGTCTCATGTGCGGTCATTGCGGTCTCATCAATTGATCTAAAACCAACCTCTATACGTGCATATCTTTGACTTGAGAGAATGCACATAGCCACTTAAGCACCATTGCTGAGAACATAATACTGTTTTGATGATTGTCTTGTCCGTGTGCTTGTCTGAGTAAAGCGCAGAGGTTACAGAGGTATTGAAATATGATGCTTATATGAAATGTTTGGGGGTTTCTAGTTAGCACTGCTGATTTAGGATTTGCATAATTGGGATTTTTAGCTAATTGCTCTGCTGTTTGGTAGAGGGGAGAGCCGCCTGAGAGTACAAATAATATTATGCTTATACTTGTGATATGATGCTTTTTGGATGATGTTAGTAACATGAGTGTGATCTTCATACGCGAGGTGTGCGTCGCCTGCTCGTTAATCGTGGTCTAGGTAAAAGGAGCCCCAGGCCCAGGTCAACCCCGCAGCCGCCTCCCTCTTCTCGCGCTTCCTCCGCACCTCGCCCCGCACCGCCCATCTCCGCCTCCTCTCTCACGTCTTCCCTGCCGCCATGGCGAGCGTCCTGGTGGTGGCTCGATCGATGAGGCCGACGGCGAGCGCCGGTGAGCGACGGGGAGGCCACCACCTCTCCTCACCTTCTCCCAAGTTCCCGATCTGGAGCGGGAGGGACGGACGCCGGCGAGGCCAGCCTTCCCTTCACACGCAGGTACTCCCCCTCTCCCCTCTATGCACTCTCTCTCTTCCCCGACCTCTTTCTCTTCCCCATAGGACGGCGTCTCCCCGCGTTCTCGATCTGGCGATTCTGGATCGGGCACAAGTCGCCGCCATAAGAGAGCATGGTTGGAGTGGTCTTCATGCTTGGTGTGGAGGAGCAGGGGAGGATGAGTAGGACGGGCATGGGGAAGGAGCAGCCAGGCCGGAGCTCCGGCGTCGCTCGCGTCATGGTGGAATGGAGCCGGCCATCACTATGGGCTGCTGCACGCCGGTCATCGTTCCCCAATCTCGGTTGCACATCTTTGCCTTCACCATCTTCCTCCCCTGATTTTTTCTACCTCTTGTTCCCCCTGGTTACATGCTGGCACAGACCGCCACCATCACATCGCCACTGGCAGGAACATGTACGCCGATTTATTTGTTGTGGCTAAGTGCAATCTCCAACCATCCTACCATTCTCCCCTTTAGCCCTGTTGATATGTGAATTAGGTTTCTAGCTGGTGATGCCTCCTTATGTTATGTTGCAGTAAAACTATGCTATAGATTTGAAAATTTGATAATCAAGTATTACCTTTGTTTCAACAGAAAATAAATGGTCGGATTTAATTTGTTGAGAAATATTTCGCCGGCATTTCTTAAGAGCTAAAACTGAACCACAATTCCAGGTTTAGGGGCGCAACAATTCAGTTTAGCCATCCAATATCCGACTGTTTTACATAGCTAGCTGCAGCCAATGCGAGGCCTTTACCTTCGGGAACTACTTGTTACTGTGTGCCTTGACTAAACTGAACTAGATCACTTGTATATCTCTGAACTAAAATACACCCAAGTTCCTATTTCTGCTAGAACTGAATATATATGGTTGCTTTGTGATTTTCTTCTTTTATGGTGTGTGCAATCTCCAATCAATATCTTTTTTGCATTTCACAACTATATCTCTTCTGCTCAATTTTTATGCTACATTTCACCTCTACAGTCAACCTGAACAGAACTGATCCAAAGGAATTGTACTACATACAAGGTGTCTCTGGACATCGTTTTAAAGATAGTGTTGCCTTGTGAGAGCAACATTCTTTTTGTTTCATGGTTCAATAGAGGTCTCATAGTGAACTACAACACTAGGTTGTAGTATAATGTCAGCTGATTGCAACATCCTGAGTTACTTTAGAAGTTTTCATCTGGAAACTTGATTTTCTTTTGACATTCATTGCACATGTATTCTGATTTGTGCACAAGGAAGCTCACAAATTTGTGTTCATCTTTTTCGTAGTAATCATATGGCTTGCATATTTTATCATATTGATCATACTCACGAAGATCAGACTGATAATATTTGGTAGAGAAGATCAGAAGAAACATTTATATCATATTTTTGTATGTTTTTTTTGTAGAAACGGTACCATGGGTTGATTGTGTTGGATCCTATTACTATATGATGTATTTGACTGCTATTCCTAAGAACTGCTCCTGGACACAGTGCTATATGTCTACATGTCTTACATTTTATTGTGTCGCCTATCTGTATAGTTACTCGGATCTTACATTTTTGTATTTTTGTCGATGCAGGTGTGTTCTTCCTACTATAAAGCAACATGGATTTCTTTAAATTAAATTGTGCATATTGTGGAAAATAAATCTTGTGTGTCTATAGTCATGTTCATGTATGTTCTGAACTGAGACAAATATTCTTCATTGTCTATGCTTTTTCCTCCTGTTAATGATGATAGTGCAGCTCTCCATTTTATTAATTCCTTACCCATTCACTTGAAATATTGCCTAAATATTATTATTTTTGTAGTTGGTTTAGCAGCCTGACTTAGATCTTCTACATTGCCCATAGAGAATCTTCAAAAGTGTAGTCATATATGTCACTTGATAAATTCCAGGACATTAATCTATACTGCTCCTATGCGTTTCAGCTGTCACCAATCCATGGTGAAATAAACAGGAGAATACATGCTTGCAGAAGTTGTCAAGAGGCTTCATTTAACCATCAAAGACCATGAGACCTACCAATCCAGTGATAGAGATGGACACAATCTCTCCTTGTGGAAGAACAATGTATCAATTGCCAACAAAACCAAACATTTCATCCTATCTTACCATGTAGTACTAACTTAACTGCAATGTATCACTTATGTCAAAAACTATTTGAATCGCGTATTTGGCTATCTATGATATCAAACCTTTGTGTTCTTTCAATATCATATACACTCGAAAGCAAGGCCATTATATGATAAAAACCCACAGTGCACTCCTAAGTTCATCAAAATAATTGCTTTTAGTTCATAGTTTAAATTGGGCTTTCGCCTTTCCTACACAACAAACAATCCAAAATATTTCTATATTGATTCATAGCACTTGATAAACAAGTATACATCAAAACCGTATGCTAAAAAAAGGCAAATGAATCTCTTTTAGTTCTTGGTTCCAGTTTGTCTTGCGCGCCAAATGGCGCGACAGGTCATCTAGTAGTGTTAAGAGATGCTGAAAAGCTAGCTGTTCTGCAGCAAGTAGAGAGTCATGGGTTCTTTATGTGAATCACCTGCTTCTGGTGTACCAATAATTTCACCATCTAAGCTTGAAAATGATAGCATTTAGCACCTTCGGAAGATAAACCTCCACTAAATTAGCATTTCCATTGAAGTTTTCTGTCTCCACCTTTATTATCCTTTAGTATGTCAGATTTTCATGATCCAAGTTTGTACGTGCTAAACCGCTGATCTTCTGACACACCTCGGAAAGAAGTCCTATTGATCCTTACTACTATTCCAAATCCCTCGGAAAGAAAAACTGCTATACTGAATAAACTATCTGCTCTACTGTTTTTATTTTTTAGTCTTGCTTCCGTTCATGTATTTTATAGTACCGAGTATCTACAATAGTAATATTACAAATGAATATGTAGTAGTACTTGCATTTTTGCATAGTAAGTTAGGCATGCTATATTATATGGCGAATGCCAGTGATATTTACATATGTCGTTGCAGTATAAGGTGGTACACTAGGACACCTCGCTGTTATTGTGTGCAGAATCTTGTGTTCCCCTCTACCCATTTTTTTGGTCATTCCGATATGCATCTACAAAAGTTTTGTACAGTGAAGATATCACTGATTTTCCAAGACTCCAAAGTCTTGTTGTTATTTTTGGCCACTTCTGAACTTGAACTTTGATCGATAGATAATTATGACTCTTCGAAGCCGGAAAAATTGTCAATTTATTTTGGGGTCGATGTTATTGTGGCATCAATACGGCTTCATTCCACTTGATCTGGCATGACACAAGTCAATAACTCCTTGCTTTGATTTCTTCATCATGAATGCCTATACGCATTCTTTAAAACCTTTATTGCTCGTGTTGAGTGAATAAGAACTGCAGTAGTTTCTCAATGTCGACCTCACTTGATATCCTTTTGTTTTATTATGAGAAGATCAAGAGCTTTGATATGAAGTGCAGAGTATATTTGAAAACATGTAGTAATTTTATATAAAGTATTCCTAATTTATATAACTTTTGTTCAAGTCCTATCTAGATCAAAATCATAACCTTGCATTTCGTTTTTGACATAATCTATATATAAGGTCTTGGATAAGATAGAAGACCTCTAGGCTTAGGAACATTTTGGAATAGTTGGTCAATGCCAAGGTATATGATTGGTCTATATCTACTTCTATCTGTATGCATTTTTGTTCATCTTCAAAATATTTCCTGCATGTCTCATCTGTACACACGTGTGAGCTTGTTCTTGTTATGGAGTTGAGTTACTGAAATGGTTGGTGATGTTTAGTTGGTAGCCACTCAGAGCCACTCTATATTGTTGAATTTGAGATTTTTCCAGTGATGTATTAATCTTCATACGATCAGATTTCAGTGTTTTTTTCTGGTGACTGTTAGACAGAGACATGAATTCCGGGACTACTACTTTTCTTCATTTTATGAAATCCTCAATAATTCCTACCTTTCTTGGAAGTGCAGATACATACTACTATTAATTAACTCCATGTTCAGTGTTTTGGGACAAGTGGCATGCACTATCACGTCTGTATGATATGGCCGAGTTCAGATGAAATAGTTTTCATGTTTGGATATATCTTAGTAAATTATGGGTTTGATCTCCAAATGTGCTTGAACATAATCAAGTCAAGGAAGAGGCTTGGTTTTATTTGAGCAAAAAGGTTGTACAGATACTATCTAACTGGTGTGGATGCTTTTTGCCTGAAAAGATGGAAAGGAAGCTGTTTTCTCTTGTGTTCTTTTCCTGTTTGATACTTTCACACGTCTTCCTGCCCGGTAATTTTGAAACCATGAAAAGTGCTGCATTTCCTTGGGGAGCTTAGT
The DNA here is from genome assembly GCA_011799875.1 of Thinopyrum elongatum. Taxonomy (NCBI): domain Eukaryota; kingdom Viridiplantae; phylum Streptophyta; class Magnoliopsida; order Poales; family Poaceae; genus Thinopyrum; species Thinopyrum elongatum. The sequence goes on along the minus strand of CM022303.1, from coordinate 624,399,516 downwards.
TTTAGCTCTGTCCTTGCTCATATTACATATAAAAAGGATTGTGTGCATTGAAATGTTATGCAAAATACATTGCTATTGAAAGAAAGCTTTGTTAGGAGCCTATCTAATTTTTCTTTATATAAAACAAAAGTTCTTATCATACGTGTTTGCTCAAGCATAAAGCTACTGAAAATGCAAATATTTTCATGGAGCACATGGCTTCAAATGGGTCTTTGCGCCATTTGGCGCAACCGGTCATCTAGTTTTAATCATGTTGTTCGTGGCTAAAGTTACATGCGTGGGAATTCTGCATTCCCCCTACGAATCGTCCGACGGAAACTATTTTTGAGTGGGGTTGGACTTGATCTCTTTCAACACCATGCAATAAGTACATAAGCGGGCTGCCTCCTCCCCAAGAAAAGTCTAGGGTTCTCTTCCCTCCCGCCGGCACCGCCGTCGGTCCGCCTCGTCTCCGGTGGCCTTAGGGCCATGGCGGCATGGTGGATCTCAGCCCTTGCTGGCGGGAGGGCTCTGTTTTCAGTTGTTTCTTCGCGTTTTGTTAGGGTTTGTATCCTACTCAGGAAGACGAGACGGCGGCGGCTCCCTGAAGATGGAATAAGATTCTCCCCGCCTAGCCCCCGTTTCAATGGTGTGTCTAGCATCATTGGTGGGCGTGTGGAGGTGTGTCTCCGGCGGATCTGTTCTTGGTGGATTTGCTCGGGTCTGGTCGTAGTTTGTCTACGTTCATGTGTTTTCAAGTTGGATCATTCCAATCTACGTTACTCTTCATCGGCGGCGGTTACTATTCTGTCGCGTTGGTCCTATGGGGCCTTAGCACGACGACTTCCCGACTGTCTACTACAACAAGCTTTGTCCGGCTCCGGCGAGGGAGGGGCAATGACGGCGGCGCGCCTTCGGCTCGCTTCAGTGCTTGTAGTCGTCGATAGGTGGTCTACGGATCTGGATATAATTTTTGTTATTTCTGGTGTTCGTTGTACTGTCATGATTGAAGATAAATAGATCCAAAGTTTTCTCGCAAAAAAAAACACCATGCAATAAGTGTAAAGAGTCCATCTTCAATCTGCACTCATCCCATTAATGACTCTCAGACAGTTAGATGCAACGCATGGCAGAAAACCTTAAGGTCAAATCACTTCAATTTGAAAAATTCTAAAAGTAGTCATATAAATTCACCATCATATGTACAGCCCAAAAACAATATTTCGGCCAATTACTTTGAAGAAGTCATATTATCTTCTCGCATAATTGCTTTGATTATTTTAAATATCCAATTTAAGATCTAAAAATGAATATTTGGGAAAGTCACTTTATTTCCTCTCAATTTAATATTCTAAAATTCAAAAGTTTCAAATCCTAGTCAAAATTAGCTAAAAGCAAGCAACGTAGTTAAGTTTTAATTAATCCTATTTAAATAATTATCATTTGAAAAGTTAAAATTTTGTGATGTTACAAATCTTTCAGCCTTAAAATGATTCTCGTCCTGATATTCAAAAAGGCTAGAAAGATAAAAAGGACTAGGTTCACAGTCTCCTTAAATATACACTAATCATCCGAGAGTCTTGGGTGGTACTACCCTTAGAATTACAGTCATCGGGTCTTCAAAAATCATACTCCGTCCGAAAATACTTGTCATCAAAATGGATAAAAAATGATGTATCTAGAACTAAAATACGCCTAGATACATCTCCTTTTATCTATTTTAATGACAAGTATTTCCGGACGGAGGGAGTACTCATTGATGACATCCTTCATGGCGGACTAGTCTTGCGCCAAAACTAAACACCTATTGGTGCTCTCATAGTGGTCATCCAGAATACTTCTATTGGGTTTCGGCAGAAAACGGTCTTGGCTCGTTCTCACCGTATAACCTACTGTTGGTAACTGGTGCCTTTTACAAGGGTCAATCGTGCTACCACTGTAAGGTTCAGTCTTAGCAATGACGTGTATCTACCATAGCTAAGTCACTCCAGATTTTATACTCAAGCTTTTACATGATGTAATATCAAAATAAACCACATGTCATAAATATTACAGTACATCGTTGATCCAGACTTTAAATACTACATACCTACATAGCTCAAGGGTAGCTCACAACAAAAATACAAAGGAAAAGCAAATAAGATCGTCGTAAGTCCATCAAGGTACATTGCATCACTTATTCGTCGTATAAAATCCTGCAACATGATATGTTGTAGACATCTAGATCAGTACGTTGAATGTACTGGCAAGTCACATAGGAATGATATAATACACCTACATCTATATGCAAGTTATATCAAGAGGATAATCTATAGTTTTTTGTTTTGCAGAAAAGCTAGTATCATAACGACACAATAGTCAAATTTAAATCAAATATCTATCTGGCACACCAGATTGTTTTCACTGTTTTACCGAACGACCCCAGCTTCGTTCGATCTACATCCAGTGGTAAGTCCCTTCGGGGACATCCGATAGATCCAGTGGTCAAGGCCTTTCTGCCAACCCCTGTTCACCATCTACCTCGTCCGCTCCACCCGCGCCGCCAGGAGGTCTTCATGCGCCCGCGCGACGCGCTCGGCACCGGCTGCGCTGGCAGCCACCGGTCGCCGGCGGTCTGCCCTGCGTTCGCCCCTTCTCCTTCCCTTCCTCCTCTCTCCGTCTCCTCCCACCTGGCGTCCAGCCCTTCTCCCCAGCGTCCGCCCTGCGCTGGCGAGGGAGGCGGAGAGGCTGGCGAGGGAGTCGCTGGAGAGCGTTGAGAATGTCACAGCGTGGTCGCTGGAAATGAGGGCAAGGAAGAAGCAGCAGCGGCTGCTGAAGAGGGTGATGAACCAGCAGCGGCAGTGAGCCGGCGGTGTGCCTACGGTGGGTGCGCCAAGGACGGGAGCAAGGAGCTGGCTGCCATGATCGTGAAGCTTGTTTGAGGCGACCATGTCCTCTTCTCAGCTGGAAATTAGTAGAGATGAAGCATTTTTTTTCTCTGAACTTGGTTGCTAAATGTCAGTTCTGCAACCTGAATGAAATGGTTTCATGGCAGATTATTACTATCGTAGACAACACATGTACTATCGGATCTAAGTGCTAGTGGTAGACTATTAGTACCGTAGTACTGCTCCAACAGGGCAATTTATTCGAGCAGAAGTTGAGAACACCCGTCTCGGCTGCTGGTTCTGATCTTTAACTGAACTAACATGGTGACCCCCGCATTTGCGCGGCTAGATTTTCTATGAGTTTTCCATACCTATGAGAAGTTATAGTCTAATACACAATGTGGAAACTCATTTTTAATTTCATTTTGTCATCGTCTTCAGTAAGTTCTCTGTGGACAGGAAAATGTTTTATTTTATTTACTAACCTATGTGGTGATTTCCTTATATATCTTTCAAACTAAAAATGTTATAGTCTATCATGAGGAAATACTTTGTTGTTGTTTTATTGTGTATTAAGTTGTTGGCAAAAGATTTGGTGTGTGAGAACAAAAAATCATCCCAAATAATAACGCCCCCACGTGTGGCACTTATCAACACGCCCACACGCACTCGATGCCGTTCGATCCATTCGCACGAATTTTGAAGCAGTTGCCATCTGGATGGAGAGACACGTAAGCACCCAGCGTCGTGTGGGCATTATCATTTAGTGCCACACGTATGGGCGCTCCTCGCCCGTACAGACACAGGACGCTCGCCCGAACGTGTGGGTGAAACTGCTCTTCGCCCACACGACGCTCACACGATGATAGATGGCAACTGCAGGTGTGCATATGTGGCAACTAGTTAGTCACACAAGGCAACTATGGTTGACCATACATGGCAACTATGGTTTAACCACACGTGGCAACTCCAATTAGTTACACATGACAACTATATTTAATGATACCTGGCAGACATGGCAACTACAGTTAATTACACATGGCAACTAAAGTTGATTACACACGTGTTCGCGCTCACGGGGTGGGGTGAGCAGCTGCCACACAGGGTCGTGTGGACCATCGTAGCTGCGCTCAAACGTGTGGGCGATTTTAATGTTCGCACACACATGGTCATGTGGGCTGTCTTCTGGATACGACCACACGACTCGTGTAGTCGGGTATCCATTGTGCCACACGTGTGACAGTTATTGGCGTCCAAAATCATAGCTCCGTGCTTCGCGCATGTCACGCCAATCTACATAGATTCTGGTTGGATTCTTTTTTTAGCTTTCCATTTTCATCGTCTTCTATTCGAATGGTGTCAATCTTTTATCCAAAAAAACCTAAGAAACTTTTCCAACCGAGCTTAATATTACTATGAAATATGAAAATTATCATGTGCATTCATCTACAACTACTAAAATAGGCTCACCCTTAATTTTTTGTCATGTGGATGTATTTGACAAAGAAACTAAAAAGTATATGTAGGCGGTACTGCTGTGTTTTATAAATATTTGGGTGCATTTTATTTTATTTCAATCATGGCACATGTATATGCACGGGCATTTTATTTTTCTTAAAGAACTGTATTAGCTTGTTTCATCGCTTAAATTAGTACTCCCTCCATTCCTAAATATTTGTCTTTCTAGAGATTTCAACAAGTGACTACATACGGAACAAAATGAGTGAATCTACACTCTAAAATATGTCTATATACATCCGTATGTGATAGTCCATTTGAAATATCTAAAAAGACAAATATTTAGAAACGGAGGGAGTAATATAATTCCACTGTATATAAAAAAAGGGTAACGTGTGTAGAATGCCTCGTGTTTATCTGGTAACATGAGGCGACGTACCGTCATACCAATTATGTGCAGCTCTTGAACTATTGTTAGGTATTTGCAAACAAAAACACCTCGACGGCTGGCGCCGACAGTCAGGGTCCTCATGATACTAGAATACATATGTGCGTGCACCCACATTCCACCTCCAACAATTTCGTCTCCTACCATTAGATCGGCTCCGTCTCCACCAGTTTCCACCAACCTCAAACAAGACGAGGATATGACGAAATTTACGACCCAGCCCAAGTGGCTGACAAACCTTGTGCTACTAGATCGAATCTACGACCATCTATTCCTCTTCAGAATGCGCCTCCAGTACCTCACTTGGCCTCATCTACTTTTTTATCTTCATCGCCTCGACTAGCTTCGAACGGTGGCAACGAAGATCCCGCAATGCCTACTACGTCGACCTAGACATCTAAAGACCCTGATGGATCCATCAAGTTGATCCCGGCTAAGCCAACAAGCAACGATTTGGTCAAACTAACAGGAGGAGAAGCTGGGAAGGCACCTAGGCCAAAAGCGATGCACCCATAGCCAACTCTTTCGACACAAGAAACACTGCCGGCAAACACCGACAAGTAATCCTTAGTCAGAGAACATCACTCAGGGGAGCCAGGACGTTACGATATGAGGGAGGCAGAAAAGCAAAACATATATAAAAAAAGGGCACTCACAACCATTCAATGTCCGCATCAAGCCGTTTATCAACATGGAAGCCCAAAGGATGCTCGTAAAAGGAGGAAGCGAAAAACTCTACTATCGTGGGAATGGTGCATAAAAGCGTCACTCGTCCCACAACAGCTTACCGATGCTATGCTGAGAACGCATTTTCTATTTGTAGCATTTGCAAATTATTCTCATAGGGCGACCGACCGATTGAACAAGATGAGCGGACACAAGTACATAGTACATGACTTGGGTTCCTGGCCGTTTTCTGGAACCTTCTAATAGGTTCCTGAAAAGGTATTCCTTACAGTTTTTTTGGGGTTCTTTTGTGTTTCCCTTTTTTCTTTTTCTTTTTAGATTTTTTCAAAAGGAAATTCTTTTGTTCAAGATTTTTTTCAAAAATGTTCAGAAATTTTTAAAATGTTCCCATTTACAAAATTTATTGAAAATTTTGGCCAATGTTTGTGTTTTCGAAAAAAATTCGGGAATCCAAAATTTGTTTGCGTTTTCCCAAAAATGTTTGGGATTTACTATTTTTCATATTTTAAAAAATTTCAAATCTTCTAAAATTGTTTGATTTTTCAAAAAAAAAATGTTTGGAATTTCAAGATGCATTCATAATTTTAAAAAATGTTCAAAACAAATCACATTTTAGAAAATGTTTGAACTTTCAAAAAATGATTGGAATTTAAAAACTTGGTTCATAATTTTAAAAAGTGTTCAAAAATTAAAAAAAATGTTCGCTATTTGAAAAAAGGGTCTCACTTTAAAACAAATTGTGTGCTACAGTGCAGTTCGCTATAGGCAAAGCAAGGGTCTCTCGCTCGTTACATGCGCCCGCTCGCGTTGCAATGGGCTGGTCCAGTTAGTGCACATCATGTGCAATGAAGCATCGATTTGCCTCAAAGAGCGGTGAGGGGCGCAGCTCCTATATAGCGCGTAGGTCGCTGCAAAGGGGCGCCCCTATTTGTCGCCTTACGCGAGCGCAGGTGAAGCCTCGCGTCAGGGAGGTGCCCCAGATTGGCCGGCCCACGAGGTTTTATACAGCGTAAATGCATAAAACCGAAACACTAAAAATCCTGTTTCAGGATTCGAAACCTGGTCGCTTCGTTAAGAGCTGCTGCTGCTAGCCATCACAGCTAGTGCTTGAAACATGCTCTACCAATAGATCCAGGGAACCTGAACTATGTTGGCTGTCGAATATTCACTTCATGAACTATTTTTTCATCCATGCAAGAAATTGTGTGTGTGTGTGTGTGTGTGTGTGTGTGTGTGTGTATTACAAAAAACACTCTTCGAAAACACATTTGAAAAATGTTGAACAAGTATTTTAAGAAATGTTGAATAAGTATTTGTAAAATGTTGAACAAGTATTTGAAAATGTTGAATAAGTACTAAAAATGTTTAACACGAGTATTTGAAAAATGTTGAAAGAGTGTTTAAAAATGTTGAACGAGTATTTGTAAAATGTTGAGCAAGTATTTGAAAATGTTGACCAAGTATTAAAAAAATGTTGAACGAGTATTTTAAAAATGTTGAACAGGTATTTGAAAAATATTGAACGAGAATTTGAAAAATGTTGAACAAGTATTTAAAAATCTTGAATAAGTATTAAAAATGTTGAACAAATAATGAAAAAATGTTGAACGAGTATATGAAAAATATTTAACAAGTATTTGAAAATGTTGAATAAGTACTAAAAATGTTGATTTTTAAAAAAATGAATAAATATTAAAATGTTGAAAAAGTATTTGAAAAATATTGAATAAGCGTTCGGACAACGTTGAACGTGTATACAAAAAATGTTTTTGACATGTCCAAAAATGTAGAGTGAAACAAAAACAAACATAAGAAGATACAAAAGTAAAATAAAAAACGGAGAAGAAAAAAGAAAACCAAACAACAAATGGAGAAGAACAAAGAAAAAAAATGAAAAAATCGGATAATAAAAAAAGAAATGAAACAAAAGAAAAAGAAAAAGAATGAAACAAAAGAAAACAATGGAAGAAACAAATGTAGAAAGAATTACACTAGAGAAGAATAATAAAAGAAACAAAATAAAACGAGACAAACAAGTAAAACCAAAGAAACAAATGCAAAAAACAATGAAAACAGATGGAGAAGAAAAAAAAGAAAAAGAACAAAAAAAATCAAAAAAAGAAAGAAAAACCGAACAGCGTAGAAGAAAATGGAGAATGAAAAAAAAGGGCACGCCCAGCTATTTTATACCTCAAGTAAGACGCGCCCAGCTATTTTAACACGATCTTGAGTGTAGGCTAGGCTATGAGCGTTGCACTACGCTCTGGAGACCCAGGATCGAATCCATGTTACCTCATTTTCTTCTTTTTATTTTTAACATTGTGCATGCTTAACGGGCCGGCCCAGTACAACGCGAGGGGGAAAAGCTTCAGCAAGCGCTGCCACTTCAATCGCTTAATGTTTAAGCGATAAATAGCTCTCGCGGCTGCGAAGCGACGTAGCGCATATCCCCCTTGCGCGCTGCTGTTTCAATGGGCCGGCCCATTTCGGGGTTTCACCCTCAACCGGTTTTGGGAAGGTTCTAGGACTTTCCCTGAACCGGGTTTTTGGTTTTCTTTCGTTTTCTTTTCTTTTTTGTTCCTTTTTATGTTTTATTTAAATTTTTTTGTTTTTTTATTCTTGCTTTTTTCTAATTTCCAAAAATCTTGTAATGTTCTGTTTTTATTTTTTCCTCCGTTCGTTCGTCTATTTTTCGGCCATGTTTCAAATCTGCGAACATTTTTGTCAAATTGTGAACTTTTTTTAAGTGCAATATTTTTCAAATTGCCGAACATTTTTTTAGTTGGTGAACCGTTTTTAGAAATTCATGAACATTTTTTGGAATAAGTAAACATCTTTTCAAAATCATGAACATTCCTTGAAATCGAGAACATTTTTTTAAAATCCTAAACATTTTTTAAATTTGTGAACATTTTTTGAAAGTGGAACATTTTTCAAATTGCTGAATGTTTTTTTGAATTGATGAACAGTTTTTTGAAATTCATGATCATTTTTTGGAAAAAGTGAACATCTTTTCAAAATCATGAACATTTCATGAAATTGTGAATATTTTTTGAAAACTTAAACATTTTTAAATTCATGAACATTTTTCTAAATCATGAACGTTTTTCATATTCACGAACAATCCTCGAAATTGTGTACATTTTATGGAAAACGTGGACATTATGAATTTGTTGAACATTTTAAAAAATTTGGGAAATTTTTTTAAAATTTGGGAACATTTTTAAAACTCCTCGAACATTGCTTAATATTGTGAGCATTTTTGTAGGAATGCGTGAACATTTTTTGAAATTGTAAAAAAACTGAATAACCGAACATTATTTTTGAAATTGCGAACATTTTTTTTAATCCGTGAGCATTTATCATTTCCTGAACATTTTTCAAATCATAAACAATCTTTGAACTCACAAACAATTCAAAAATTTTGCAAATTTTTTCCGAAATCCCGTATTATTTTTTGAACAATAAAAAAATCGGAAAATAGAAAAAGAAAAAAGAAAAACACAAGGGGCTCCCCCGCACCGCACATGGGCCGACCCATGAGGGCGCGCGGGAGAGGGGGGAGGGTGCGCGCTCCGGTGGCTGCTGGCTCATAGGGCGGGCGGTCCCTATTTAGCCCTGCAGGCGCCGGTTATTACTTTTTCTGCAAACCGGCGCCTGCAGGCGGGCTAGCTGGGCTCGGCCCATCTTATTCTTTCTTCCTGTTGTAAGACAAAAAAGAACCCACGCGTTCGGTGCGTTTCGAACCAGCGACCACACTGTTATTTGCGTGATGCACTAGCCACTCCAGCGTCGAGCGTTAGTTGCTCAACTTCTGCTTCTTTACCATTTGTTCCTATGTTTTTCCTTTTTTCTATTCCTATTTCTTTTTCCTTTTTTTCATCTTTCTTTTTAATTCGGAACGGTTTTGTTCTTTTTTTTCCTTTAGTTTTTCATTTTTTATTCAGAACAGCTTTGTTTGGGTTTTTAATCTTTAATCTTTATTTTCTTTTGCTAATTTGAACGAACTTTTTTTCAAAATCGATGAACTCTTTTCGAAATTGACGAACTTTTTTCAAAATGGATGAACTCTTTTCAAAATTGATGAACTCTTTTCAAAATCAATGAACTTTTTTTCAAAATGGATGAACTCTTTTCAAAATCAATGAACTTTTTTTCAAAATTGATTAACTTTTTTTCAAAATCAATAGACTTTTTTAAAAATCAATAAATTCTTTTTCAAATCGATGAACACTTTTCACAATCGATGAACTTTTTTTCAAAAATCGATGAACTTTTTTCAGAATGGATGAACTCTTTTCAAAATCAATGATTTTTGTCCAAAATCAATGAAATATTTTTAAAAATCAATGAGCTTTTTAAATTTATGAACCTTTCTAAAATAGATGATCTTGTTTTCTAATTTACTTTTTTTGCAAAATAATTTATGTCGATTTTCCTGCAGTTTTAACGTTTTACTAATGAAACCTTAAGTAGGTCTGTTTTCCTAGAGTTTACAGAAGAGTTAGGACGGTCTAGTGGTTACCGCGATAAGTTGTGAATGATGTCGTGCTTGGTTCGAATCCCAGCTATGCTATATTTTCATTAGTTTCCTTCTTTTTCTTCACGTTTCCTTATTCAGTCAGTTCGTGGGCCGGCCCACTACGCATCGCTAGCGAGCGCCGCTAGCGCCAACCTGCGCCTGCAGCGCCGTATAGGAGCTCCCCGTATGGCGCCATATAGGGGGAGCCCCTAATTGGTGCTTCAGGCGCCCAATCAGGAAACTGGCGTCCGCGCGGCTTCACTTGGGCCGGCCCAGCAACATGCCCCTGTCAAATAAAAAAAATCTGCTCATTCCATGCTTCAAGTGGTATTCCAAACAGGGACGCTAATCTAAAAAGAGTGGCACGACAACCACTAGACCGAGATGACTTGATTGTTATACTAGCAGGAAAAACATAGGTATTTGATCAGTATAAATTATTCGAGAAAAAATCACAAATTGAAAAAAAAATCACAAATTTTGAAAAAAGTTCATAAATTTCAATAAAGTTAGCAAAATGGAAAAAGCTCTATTTGACCCTTTCTCTAGTTAACATATATTATATATATCTAGTGTAAATTATTTTACATAGAAAGTAAAAATTTGAAACAGACTTCTAAAAAAATACTGGAAACAAGTACGAATTTGAAATAAAAGGTTCATAGAATTTTGGAAGAGTTCGTGGAAATGAAAAAATGTCACCAATTTTTTTAAAAAGTTCATCATCTCGAGAAAAAGTTCACAAATTTGATAAAAAGTTCGTTTATTTTGAAAATAAATTTGCAAATTTGGAAAAGAGTTCATCGATTTTAAAAAGTTCACAAATTCGGAAAAGTGTTCATCGATTTTAAAAATAAGTTCATCAATCTGGAGAAAAAGTTCATCAAATTCAAAAAAAGTTCATCTGAATCTAAAAAAAGTTCATCCGAATTTGTAAAAAAAATAATCAATTTAAAAAAAAATCAAGAATTAATAAAAACTTCATCAAATTTGCAAAAATGTTCATCGATATCCAAAAAAGTTCACAAAATTGAAATAAAAGTTCACCGCTTTGAAAAATAAAGTTTCATCGAATATGAAAAAAAATTCGTCGAATTTTAAAACCATTCATCAATACTGACAAATCTGAAAAAAAAGTTTATTAAACCAGGAAGAAGTGAAAAAATATAGAGAAAAAGAGAACAGAAAAAATAAAAATAAAATAATAAAAAGGATAACGGAAAAAAAACAGGAAAAAAGAAAACAGAAAAAAAAACGAAAAATGAAAACTGGAAAAAAAATGATAAAACTGGAAACAAAATGGAAGATAACATGTGAAGAAGATGGAAGTAAGCGCATTTAGTAGCGGTGGCGTGGTGGTTACTGCTGTGTGCAACGAACCACGTTATACGTTGTTTTTGAGTTTTGGAAAACAGAAAAAAAAACACTTGATGGGCTGGCCCAGTCGTTGGGCGGGGGGGGGGGGGGGGGGGGGTGGGGTTTGAAAAAGATGAACAAAATTTTAAATTACTACGAAACAACTTTACTCTAAAAACCTGCACAATTTTTAAAAACGTAAACAATTTTTAAAGGAATAAACAAAAAAATCTGAAATCTATACAAAATTGTGAACAAAATTTTAGAAACATGAACAAAAATATTGAAACTCCGAACAATTTTTGAATGAAGTGAAGAGTTTTGAAATTCTGAACAATGTTTGAAAATATAGAATTTATGAAGAGAATAAAAAAAGAAAGAAAAAGAAAAACCTAAAAAAATCAGAAGAAGAAACCAACAGAAAAAAACCCGGTTAATGAATTTTCTAGAAGGTTCCAAAACCGGTAGAAATATTGTATAGAAAAAAAAACTTCACTAGTAAATGGGCCATCGCACTACGTCGTTCCCTCTCGCATCCCTATGCGAAGCGTCGACATTACGACGTAGCGAGCGGCATATAGGGTTTTCTGTATAGGAGCTCCCGACTGAGAAAGGTTGCAAAGGGGCTTCTGGAGGACGAACCGCCACAAAACGGGCTGAAGAAGTCTTGGGGTGTCAACTTATTAATAGCAACGATTCCTGTGAGGACCAACAAAGAAGCCACATAGCGACACGCCTTCTAGCCGACTAAATTTTACACTTCATTAAAATCCGATAATCATATTATTTTATGGGTCCAATAATCATCTAAAAAGACACTATCCTCTAACAAAAGCCCAAAGCCCAATGATAGACAGCGCTGGCCCAAAGTTAATATAGATATTATAGGCAACCGCAATATCGAGGAGAAGCTAAAAAAACTCGCAAAAATAAATATTGTGAAAGCAAAATAGGATGGAAACCGAATAAAAAAGGACGGGAATGGGTGTTCTTATATTTGTTTCTGCATTTTCCATCAGAAAGTGGAAATGCATATTGAAGATCTTCAAACTAAGCCTAGAAAAGATAAAACGGACACGAATACAAAAAGAGATGTTCACAAGAGATCACAAGAGAAATATGCTCTTTGCCATGAAAAAAACACGACAAAACCAACACACTTCTTAATCTGGCAAGATTAATGACACACATGTCGATGGGTGAAAGCTCACAAGAGGGGACCAGAAAATCAGCGGATTAATTAGGCCATCTCCAATCGAAACTACATAATGGAACCTGGGTCTAGGCGCACCCGAATTGAATTATTTTATATATATATATATATATATATATAGTCAAATATTTTTGAAACTTTTTGGCAACATACATGGTCTAGCATAATACTCACGGTAAATGTTTTAGGAAAAAATAAATTGTGCTGTATTTCCAGCAAAATACAACAAAATCAATACTATGTAAACGCCACTATTCACTGTTGTTATAGCTGCATTTTTTTTATCCACTCAAAATATAGCTCATTTTGTCCCAAAATCAATGACTATGTTTCTCCCAAAAAAGTTTTATTTTTTTATTTTCTTTTACCGTACCATTTTTTGCTTAATCGGGTGCTCCTGCACCCATGTTCCAAAAATCCGCACCGAGGCCTATTCATCCGCTTATCATGGCAAAAATAAATATCCCACGAAGCTAGCGCAAGTCGTCGTGCTAAGGTCACATAGGACCAGCGCACCAGAACAGGAACTGTCGCCGATGAAGAGTATCGTAGATCGGAAGGATCCAACCTGAAGACACACGAACCAGGACGAATGACAACCAGATCCAAGCAAATCCACCAAAGAAAGATCCGTCGGAAGCACACACCTCCACACGCCCACCAATGATGCTAGATGCACCACCGGAATGGGGACTAGACCGAAAGAACATTATTACATCTTCAAGGAGCCACCGCCGTCGCACATTCGTGAGAAGGACACAAACCCAAACAAAACTCGAAGAAACAACTAAAAACGGAGCCCTCCCACCGGCAAGGGCTGAGATCCACCGCGCCACATGACCCTAATGCCACCGGAGACAAGGTGGACCGGCGGCGGCACCGGTGAGAGGCATAGGAACCCTAATACTCTTTTTGGAGAGGAGGCGGCATCTTTCATATTTCCTTGTTGGACGATAGAGGCAACATGCTAATAGTGGGATCTAATTACATTTTATAAAGAAAGACCCAGCCCTCTCCGGAAGAAAAGAGGCAAGCGCTCGGTGCCTTTCTATGCATCGACGCCAGACCAAACGCTGGGAGTTGACAATATAACTGTTGATCTGGCATGCACCCTTTTCTAACGTCTCGCGTTGTAGATGGCCTTAACTGAGAATCTCGTCGTCGACGATTTAACTCATTAAAATTTTTAGGCCACTATTCTAGCATTTTTCTAACCTTTTACATATGATTGCCAGCTTTCGCAGTCAAAATTCTCCCAAGGAAGAAAATTCTTTTCCAAATCCGACAGCGGCGGAGGCAGGGACGATGCGGAGCTGGCGCTGAGGTAAGAGTCTGACTAATTCGCCGGCAAAACAAGAAATGAACACCCGGCTCCTTGGATCATATCCTAATCCTAGATAAAAGTCAGTGCACGCGTGGACGGATGATATACAGAGGCAAATGGCAGCGGACAGACCCAGTCTTTGCTTGCGTGCACAACAGACGGATGGTCACTTGGCTCGTGTCAGCGTCAGAGCAAGCAAGACTAATCAATGTCACCGTTTTCGTTTTGGTTTCTGTCAGCGTCAGCGTGCAGGAAGTCATAAGCAGAGCAATGGATTTTACTCGTTAGCACGTAATCAACGTATGCTTCTTCGTCGTATGCAGGACAAACAGTGGAAAAGAAAACGACCTGGGATGCATGGTGGCGCCGGTGCTTGCAACGATGGCGTAGTTTATGCCTTTGGCCTTTTTGCAACAAACAAAACTGAGTATTATTGCTGCTGTGAAAAAATAACAAACACAACATTAGAACTGAGGCTGCATATAGATCGGTTAAGAGCATCGACAGCCGGACTTGGCAAATCCGGCACTGCAAACACCCACGGACCCGCCCGGGCATGTCCACCGGCACTCACCGGGCACCCCTCAAATAATGTAATCCGTATTCAGACACCTCAATTATCATATCTCGCGCAAATGGTGTGGCGAGGCTACTTGTCAGCGTGATCAACATTGAGTTTGTGCCGGACCTGGTCAAGTGGACTCATGCGGGGGCCACTTATGATCTAGATGTGGAGTTTGAGGACACACCTATGTTCCAGGACGTGGATGGGCATCAGGACATGGACACGACGGAGGGTGATGGTACCGCTGGGGGAAAGGACAAAGATTCAGACCATGGATCTCGGGAGGCGGCCAAGAGGTCTGCGGCACAGTCTGGGAAGGCAGATGGGCCGGCTAAGGGACCCGCCCAAACACCGATGCTAATGAACTCGCTGCGGTTTGGTTCGTTTGGTGTATCTTCTGCAGCTAGCCGCTTATGGAGCAGCAGGGTTGAGTCAGAGGATACGTCTGAGTTTATGTTGCCACTACTTCCGACAGAGGAGTGCTTGTCTTCGACTGATGGTGCTCAGGCGCAGCAGCCGATGGGGACGAACGTTGCGTTGTTGGTGCCCGTTACTTTGGGGAAGGAGGCCGCGCCAAGACAGGAGGTCTTAGGGTCGACCGCCGCGCCGGCAGAGGGCCGGAGTCTGGAGGACTCCCCGCCACCTGCTGGACCCGCCGAGTGCATTGCCAGAGTTGAGGGGAGTCGCGGGCAGGAGGCCCGTGATTCACCTTCTCCTACGCACCATTCAGAGCATCGACAGGCTACGGCTTCACCGACGCTAGCTGATAGGCGCATGGTTGCGCCGACGGAGGAGACGGCGGTCGCAGCTACAGGAAGTGCCACGTCGGCCACGCCTCCCATGTTTTCGCCCGCCATGACAGACGGGTGTTCGCTGAGGGACCAGCCCCCAAGGGAGAGGACTACTGATGAGGTTATCGCGTTCGGTGGGATCATGGACCCGGTGTCGGCTGGCAGGCGTGTCAGTAACCGGATCCAGGACCAACCAGATGCGGACGACTTGTAGTTAGGCGTGCTATGAGGGCAGCCAAGCTTCGTGATGTCGAGGCAACTACAGGTATGTCGTTCAATAAGAGTTGTTCCATTATGCTTTTTCCTGAACATGAGATCATTAGTAAGGCAAACGACTTAGGAGTTTCTCTCGGGTCTAATGGGAAGGAAGTTGCTAAATCTGTTAATGATTTATTAGACTTAGAAGCTGAGCAGGCATCTGAGCTTATTCGTAACATTGTGGCCGTAAGGCCTATGAATGAGGCCGACATTAACAAATTGGGGTTATCTGCTCTTTGAGAGTTTCTGTGATGACCTCATGCCCGCTTCAGAGGCTGAAGTTGAGGTAGAGGGGACGGAGTCTGAGGGAAATGTAGATGCTATTACGCTAGAATGCAAGGCACAGGTTAACTCTGGTCATCTGGACGACGGAGGTAGTGGTGGATAAAGCCAAGCGTTCATGTAAGAGGAAGGTTTATCCAACATCGGCAGTTCGTAGAAGTGCGAGAGTTAAGCTTAAGAAAAAATTTCATGATGACTTATGAAAGGAATTTTTTGGAATATCAGAGGTCTAGCAGACTTGGCTAAAATAAGGTTCCTTGCAGAGACATTGATTGATCAAGAACTTGATTTTATTGCACTTCTCGAAACAGGCAAGGATAATTTCACCTCGCAGTTCCTTGGAACTTTGTCCGGCGGAATTGATTTTGATTGGCACTGCTTGCCTCCTAGAGGGCGATCTGGTGGGTTCTTGTTGGGGGTTAAGTGCGAAACTCTAGAGGTGATCAATGTGGTTCGAGGTGATTTTGCAATTAAGTTTCGGGTGATGTCAAAACTGGATGGATTCCGATGAGCTCTAGTGGTTGTGTACGGCGCAGCCCAACCCGAACTTAAACCTGACTTCCTGGCTGATCTGGTTCGGATCTGCGGGGATGAAAGGCTGCCAATCCTAGTTGGAGGGGATTTTTAATATAATTAGAAGGAGAGAAGAGAAGAATAATGATAATTTTGATGGGCGTTGGTCCTTAATGTTCAATATGATTATTGAGAGTCTCAGTCTGTGAGAGATTGAACTCACGGGTAGGCAGTTCACCTGGGCCAATACGCTACCCACTCCAACTTATGAGAAGTTGGATAGATTGCTTGCTAGTGTGGAATGGGAACAGAAATACCCACTTGTGTCGGTGCATGCGATGCAGAGGGCGATCTCAGACCACACACCGTTGTTGGTAGACTCGGGAGACGCGACGCATATTGGTAACAAAAACACTTTCTCTTTCGAATTAAGTTGGTTCAAAAAAGAGAATTTCATTGCCATCGTAGCAAGAGAATGGGCGAAGCCTGTTAGTGGGCGATCCAATTTAGAAAGATGGCAAAAGAAGATTAGACATCTAAGACAATTTTTAAGGGGTTAGGCCAGAAACGAAAGTGGGATTTATAAACAAGAAAAAGAAAGACTCGTCCAATTTATCGATGCTTTAGACCTGAAAGCGGAATCGAACCTGCTTGATGTGTCAGAGCAGGCCGCAAAGTCTGAGGCCGAGCAAAATCTGCGCGCTCTTCTTAGAGAAGAAGAATTGAAATGGCCTTTGCGTGCTAAGGTTCTTAAAGTTGTCCAAGGGGATGATAATACACAATTTTTTCACATGATTGCAAATGGCAAACATAGGAAAAAGAAAATCATTCAGCTTGAGCAGGAAGAAGGAATGGTGGTGGGCCATGAGAACCTCAAGTTATATATTTCGAACTATTATAAAACAACTCTTTGGGCCTCCGGCGGACAATGCGGTGTCCCTGGATGAGCTTGTTGTTGGGGATGTCCCTTAACTTCGGTCAGATGAAAATGAGATTCTCTCTGCACCGTTTACTGAGAAAGAGGTTTTCGATGCGACATCACAAATGAAACCGAATAAAGCATCGGGACCAGATGGGTTCCCTGCGGAATTCTATAAGAAATGTTGGCATATTATAAAGGATGACCTTATGCCTATGTTTCATGACTTTCTCAATGGTCACCTGGAACTCTTCCATCTTAACTTTGGTATGATAATGTTGTTGCCAAAGAAAGAAGAAGCAGTTCGAATCGAGTTGTTCAGGCCAATTTGTCTTTTAAATGTGAGTTTAAAAATATTCAAGAAAGTTGGCACTAATAGACTGACACGGATCGCCATTCGGTGGTGCAACCGGGTCAGATGGATTTCATGCCTGGAGACATATCCTAGAAGGGGTTGTTGTCTTACATGAAACTCTACATGAAATCCATTCGAAGAAACTAGATGGGGTGATCTTCAAAGTGGATTTTGAGAAGGCATATGATAAAGTCAAGTGGCCGTTCCTTCAGCAGGCAATGCACATGAAGGGGTTTAATGAGACATGGAGGAATCAGGTGGATTCCTTGGTCCAAAAAGGTAGTGTCGGAGTTAAGGTAAATGATGACGTCGGTAGCTATTTTCAGACTCATAAGGGCTTAAGACAAGGAGATTCGATGTAACACCCGGATAATTAAGCTACAGTAATCCCCTGTTAATGATGCCACGTCACCATGATTACTGTTGTTAAACTCGCGTTGATTCAAAACCGGTTCAAATTCAAATTTAAATTAAAGTCAAACAATAAAAGTTTTCAAATTTCAAACCTAAAATGCTCATCATGTGGCAAATAATCCATAGCTAATTATGGTAGTGAACCAACATTTTGTAAAAGTGTTTTAATGCCCTATAATAAATAAAATAGCCATTTATTTGACCTTTTTTAGTTTCTAAAAGTATTTAAACTTTTCCAAGTGCCCTAAAACTTTTTGCGCGACACCGACATATTGGGCATGATTTATTTACCAAGTTTCCTACATAACAAAATTCATTTGGTGGGCTAACTAAATACAAGTGGAGTAGAGATAAAAGACAGAAAATAGAAAAGAAAAGGAGCAAGAAACTACTGTGCACTTGGGCTCTATGGCTACAGGGAGGCCCAGCCCAACTCCCCCCCTCTTATCTCCTTCCCCCTGTTCATCCATGGCATCGTGGCCGTTGCCCGCGCGTCCATGGCCGGATCGGCCACGTACCAGCCATCCCGACCCTCCCGGCGCCTACTTGATGCCGCACCCCCCTCTTGGTCAAACCCTAGACCCCGTGCTCTTTCCCCTCGCGCCGCTTTTGACCCCGCAATCCTCGGCCGAACCTGCGTCGCCCTGGGCTCCCTCGTCGCCGCAGCCATCGTTGTCCGCTCCGGCTGAGCTTGCGCCGGGAGCTCCTCCTACCTCCCTTGCACCGCCTACGTGGAGCAGCCCGACCCAAAGAGGCCCACATCAACCGGATCGAGAGCATCTTCCCGTCGGCCACCACACGCCATCATCGACGAATTCGTCGTCCCTGCTGCTACTAAGCCTTCC
Source organism: Thinopyrum elongatum (assembly GCA_011799875.1). Taxonomy (NCBI): domain Eukaryota; kingdom Viridiplantae; phylum Streptophyta; class Magnoliopsida; order Poales; family Poaceae; genus Thinopyrum; species Thinopyrum elongatum. The sequence continues at coordinate 624,380,720 of CM022303.1, read as the reverse complement.
ATCGAGCCTCCTTCTGCTCCTCGGTGAGCTCTCCTCCCGTTCCCTCCTATTTCCCCTCGAATTCCCATCGTACCACACCGACCGCGCCGTCCGATTCCCACCAGTGGCTGCGGTAACCGCGGCCGCGTCCGCGTCCCGCGCGCCCGTGCTCACCCCGGTCGCGCTTGCTGCGCCTCGGCCCCGTCCGGCGTCACCAGCACGCGCCCACCTCTGGTCGCCGCTGCGCTGCTGCCGTCGCCTCGCGCCGCCTTGCCCCCCCCCCGCTCGCCGGCCTTGCCCCATGCCCGAGCACGCTGCTGCTCCTTCTTGTGTTGACCGAGGCCGCGCCCTCCTGCGCCTCCCGCGCCCGCCCCAGCAGTGTTGCCACGGCTGCTGCTGCTTTACTGCCCCCTCTGCTACCGCCGCCTACCTGTTGCTTGCGCTGCTGTTGCTGTACTGCTGCTTCCTACTGCACTTGCGCCGCTGCGTCGCCCCCTCTGCTCGCCGCCGCCAGCCGTGCGCGCAGCTCCTCCCTGCGCCGCGCCCGCTCGCCCCTACCGCTCCCCGCCGGCCAGCCTGCTGCCCGCGGCGCCCCCCGGGTGGTCTGCCCCACCCGGCTCCACCCCCCACCCCCACGCGAGGCCGGGTCGGCGCCCGCGCGCCCGTTAACCGCGCCCCGCCTGTGGCCGTTGGCCACTGACCACTTGGCCCAACCCCCTCTAAAAAAATATTTTAATTAGAATTAAAAAAATGAAAAATAAAATAAATAATAGTTAGTTAATTAACTTAATTAACCTATTTAATTACCTAATTAACTAGTTAATTAGTTAGCAGTCAATGACAGGGGGCCCCACCCCCGTTGACAAGTCAAACTGGGACCCCCTGGACCCACTGTCAGCCTCACATCTACACTGTTGGGTACATTTCTGGGTACCCCTAGCAATTTGGTCATTTATTTCGAATTAAATTAAATTTCAGAATATTATTTAAACTTTGAAAAACCATAGAAAATTATCTGTAGCTCGGATGAAAAAGTTTTCTACATGAAAGTTGCTCAGAAAAATATGACGATTTCGAATATGCCCTCCATTCGTCTGTCACATGTCCCTAGCATAGCGAACATGGAACCGCCCCCCTCCGTTTCATCTGTCCGAAAATACCAAACTTCGGGAAGACATTCCTGGATGTTTTCCCTCTTCGCCGGTATCGTGTAACACTGCGTTAGAACACTCCTAGCTCTGCCTGTAGTCCTATCATGCATCTGTTTGCTTGTATTTACTGTTTCTTCTCCGGTAGACCCCGAGACTGCTGTTGATGCCACGTGATCAACTATGTCGCCGATGACCCTTCTTCCTTTTCAGCAGATCTTCCAGGCAAGCAAACCCCCTTGATCATTCCGATATCGCCCATTCCATTCTCTCTCATGCTTGCATTAGATTTTGCTACTGTAATTGATTGCTCCTATATCTGATGCATAGCCTGCTTTTGTAACCTGCACTTGTACCTTACCTGCTTATCCTAAACTGCTTAGTATAGCTTGATTAGTGATCCATCAGTGACCCCTCTCCTTGTCCCAGTTGCCCAGGCTTGTTGACCGATGACTCGATCAACATTGATCGGCGTCCAGGGCCCGACACATCACCTCACCCCCCTTTAGTTGTATGACTCTGCAGAACTACTATCGAGTGCCGAGGGTGATACCTTGTAATGCACTCCTGATGATAACTCTAGTGTAGCTAATCGGTCGTGGTCTGTCGAGGGTGATTCCTCCTTCACCACTCCCGATGATGACTCTGTCGTGCAACACCTCTAGTGTGAACCTCGAGGGTGGTTCCTCCTAAGCTCACCTTGAGGATTACATCGAGCGGAATCCATCGAGGGTGATTCCTCGGGGTTTCCCCCTTGATGTTTTGGACACACAATTACCTTGACTTTACTTCAGGCCTTTGTTAAAGTCGGGCGGGCCCAGTGAGCACCCGCGAGAGATACCTGTGAAAGTCGGGCGGGCCCGTAGAGCACCCGAGAGAGTTATGGTGGCGGTTGGTTATTTAGCGGTATCACCCAGGAGGTGGTGGTAGCTCCAGACGACTTGTCCTGACAGCCGTCACTTCATTTAATAATACACTATCAGGTTTGGGTATTTGATCTGAGTTGGCCTCTGGCCTATACACACTAACCTTCACGCGGGACACCATATGGGCAACCGGCGTCATAGACTCGTAGTATCAGCCGAAAGCTCTCTCAGACGTCCAGTTCAGCATTGCGGCACGGCTGGGCCGGCGCCATCCAGGCAGAGGTGGTGCCTGGACCCGCCCTGCGCGCAACAACCCGGAGTGCAAACGGCGATGGGCCCAATGAAAGGATCGAGATGGACCAAGAGGGGGGGTGAATAGGTACAATTACAAATTTTAATTATTACTTAGCAATTTTAGGCAATAATGCGGAATAGGAAAGTGAGCCTAACAATTGCAAGTATGATGCTAAGAGCTAAGCAAGATAAACAAGTAACACAAGTATGAGTAAGCAAGCACAATATGATATAAGTAAGTGCTAGGAGACAAGTGACCACAAGTAGAGAGTTAGGGTTAGGAATAACCGCAACTCCGGGAGACGAGGATGTATGCCGGTGTTCACTTCCTTGGAGGGAAGCTACATCACCGTTAGAGAGGTGGATGTTACCACGAAGGCACACCAACGCCACGAAGGCTCACCCTATTCTCCCTTTGAGACAACACCACGAAGGCGTTTCTCAACCACTAGTGGTAGACCTTGGGGTGGTCTCCAAACCCTCACAAACTTTTCCGGGGTTAATCACAGTGGTCGATTCCTCTCCGAAAGACTCCTACCGCCTAGGAGTCTCCAACCTCCAAGAGTAACAAGAACATTGGGAAATGCTCAAGAACTTGCTCAAATCACGAATTCTTTTGGTGAGAAGAAGGGGAAGGACTGGATCTATCACTTGATTGGAGAACTTCTCTCAAATGTTCCCAAATCCTTTGGGGATCTAGGATTTGGTGTAGGGAATCAAGAGAGGGAGTGAGATGTGTTCTTAGAAATCTCAAAGTGAATGGTCAACCTTATCCCGTGGGAGGGAGGAGGCTATATATAGTGATAGTGTAAAACTGACCGTTTGAGCCACACAGTGTACTGGAGCTGTCGGACGTCCGGTGAGTACCGGACGCCCGGTGACTCAGATTGGACCGGACGTCCGGCCGGGCCGCCGGTCGTCCGGTCACTGGAAAGCCTACCAGGCCACATAAGAGGCATGAGGCACACAGCCAGTGGACGTCCGGAAGACGCCGGTCGTCCGGTGGCCGGACATCCGGTGAGGTCGGAAATCCACTAATAAACCTTCTGTTGGGGCAGTACCGGACATCTAGAGAAGAACGGCCGTCCGGTGACCGGTCGTCCGTAGAGACCGGACTTCCGCTAATTTATATTCTGTGAAGATGCACCGAACACCCAGGGAGAGCAGGATGCCCGGTCGGACGTCCGTAGACATTCGAACGTCCGGTGATAGGTGAACCTACTAGCTTAGAATCATACCAGTTTTTGTGCACAAGGTAGAGGAAGAATTAGAGATGAAATAGAGATGTTGAGAGAGGATATTTTGTGGGTTTTGAGCAAGTTCTTTCATGAAATCCGACGACCCCCTCTTAATAGTGCGGGATCCCTATACTCAAGAACAAACCGAAAAAAAAGAGCCGAAGCTTTTGTCTTTGTCTTGTATCTCTGCTCTTATATATATATATATATATATATATATATATATATATATATATATATATATATATATATATATATATATATATATATATATATATGTCCATATTCATGATCCACACACGGCCCTTGAGATATAATCCTGAGATATACTTGATAAACATGATTAGTCCCAATATGCATGTTGTCATCAACATCAAAATACGATTAAGGGCATGATTGCACTTTCAATCTCCACCTTTTTGGTAGTTGATGACAACATACATGCACTTCTCAATTTGTAAAAAAACTTTGAATATCGAAAGGATTTGTTGTGGAGCTCCCCCTAAACATGTGCATAAATAAAATAAGCATGAAGAGAGCTCCCCCTCAATATGATACCAACACAACCAAATCTCATAAACAAGATAACAAGATAACATAAAACCAGAATAGGCTCCATAAAGGTTCATCACTCATAGCATAGTACAAAATTATGATACAAGCTAATATCATAGCATTACATAGATAAGTGCCTACTCCCCCTTGGCATCAAATACCCAAAAGGGGTCATAACATCATCAAATAGCATCATCATCATCATCATCATGAGCACCACTGCCACCAGCCTCGTCAAGGAAATCAGCCCACTCAGGACCCGAGGGAAAACCAAAGTCAGAAGGTCGTTCGTCAGGAAGACGTTCATCGTCACTCACATCGTAAACTCCGGAGTCTCTCAGACGAGCCTTCAGAGCATTCTTGGAACTGACCATGCGAGTGACAACGTCGTGATTTTGGGAGCAATGAAAGGTAAACACCTTCATCATGGCAGAGTGAGCCTTCCCAAGAAAGCAAGCTATGCGCCCAAAGGATGCAGATCCGGAAGTAGCAGAACGAGCAGGAGGAGGAGCACTAGCAGCAGTTCGACGAGCAGGAGCAGAAGGGTCCTTGAGGACCCAATCATCTGCCATGTGAGGTGGAATGACCCACCGCTCATGTAAGTGTGTGCGGGCAATGGGAAACAGGGCTACACTCTCGATGAATGCCTGAAGAAAGGGAGCATGAGGAAAGGCCCGCTTGTGCTGAAAACAAGCGAGACAGATCTCATGCCACAGAAAATGAGGGACATTGATCTTCCCCTTTGGAGACGCATAGAGGCGATGCATGAGATCAATGCAGTAGCTATTGCAAGACCCCTTGTCACCCATCTTGGGATAAATGGTGCGAATGATACACTGATAGATGATGTAGAAAGGTGAGCGCCAAATGGAGACTTGGTTCAGACCCTTATGTTTTTCCTCATTAGTCATTTCACCGAAAGGTTTGAGAAGATCCGCACAGACCTCAATGCCCTTGGGCCTATGGTTTGGGTCATCCTTATGGATTTTGAAACCAGTGTCAGGAAAACCAAGGGCAGCAACAAATTGAGAATAAGATGCCGTGAGCACGGTGTCGGAGGTCATCCAAGTGACAGTGTTATTTGGACCAAAGTAACATGTGGCATAGAATTGATGAATGGCAGCTTGGTTAAAATCATGCTGAAATGCAAATGGAGCAGCAAGATTAGATGACTTGATGAGCTCAATAGCCCCTGGATATTTCAACGGATGAGCACGAATATGCTCTAAGTCAATGCATACATGCAGAGATAGACCCTTAGGAATGATGATAGTGGTAAAAATGTCTGCCTGGACATTAGTGCGAAAGCGAGCGTCTTGGGAGTCGCTACCAATAGAGAATTGGTCAATATCACGACGAAGCTTAAGATAGGAAGCTATGGGAACCTCATTGAACCTTTTAATGTTGCGCCCGAGAGGAAGTGGAGGTTCAAGAGAGCTGCGACGGGCATCACCTTGAGGTTGCACCAGAGGAGGAGGAGGCTTGAAGGTGGGCCGATGTGTTCCCGGCTTGGGTGCAGTGGTGCGAACAGCAACATACTCGGGCTGCTCCAAATCTTCCAGCTCATCCTCATAGTCGGATTCCTCCGATGAGGAGTCGCTAGCCGAGCTGTGAGGGTGGGCGGCACGCTTCCGAGGACGATCCCGCTCTTGTGAATCACCGGAGCCACCACGACGAGATGGACGAGATGGCCCACCAGAGACCTGCTTGCGTGCGGAGCGCTTGGTCCTTGGCATCTTGACCTCGGGAGGACGAACAAGATGGGGAGGGGATCCACGGGGCGGCGCCGGAGGCCCGACGGCGATCGGGACGACCCAGCCCGCGCTGAGACGGCGAGGAGCACGGCCGACGCGCGACCACAACGAGGAGAGTGAGAGGCGGCGGCGGAGAAGAGATGGGGAACGGGTGATTTTAGGTTTAGGAGCTGCTCTAAACGCACTCCGCTTTATATATGCGGGCCAGGAATTGACCGGACGACCGGTGCGGAACGGACGTCCGGGGCCTGAGAAGACCTACCAGATACGCCAGGTAACGGACGACCGGCAAAACGGACGTCCGACGCGATAGGACAGGGCTGAAATTAACGGAAGTCCGGACTCACCGGACGTCCGGTATGAGGACAGCAGAAAAGATTTTACGGACGTTCGGTACATACCGGACAGCCGGATGCACATAGGATATTTTTTGAGAAGAATAAGGTGCAATTATTGGTGCTAATGACAATGATAGGGAGATGATGATTTCAGTACGTAGTAAGACGCAAAGACACAATATGAAGCAGTAAGTAACCTATGCCAACAAAAAATAACACACATCGCTCAGACAGTGTTCTAACGGCAAGAGAGGTGGCTGATGCCACCATGTGTGAGTATATGTGACATGGCACCGCAAGGATTTGAACTTTGGGTGCATAATCACTACTCCATCATTGAAAGCACCATAGTTAGAATAACATGATAGCTTTGAGAGTGTTTGTTCTTTTTATGCATTACATAGGGTGAGAGTACTAATGAGTTGAGTGTCTCCCCCTAAATATATGCCTACATCAAGACAAAACATGATGAAAATGCATGCATGGGTACTAGATTTCACATAATGTTGTCAAGCTCCAAGATACCAAGTTCACGCCTAAGTTGACAGAACCTTGCTTCATCCAATGGTTTGGTGAAAATGTCTGCAAGTTGCATATCCGTACCTACATGAGCAATATCAATATCACCCTTCTCCACATGATCTCGCAAGAAATGATACCTAATATCAATGCGCTTGGTGCGAGTATGATATTTGGGATTCTCATCAATATTGATGGCACTTTCATTATCACATAGAAGAGGCACATGTCTATAGGTGATACCATAATCCTTCAAAGTTTGCCTCATCCATAGTAATTGAGTTGCACAACTGGCTCTTGCAATGTATTCAGCTTCGGCGGTGGAAAGAGCAACACAATTTTGTTTCTTCGAGGACCAACTTACCAAGGAGCGTCCAAGAAACTGACATGCACCGGAGGTGGACTTACGATCCACTTTGTCTCCGGCCCAATCCGCATCCGTGTACCCAATAAGATCAAAATTAGCATCCTTGGGGTACCATAGTCCCAACTTTGGGGTGTGAACAAGGTATCTAAGAATATGCTTAACCGCCTTATGATGACTTTCCCTAGGGGAAGCTTGAATTCTAGCACACATGCATACACTAAACATGATGTCTAGTCTAGATGCACAAAGATAGAGCAATGAACCAATCATAGAGCGGTAAATAGATGGGTCGAAAGGGATACCATTTGTGTCTTTAGTGAGTACAATTTTTGTTGGCATGGGTGTCTTACATGGACTAGCATCAGACATGCCAAACTTCTCTAGAATGTCCTTGAGGTATTTTGCTTGAGACAAGAAAATTCCTTCTTGAAATTGTTGAATTTGGAATCCGAGAAAGAACTTCAAGTCTGTATTGAGTGACATTTCAAAATTCTTGGTCATGGAGGCCGCAAACTTCTTGCATAAATGAATGTTAGGAGAACCAAAAATGATATCATCTACATAGATTTGGCATAAGATCAAATCACCCTTGTCCCTCTTAGTAAAAAGAGTGGGATCGATCACCCCTCTCACAAAACCATCATCGAGTAAAAAATCCTTAAGATGATCATACCAAGCACGAGGTGCTTCTTTGAGGCCATACAAAGCCTTATGAAGTTTATACACATAGTCTTTGTGATCGGGATCAACGAACCCAGGTGGTTGTGATACATATACTTCTTCTTGTAGAGGACCATTAAGGAAAGCACTCTTCACATCCATTTGATGTAATGTAAAACCATTGAAAGCAGCATAAGCATGTAAGATGCGAATGGATTCAAGACGGGCAACGGGAGCAAAGGTCTCACCAAAGTCCAAACCTTCAACTTGTGAGTACCCTTGTGCCACTAACCTTGCCTTGTTACGGATGATTACACCATTCTCATCTTGCTTGTTCTTGAAAATCCATTTTGTTCCAATGACATTGTGCTCGGTAGTTGGCCTCTCGACTAATGACCACACTTGGTTGCGTTCAAAACTGTTCAACTCTTCTTGCATAGCAACGAGCCAATCGTTGTCCATCAATGCATCTTGTACCTTGAGAGGCTCAACACTAGACACAAACGAGAAGTGAGCACAAAAGTTTGTCAAATGTTTATGAGTGACTCTACCTTCCGATATGCCGGTGAGAATTTTGTCAACATCAACATGACCGGCCACTCGAGGCATGATGGAGGTTAGGGTTTTGCGAGGTTCAACTTCATGTCCATCATCCACGTCCTCAACTAATGGATCATTAAGTGTGGTGGAAGATCTTCTTCTTCATCTTGCATTTGTTGAGGTTCATCATCAATGATTGCACTTCTTGTTCTTGCCCTTGATGATGATCTTGTTCTTGACGATTATCATGAAGAGGTACTTGATCATCTTCTTGTACTTGGTCTAAGGGCATTGGTTGAGCAATAGGAGCTTGTGGTGGTATGGGTGTTGAAGTAGTTTGATGATGTGTGAAGCTTCCATCTTCTTCTTCATCATCATGAGGTTCTTGTTCCATTGGAAGAAGTGCACCAACACCCATGGTCAAGATATCTTGAGAAGAATCTTCTTCACCTACATCACTTAGATCAACTTGCTCCCCATGGGAGCCATTAAATTCATCAAACACCACGTCACAAGTTTCTACAACACATCCATTGGATTTGTTGTAGACTCTATAGGCGTGAGAGTTTGATCCATAACCAACAAATATGCCCTCAATGGTTTTGGATTGAAATTTTCCTAACCATTCTCTTTTGTTGAGGATGAAACATTTGCACCCAAATACACGAAAGTACTTGACATTCGGCTTGTTCCCAGTTAGGAGCTCATATGGAGTCTTTTCCAATATAGTGCGGAGGAAGAGCCGGTTTGATGCATGGCATGCGGTGTTGACAGCCTCGGCCCAAAAACTATGTGGCGACTTGTATTCATCCAACATGGACCTTGCCATCTCCACAAGTGTACGGTTCTTCCTTTCGGCACCATTTTGCTGAGGAGTGTATGGAGCTAAATATTGATGCTCAATCCCTTCATCATTAAGAAATTCTTCCAAGGTATAGTTCTTGAACTCAGAGCCATTATCACTTCTTATTGCCAAGATTTCTTTGTCAAACTTGCGTTGTGCTTGCTTGTCAAAATCAATGAAGGTGATCGTCGTCTTGTCCTTGGACTTGAGGAAAAACACCCATGTATATCTTGAGTAATCATCAACCATGACAAGACCATACTTTTTCCCTCCAAGACTATCCCATGAAGGTGGCCCAAAAAGATCCACATGAAGGAGCTCCAGAGGCCTTGAAGTAGACACGATATTCTTGGGTGGGTGCTTTGATTGATGTTGCTTCCCGGCTATGCATGCACTACACACACGATCTTTCTCAAAAGAGACATTGGTTAGTCCAAGGATGTGATTACCCTTTAAGAGATCTTGAAGATTTCTCATGCCAACATGGGCTAGCCGGCGATGCCATAGCCACCCCTTGTCGGCCTTGGCCATTAGACAAGTTGCATGGAATGTGCTCTCTTTCGAGAAATCAACCGTGTAAAGGTTGCCATCCAACTCTCCAACAAAGGCCACTTCGAGAGTATCTCTCTTAAAGACTTTCACATCCGTTAGTCCAAAGAGTGTATCATAACCAACAGAAGCCAATTGGCGAACAGAAAGCAAATGATATTTAAGGGATTGAACAAGCATGACATTTGCTAGAGACATGTCATTTGTGATAGCCACCTTGCCCAACCCGAGTACCTGTCCTTTTGAACCTCCACCAAACATAATGCTCATAAATGGTTGAATAGCTTCCATGAAATCGTAGAGCAATTTGCTATCTCCGGTCATATGATTGGTACATCCACTATCAATCACCCATTTTACTCCACCGGAGAAGACAACCTACACACAATTATGACTTGGTTAGAGGCACCCATTTTGCAATGGGACCTCTCAAGTTAGTCACAAGGGTCTTAGGGACCCAAATAGCATAGAATCGGAATGCATTTTGAGGACCAACAAATTTTGCATAAACTTCTCCATCCTTAGTCTTACGAAGTACATAGGATGGAGGCATGAACTCTTTTGGCTTGTTGAGAGTGGGCATGCCCCTTGTGGCCTTCCCACTAACAACCTTACCTTTCTCATTGTGCCCTTCTCGTACAAATGTTTCTTTTAGAGGGGTGGTGCACTTTTGAGAGGACGACTTCTTCTTGCTTGTGCTTGGGTCAAACCCGAGCCCCTCTTTGGCAAACACCTCATTGTGTTGGCTCAACACCTCATTAAGGTTCTTTTGTCCTTGAGCACATGTCATGAGGCCTTTCTCGATTTGAGCTTTGAGAAAGCGATTCTCTTCAAGAATAGATGCTATATCACTACTAGAGTTAGTAGTACAAGCATCAACATTGATAATAGGAGAAGAGTAGGCCTTGGCTAGAGTTTCAAGATAAGTAAGCTTGAGCGTCTCAAAACTCTTTGTAAGAAGGGTGAGCTCTTCTTCCTTAGTCTTGAGGGACACGGATAGGAGCTCACAATCCTTAGAGAGAGAAGCATGAGACTTCACAAGCTTACTTTTATCATTCATCAACTCTTCACAAGAGTCCTTAGCCTTTTTCAAGGAGGCAAGATCTTTAGCATGAACATCAATGTTTGCACCAATTTTCAAGCATAGTTCATCATTTCGTGCTTCCTCATATTGGACTTTCCGCTCAAGGATTTCATATTTTTCCTTTTCCTCGGTGACGAGGGTTTCGATTTCCTTAATGGTGATGGTGTGCTTACTCACCATCTCCATAAGCATATGAAACATAGTGAGCTTCTTTCCTTTGAGGGAGCACATGAACTTATTAAGTTTAGCAAGCATAGGATCATCTATATCATCATCCTCATAACTATCCTCTGCATCAAGATACTCATCACTAGGAGTAGAAGGAGTGAAAAGAGGAGAATTTGATCGTGGGGTTACCTTGACCTTGTCAGGAGAGCTTTGGTCCTCTCCATCTTCTACCATGGCCTTTGCCATTAGGCACTTGTGAGCGGTGCCCTTGTAGTATTTCATGTAGTTGTAGGTGACCACATCACCACTCTTGTTCACTAGCCTCAAAGTGTTTTGAGAATCTTGAGCAACTCCGGCAACACCACTAACATCATCCGAATCTGATTCTTCATGAGCAACCATTGCTTTCCCATCTCTCTTCTTGAGCTTGGAGTTCAAAGGATTTGGCAACTTCTTCTTGGGAAAGGTCTTGGGAAACCTTGGTTTATCTTCTCTCTTCTCATAAGGGCACTCGTTGGAGAAGTGGTTGGTTTCTTCACAGTTATAGCATTTCCTCACTTTCTTCTTCTGGAACCTTCCCTTGAATTTTCCTGCGCTAAACTTCTTGACAAAGAGAGCAATGTCTTCATATGACGGGCTCTCATCTGAGTCAATCTCATCACCATCCTCATCATCATCATCTTCTTCTTCTTCACTTTGCTCTTCTTCACATACATGCTTGGCCTTCAATGCAAGATTGATCTTTGATGTTGAGGTACCATGCATAGCAAGATGTTTTGTAGCATTTTCCTTTGACTCTTCAAATAGTTGGAAGGTTGATATGATGTCATCCGGAGTCATTTCCTTGAATCCATGGTGTTGTCTTATGTCCCACACCATTTGATGATGATATGGGGCAAGAGCATGAAGCAACTTATCCACGAGAAATCGCTTAGTCAAGTTGAATCCATCTTGAGTCTTGTCACATTCACATGACTCAATGTCGGCGGTGAGAGTCATGAGACGCTCAAGTAGTTGCTTGGGAGATTCACCTTTCTCCATACAAAAGTTTTGCAATTGACCCTTGGCAATTTCATATTGAGCAAGCCGGAGAGTGGAGGTACCGGTCTTGGTCCTCACAATGCTATCCCATAATTCCTTGGCACTTGTGATATGTATGTATGGTCTCCTTTGCTTGTCAGTCATACCTCTCCTTATGCACATGGTTGCTGTGTCATTGAGATTCTTGTCATAAACCTCTCTTGGAGTAAGATTCTTCGGGTCAACAGCTTGGTAGCCATACTCCAAGATCTCCAACATCTCATCATTTCCATATCGAAGATGATCCTGCATAGCAACTCTCCACAAAGCAAAATCGGTAGTGTCATCAAGTAAAGGAGGTTTGCCTTGAGGGTTATACTTAGGTTTCTCTATTTGAGGTCTTGCATAAAGCCAAGGAACACTGGAGTGTTCATTACTAGGAGGTTGTTGGCCAAGTGAGGGAGTAGTCACAGCTGGCCTCGAGGCCGCACCACCAGAAAATGGTGCAAGCATCGTGGTTAGTGTGGCTATCCTCATTTGGACCAAGGCCTCAAGAGAGGCATCATGCTCCTCCTTTTGCTTAGCAAGAGCTCGTTCCAGATCCTCTGAAGTGAAGGACTTGGCTTCCGTGGAAGCCGCGCCCGTACTCTTCGGATCTGCAACAAGGGGAGTCCCATCGGGGTTCATCTTGCTCTAGGGCGGTTAAGCCACAAGAATAGAGCACGAGGCTCTAATACCAATTGAAAGGATCGAGATGGACCTAGAGGGGGGGGGTGAATAGGTACAATTACACATTTTAATTATTACTTAGCAATTTTAGGCAATAATGCGAAATAGGAAAGTGAGCCTAACAATTGCAAGTATGATGCTAAGAGCTAAGCAAGATAAACAAGTAACACAAGTATGAGTAAGCAAGCACAATATGATATAAGTAAGTGCTAGGAGACAAGTGACCACAAGTAGAGAGTTAGGGTTAGGAATAACCGCAACTCCGGGAGACGAGGATGTATGCCGATGTTCACTTCCTTGGAGGGAAGCTACGTCATCGTTAGAGAGGTGGATGTTACCATGAAGGCACACCAACGCCACGAAGGCTCACCCTATTCTCCCTTTGAGACAACACCACGAAGGCATTTCTCAACCACTAGTGGTAGACCTTGGGGTGGTCTCCAAACCCTCACAAACTTTTCCGGGGGTAATCACAGTGGTCGATTCCTCTCCGAAAGACTCCTACCACCTAGGAGTCTCCAACCTCCAAGAGTAACAAGAACGTTGGGAAATGCTCAAGAACTTGCCCAATCACGAATTCATTTGGTGAGAAGAAGGGGAAGGAGTGGATCTATCACTTGATTGGAGAACTTCTCTCAAATGTTCCCAAATCCTTTGGGGATCTAGGATTTGGTGTAGGGAATCAAGAGAGGGAGTGAGATGTGTTCTTAGAAAGCTCAAAGTGAATGGTCAACCTTATCCCGTGGGAGGGAGGAGGCTATATATAGTGATAGTGTAAAACTGACCGTTTGAGCCACACAGTGTACTGGAGCTGTCGGATGTCTGGTGAGTACCGGACGCCCAGTGACTCAGATTGGACCGAACGTCTAGCCGGGCCGCCGGTCGTCCGGTCGCTGGAAAGCCTACCAGGCCACAGAAGAGGCATGAGGCACACAGCCAGTGGACGTCCGGAAGACGCCGGTCGTCCGGTGGCCGGACATCCGGTGAGGTCGGTAATCCGCTAATAAACCTTCTGTTGGGGCAGTACCGGACATCTGGAGAAGAACGGCCGTCCGGTGACCGGTTGTCCGTTGAGACCGGACTTCCGCTAATTTATATTCTGTGAAGATGCACCGGACACCCGGGGAGAGCCAGATGCCCGGTCGGCTGTGAGAGGTCAGACGTCCGTAGACATTCGGACGTCCGGTGATAGCTGAACCTACTAGCTTAGAATCATACCAGTTTTTGTGCACAAGGTAGAGGAAGAATTAGAGATGAAACAGAGATGTTGAGAGAGGATATTTTGTGGGTTTTGAGCAAGTTCTTTCACGAAATCCGACGATCCCCTCTTAATAGTGCGGGATCCCTATACTCAAGAACAAACCGAAAAAAAGAGCCGAAGCTTTTGTCTTTGTCTTGTATCTCTGCTCTTGAGTGATATATATATATATATATATATATATATATATATATATATATATATATATATATATATATATATATATATATATATGTCCATATTCATGATCCACACACGGCCCTTGAGATATAATCCTGAGATATACTTGATAAACATGATTAGTCCCAATATGCATGTTGTCATCAACATCAAAATATGATTAAGGGCATGATTGCACTTTCAATCTCCCCCTTTTTGGTAGTTGATGACAACATACATGCACTTCTCAATATGTAAAAAAAACTTTGAATATCGAAAGGATTTGTTGTGGAGCTCCCCCTAAACATGTGCATAAATAAAATAAGCATGAAGAGAGCTCCCCCTCAATATGATACCAACACAACCAAATCTCATAAACAAGATAATAAGATAACATAAAACCAGAATAGGCTCCATAAAGGTTCATCACTCATAGCATAGTACATAATTCTGATACAAGCTAATATCATAGCATTACATAGATAAGTGCCTACTCCCCCTTGGCATCAAATACCCAAAAGGGTTCATAACATCATCAAATAGCATCATCATCATCATCATCATCATCATGAGCACCACTGCCACCAGCCTCGTCAAGGAAATCATCCCACTCAGGACCCGAGGGAAAACCAAAGTCAGAAGGTGGTTCGTCAGGAAGACGTTCATCGTCACTCACATCGTAAACTCTGGAGTCTCTCAGACGAGCCTTCAGAGCATTCTTGGAAGTGACCATGCGAGTGACAACGTCGTGATTTTGGGAGCAATGAAAGGTAAACACCTTCATCATGGCAGAGTGAGCCTTCCCAAGAAAGCGAGCTATGCGCCCAAAGGATGCAGATCCGGAAGTAGTAGAACGAGCAGGAGGAGGAACACTAGCAGTAGTTCGATGAGCAGGAGCAGAAGGGTCCTTGGGGACCCAATCATCCGCCATGTGAGGTGGAATGACCCACCGCTCATGTAAGTGAGTGCGGGCAATGGGAAACGGAGCTAGACTCTCGATGAATGCCTGAAGAAAGGGAGCATGAGGAAAGGCCTGCTTGTGCTGAAAACAAGCGAGACGGATCTCATGCCACAGAAAATGAGGGACATTGATCTTCCCCTTTGGAGACGCATAGAGGCGATGCATGAGATCAATGCAATAGCTATTGCAAGACCCCTTGTCACCCATCTTGGGATAAATGGTGCGAATGATACACTGATAGATGATGTAGAAAGGTGAGCGCCAAATGGAGACTTGGTTTAGACCCTTATGTTTCTCCTCATTAGTCATTTCACCGAAAGGTTTGAGAAGATCCGCACAGACCTCAATGCCCTTGGGCCTATGGTTTGGGTCATCCTTATGGATTTTGAAATCGGTGTCAGGAAAACCAAGGGCAGCAACAAATTGAGAATAAGATGCCGTGAGCACGGTGTCGGAGGTCATCCAAGTGATAGTGTTATTTGGACCAAAGTAACATGTGGCATAGAATTGATGAATGGCAGCTTGGTTAAAATCATGCTGAAATGCAAATGGAGCAGCAAGATTAGATGACTCGATGAGCTCAATAGCCCCGGATATTTCAACGGATGAGCACTAATATGCTCTAAGTCAATGCATACATGCAGAGATAGACCCTTAGGAATGATGATAGTGGTAAAAATGTCTGCCTGGACATTAGTGCGAAAGCGAGCGTCTTGGGAGTCGCTACCAATAGAGAATTGGTCAATATCACGATGAAGCTTAAGATAGGAAGCTATGGGAACCTCATTGAACCTTTTAATGTTGCGCCCGAGAAGAGGTGGAGGTTCAAGAGAGATGCGACGAGCATCACCTTGAGGTTGCACCGGAGGAGGAGGAGGCTTGAAGGTGGGCCGACGTGTTCCCGGCTTGGGTGCAGTGGTGCGAACAGCAACATACTCGGGCTGCTCCAAATCTTCCAGCTCATCCTCATAGTCGGATTCCTCCGATGAGGAGTCGCTAGCCGAGCTGTGAGGGTGGGCGGCATGCTTCCGAGGACGATCCCGCTCTTGTGAATCACCAGAGCCACCACGACGAGACGGACGAGATGGCCCACCAGAGACCTGCTTGCGTGCGGAGCGCTTGGTCCTTGGCATCTCGACCTCGGGAGGACGAACAAGATGGGGAGGGGATCCACGGGGCGGCGCCGGAGGCCCGACGGCGATCGGGACGACCCAGCCCGCGCTGAGACGGCGAGGAGCACGGCTGACGCGCGACCAGAGCGAGGAGAGTGAGCGGCGGCGGCGGGGAAGAGATGGGGAACGGGCGATTTTAGGTTTAGGAACTGCTCTAAACGCACTCCGCTTTATATATGCGGGCAAGGAATTGACCGGACGGCCGGTGCGGAACGGACGTCCGGGGCCTGAGAAGACCTACCAGATACGCCAGGTAGCGGACGACCGGCAAAACGGACGTCCGACGCGATAGGACAGGGCTGAAATTAACGGAAGTCCGGACTCACCGGACGTCCGGTATGAGGACAACATAAAAGATTTTACGGACGTCCGGTACATACCGGACAGCCGGATGCACTTAGGAATTTTTTTTTGAGAAGAATAAGGTGCAATTATTGGTGCTAATGACAATGATAGGGAGATGATGATTTCAGTACGTAGTAAGACGCAAAGACACAATATGAAGCAGTAAGTAACCTATGCCAACAAAAAATAACACACATCGCTCAGATAGTGTTCTAACGGCAAGAGCGGTGGCTGATGCCACCATATGTGAGTATATGTGACATGGCACCGCAAAGATTTGAACTTTGGGTGCATAATCACTACTCCATCATTGAAAGCACCATAGTTAGAATAACATGATAGCTTTGAGAGTGTTTGTTCTTTTTATGCATTACATAGGGTGAGAGTACTCATGAGTTGAGTGTCTCCCCCTAAATATATGCCTACATCAAGACAAAACATGATGAAAATGCATGCATGGGTAATAGATTTCACATAATGTTGTCAAGCTCCAAGATACCAAGTTCACGCCTAAGTTGACAGAACCTTGCATCATCCAATGGTTTGGTGAAAATGTCTGCAAGTTGCATATCCGTACCTACATGAGCAATATCAATATCACCCTTCTCCACATGATCTCGCAAGAAATGATACCTAATATCAATGTGCTTCGTGCGAGTATGATCTTTGGGATTCTCAGCAATATTGATGGCACTTTCATTATCACATAGAAGAGGCACATGTCTATAGGTGATACCATAATCCTTCAAAGTTTGCCTCATCCATAGTACAATTACAAATTTTAATTATTACTTAGCAATTTTAGGCAATAATGCGGAATAGGAAAGTGAGCCTAACAATTGCAAGTATGATGCTAAGAGCTAAGCAAGATAAACAAGTAACACAAGTATGAGTAAGCAAGCACAATATGATATAAGTAAGTGCTAGGAGACAAGTGACCACAAGTAGAGAGTTAGGGTTAGGAATAACCGCAACTCCGGGAGACGAGGATGTATGCCGATGTTCACTTCCGTGGAGGGAAGCTACGTCATCGTTAGAGAGGTGGATGTTACCACGAAGGCACACCAACGCCACGAAGGCTCACCCTATTCTCCCTTTGAGACAACACCACGAAGGCGTTTCTCAACCACTAGTGGTAGACCTTGGGGTGGTCTCCAAACCCTCACAAACTTTTCCGAGGGTAATCAAAGTGGTCAATTCCTCTCCGAAAGACTCCTACCGCCTAGGATTCTCCAACCTCCAAGAGTAACAAGAACATTGGGAAATGCTCAAGAACTTGCTCAAATCACGAATTCTTTTGGTGAGAAGAAGGGGAAGGAGTGGATCTATCACTTGATTGGAGAACTTCTCTCAAATGTTCCCAAATCCTTTGGGGATCTAGGATTTGGTGTAGGGAATCAAGAGAGGGAGTGAGATGTTTTCTTAGAAAGCTCAAAGTGAATGGTCAACCTTATCCCGTGGGAGGGAGGAGGCTATATATAGTGATAGTGTAAAACTGACCGTTTGAGCCACACAGTGTACTGGAGCTGTCGGACGTCCGGTGAGTACCGGACGCCCGGTGACTCAGATTGGACCGGACGTCCGGCTGGGCCGCCGGTCATCCGGTCGCTGGAAAGCCTACCAGGCCACAGAAGAGGCATGAGGCACACAGCCAGCGGACGTCCGGAAGACGCCGGTCATCCGGTCGCCGGTCATCCGGTGAGGTCAGAAATCCGCTAATAAACCTTCTGTTGGGGCAGTACTGGACATCTGGAGAAGAACGGCTGTCCGATGACTGGTCGTCCATTGAGACGGGACTTCCGCTAATTTATATTCTGTGAAGATGCACCGGACACCCGGGGAGAGCCGGATGCCCGGTCGGCTGTGAGAGGTCGGACGTCCGTAGACATTCGGACGTCCGGTGATAGCTGAACCTACTAGCTTAGAATCATACCAGTTTTTGTGCACAAGGTAGAGGAAGAATTAGAGATGAAACAGAGATGTTGAGAGAGGATATTTTGTGGGTTTTGGGCAAGTTCTTTCACGAAATCCGACTATCCCATCTTAATAGTGCGGGATCCC
Organism: Thinopyrum elongatum; assembly: GCA_011799875.1. Taxonomy (NCBI): domain Eukaryota; kingdom Viridiplantae; phylum Streptophyta; class Magnoliopsida; order Poales; family Poaceae; genus Thinopyrum; species Thinopyrum elongatum. The sequence goes on along the minus strand of CM022303.1, from coordinate 624,362,112 downwards.
TATACTCAAGAACAAACCAAAAAAAAGAGCCGAAGCTTTTGTCTTTGTCTTGTATCTCTGCTCTTGAAGGGATATAATATATATATATATATATATATATATATAATATATATATATTGTGTTGGGTGTGTGTGGTGGGTGTGTGTGTTTGTGTGTGTGTGGTTGTGTTGTGTTGTGTTTGTGTGTGTGGCTGTGGGCCATAGTCATGATCCACACACGGCCCTTGAGATATAATCCTGATATATACTTGATAAACATGATTAGTCCCAATATGCATGTTGTCATCAACATGAAAATACGATTAAGGGCATGATTGCACTTTCACCCAAGACCCCAGAGTGCTTAGGATGTAGACCGGCGGGGACCTCTCTGCTGAGCCTAGGTAGGACTACGACGTGTTGATCTTCCGAGGCCGGGCATGACCCAGGAAAGTGTGTCTGGCCAGAGTAATAAAGCGTGTTGGGTAATGTGGTGCACCCCTGCAGGGAAGTTATCTATTTGAATAGCGGTGTCCATGGTAATGGACGCTCGGAGTTGTATCCCGATCTATTACAACTAGAAATGGATATTGTGGAGACATTATATGGATATGTTGGCCCCGGGATTGCATTCTCGCAGGGAGTCGAGGAAGGATCTCTGGGCGTTAATGCTACAACATGTTTGTTAATTATAAATGATATTTTGTACTCTTCTGAATGCTGATACGTCTCCAACGTATCTATAATTTATGAAGTATTCATGCTGTTATACTATCATTCTTGGATGTTTTACAATCATTTTATAGCAACTTTATTATCATTTTTTGGGACTAACCTATTGACATAGTGCCCAGTGCTAGTTGCTGTTTTTTGCTTGTTTTTTACATCACAGAAAATCAATATCAAACGGAGTCCAAACATAGCGAAAATTTTTGGAGAATTTTTTTGGACCAGAAGAACCAGGATGGGCCAAAGAAGTACCATAGGGGAGCTCCGAGGGAAGCACAACCCACAAGGGCGTGCCTGGGGCCTAGGGGCGCCCAGGTGGGTTGTGCCCACCTCGGTGACCTCCCGCACCGCCTCTTCGCCGTATAAATTGCCAAATATTCCAAAAACCCTCGGGGTAACCCTAGATCAGAAGTTCCGCCGCCGCAAGCCTCTGTAGCCATGAGAAACCAATCTAGACCCCGTTCCGGCACCCTGCCGGAGGGGGAAATCATCACCGGTGGCCATCTTCATCATCCCGACAGCCACCCTGATGAGGAGGGAGTAGTCCACCCTCGGGGCTGAGGGTTTGTACCAGTAGCTATGTGTTTAATCTCTCTCTCTATCGTGTTCTTGAGTTGGCATGATCTTTATGTATCACGGGCTTTGTTAATATAGTTGGGTCATATGGTGTTTCTCCCTCTCTATCTTGTTGTGCTGAATTGAGTTTTCCCTTTGAGATTTCGTTTTATCGGATTGAATACTTTTATGGATTTGAGAGCACTTGATCTATGTCTTGGCACTCAACTCACGGATTCCCGAGGTGACATTGGGGTAATCTATGCATAGGGGTTGATGCACTTTTTCGTCCTTGTTTCTCTGGTAGAAATCTTGGGGCACTCTTTGAGGTTCTTTGTGTTGGATTGAGTATTATGAATCTGAAATTGTTTGATGCATATCTTATAATCAACTCATGGATACTCGCGGTGACATTGGAGTATCTAGATGACATTAGAGTTGGTTGATGTGTATCATATGGTGTTATTTTAGTACGAACTCTTAGTTAGATCGATTGGAAAGAATAGCTTGGTGTTATTTTAGTATGGACTCTAGGATAGATTGATCGGAAAGAATAGCTTTGAGGTGGTTTCGTACCCTACAAACAATTTCTTCTTATGTTCTCCGCTAGATAGGAACTTTGGAGTGATTCTTCATCGCACGTTGAGGGAAGGTTATATGATCCAATTATATTAGCATTGTTGAGAGATTGCACTAGTGAAAGTACGGACCCTAGGCCTCATTTTCAAGCATTGCAATACCGTTTGTGCTCCGTTTTATCAATTGCTACCTTGCTGTTTTTTATTGTTCCTATTACAAAAATCTATATCTACTATCATTACTACGCTTTTATTACCATCTCTTCGCCAAACTAGTGCACCTATACAAATTACTATTGTATTTGGTGTGTTGGGGACACAAGAGACTTTTTGTTATTTGGTTGCAGGGTTGTTTGAGAGAGACCATCTTCATCCTACACCTCCCACGGATTGATAAACCTTAGGTCATCCACTTGAGGGAAAATTGCTACTGTCCTACAAAACTCTACGCTTGGAGGCCCAACACGAGTCTACAAGAACAAGTTGTGTAGTAGACATCAAGCTCTTTTCTGTCGCCGTTGCCGGGGAGGTTACGTAAGCGGCACTCACACCCCGTCAACGAAGCTCTTTTCTGGCGCCGTTGCCGGGGAGGTGAGTGCTTGAAGGTATATCTTTAGATCTTGCAATCAAATCTTTTAGTTTCTTGTTTTATCACTAGTTTGGTTTATAAAAAGAAAACTACAAAAAAATGGATTTGAGGTGGTCTCATATTGTTCATCTTTATAATGTCTTTCTTGAAAATGATGGATCGGAAAATTGTGCTCAATTGATAGAAGAAGAATTCAATAAAATGTTTGGCATGAATGATGAGCATGATTGTAATGTTGTTAGTATTAATTCTTTGAATATCCATGATGCTAATGATATGCAAAGCTACAAGCTTGGGTATGCTATGTTTGGTGAAAATGATATTTTTAGTCCCCCAAGTTTTGATGAGAAAATTTACTATGACAAAAGCATGCCTCCTATTTATGATGATTATATTGATGAAAGTGGATTTGGAGAGGTTATGACTTTATTTAGTGATGAATCCACTATTTTGGAAGAGGTTGCAATTGATTATGACAACAAAGTTCTTACATATGATGATTATGATGATGGCATGTGTGCTATAAAGAATAATGATAACCATAAAACTTGTCATCATGATTTTAATTTTCAATCACATGATAGTTATTTTGTTGAATTTGCTCCCACTACTATTCATGAGAATAATTTTGCTTATGTGGAGAGTAATAAAAATTCTATGCTTGTGAATCATGAAAATAATGATTTATGTGATAGTTATATTGTTGAATTCATTCATGATGCTGCTGAAAATTATTATGAGAGAGGAACATATGCTTATACATGTCTCAATAATATCAAGTTTCCTCTCTATGTGTTGAAAGTTTTGAAGTCATTCTTGTTTTGCCTTACTATGCTAGTTGATTCTTGTTCACATAAGTTGTTTGCTCAAAAAATCCCTATGCATAGGAAGTGGGTTAGGCTTAAATGTGCTTGCCATGTGATTCATGATGCTCTCTTGCATGTTGAAATTACTATTTTTATGCAATCATCATTGAAATCATCATGTCTAGCTAACAAGGCATTAAAGAAAAGCGCTTGTTGGGAGACAACCCAACATTTACCCCTACTGTTTTTGTGTGTTCACATGCTTAGGCTACTTTAGTAATCATGTTTTATAGCTTTTTTTTCAATAAAGTGCCAAGTAAAGCCTTTGGGATAGTGTGGATGATAGTTGACTTGATTCTGTGCAAAAACAGAAACTTTTGCGTCTACTACAGAAATTCCTATCTTTTACTGGAACGTGGAAAAATTCTTAATTGTTTACACTTGATGGGTATACTAATTGTCTACGTTTTCCTAATTTTTGAGAATTTTTGGAGTTACAGAAGTATGACCTTAATTCAGATCTTTACATACTGTTCAGTTTTTGACAGATTCTGTTTGCAATGCATAGTTTGCCTGTTTTATGGTTTCTAAGCCTTATATTGCTTAATATAAATTGTGGAAATGATATAGTACAGTAGGCATTGTGTGAGAATAATTATGAATCTTATCTTGACAGAACCAAAGTGAATGATTTGTCTTTATCATACCAACCCATCTCACGAAGTTCCGTTAAGTTTTGTGTGATTGAAGTTTTCCAGTTTTGGGTGAGATATCGATATGAGGAGAACAATGAGTGACAAGAACCTAAGCTTGAGGATGCCCAAGGCAAGTTACCCCAAGGTAATATTCAAGGAAGATCCAAGCAACTAAACTTGGGGATGCCCCGGAAGGCATCCCCTCTTCCGTCTTCAACATTATCGGTAACCTCACTTGGATCTATATTTTCATTCGTCACATAATATGTCTTTTGCTTGGAGCATCATTTTATTTTACTTGGATTTGCTTTCTGTTATTTAGATAATGTTTTTCATCTTTTACTTCAATAAAAATGTCCAGTATAACCTTTGCCATGCTTATTTTGCAAGTATATGAGTTGCAGTTTCAAAACAGAAAGTTTATCTCTGTTGCAAAAATTATGTAGAAAAGTCAGAATGTGATAAAAGGTTGAAATTTTTTGAACAGTAAGCTATAATAAATTTTCCACAGTGTGGTAATTTTTCAGAATTTTTGGAGTTAGGTAAGTATGATGAATATTGCACTCTTTACAAACTGTTCTGTTTAGACAGATTGCTGTTATGTTTGCATTGTTTGCTTATGTTTGCTTGTTTAATGATTCTATTTGAGGATAGGAGTATTAAGTATGAAGAGGCATTTAGTATGCAATGTTAAATTATAATTTTAGTGATTTGTTACAGTAGAGAATCATAAGGTGTTGCATTGATTTATACTAACATATCTCACGAGTTCTTGTTGAGTTTTGTGTGGATGAAGTTTTTAAGATTTAGGAAAACCGTGATATAAAAGGAATCAAGGAGACGCAAAAGCTCAAGCTTGGGGATTCCCAAGGCATTCCAAGTTAATATTCCAAGAAGTCTCAAGCATCTAAGCTTCGGGATGCCCCCGTAGGCATCCCACCTTTCTTCATCAACAACTATCGGTTAGTATCGGCTGAGACTAAGTTTTTGCTTCTTCACAAGAGTTGTGCTATTCTTGGAATATCATTTAGTTTTGTTTTGCTTGCTGTTTTAATAAGACACTTAGATCTGAAAGTTTTTAAATAAAAGAGAGTCCTCAAATAACCCCCATCTACTTAACTACTCGCTTGATCTTCACTTATATCTTTTTGGAGTAGTTTGTCATTTACTCTTGTGCTTCACTTATATCCTATGAGTAAATTGTTGAATGAATTGAATATCATGAAGTTGAAATTATATGTTCATATCATGCCTAGTAGTAGTAGCTTCACATTGGGTTTAGAGAGTGAAATCTTTTGAAGCTTGACAATCACAATATTGGTCATACAAGCAATTCATGAATGATTAGTATAAGGAAGAGAACTTTCACATACAAATATATTATCTTGGACATCTTCTATGATTGTGAATACCCATTAATTATTTTCAAACTTGAGCAAATTAGTTGAAGTTGGACAAGGAAGACAACGTAATGAGTTATGGTTGTGTATATTTGCATAGAAGTTATATTGTTATGGATCCTCCAACATGTGGTATTTGCCTAGGATCTTTTGCTAGCCAAAAATTAGTACTAAGTAGAGATACTACTTGTGCATCCAAAAACCCTTAAACCCAGTTTCTTGCCATGAGTGTCCACCATACCTACCTATGGATTGAATAAGATCCTTCAAGTAAGTTGTCATTGGTGCATAAAGCAATAAAAATTGCTCCTAAATATGTTTGATCTTTTATTGTAAGGGAAAATTGAGCGTTGTATGAACTTGTGATGGCAAAGTAATAAAAGCGACGGACTGCATAATAAAGGTTGCTATCATAAGGGGCAATATAACGTGACGTTCCTTTGCATTAAGAGCTTGGGCATCCAAATAAAAAGCGCATGACAACCTCTGCTTCCCTTTGCAAAGGGCCTATCTTTTACTTTCCGTAGCAAAGAGTCAATAGTACGAATTCTCATTTCAACCTCAACTATTATCTAGTTGGCAAGCATCATGTGGTGGGGAAGATCTAGGCACATATGACCAATCAAATATATCTGATCATGATTTATTATTGTCGACAATTATCTCTATGATAAATGAGTTGGGAGGCGAAACATTAAGCCCCTATCTTTCTCTGTGTTCGATGGATGCCATTTGTTCTAAGAATATGCTTTGAGTAGTAGCAATCATGGAAGACTATATGATGATTGAGTATGTGGAGCTCTTACTTAGACTCTGTTGAATAAGTTGAATTCCAATTGTTTGGTGACTAAGAATAGAGGTTGCTGAGTTTCAAGATAATTCATTGTTTGAACCTTAACATGTGAATTGATTGCTACTTTATCATGATAAGTTTTATGAGAAAAGATTTGTTGTTATGATGCTAGGAAAAATGATTGAAATTATCATTGATCAAACTTATGCACTTTGCTAGCATTCACACTTCATAAATTATATTTTTTATCATTTACCTACTCGAGGACGAGTAGGAATTAAGCTTGGGGATGCTGATACATCTCCAACGTATCTATAATTTATGAAGTATTCATGCTGTTATACTATCATTCTTGGATGTTTTATAATCATTTTATAGCAACTTTATATCATTTTTTGGGACTAACCTATTGACATAGTGCCCAGTGTCAGTTGCTGTTTTTGCTTGTTTTTTACATCGCAGAAAATCAATATCAAACGGAGTCCAAACGCAGTGAAAATTTTTGGAGAATTTTTTTGGACCAGAAGAACCAGGATGGGCCAAAGAAGTACCAGAGGGGAGCTCCGAGGGGAGCACAACCCACCAGGGCGCGCCTGGGGACCCACGCGCGCCCAGGTGGGTTGTGCCCACCTCGGTGACCTCCCGCACTGCCTCTTCGCCCTATAAATTGCCAAATATTCCAAAAACCCTCGGGGTAACCCTAGATCAGAAGTTCCACCGCCGCAAGCCTCTGTAGCCATGAAAAACCAATCTAGACCCCGTTCCGGCACCCTGCCGGAGGGGGAAACCATCACCGGTGGCCATCTTCATCATCCCGGTGGCCACCATGATGAGGAGGGAGTAGTCCACCCTCGGGGCTGAGGGTTTGTACCAGTAGCTATGTGTTTAATCTCTTTCTCTGTTGTTCTTGAGTTGGCACGATCTTGATGTATCACGGGCTTTGTTAATATAGTTGGATCATATGGTGTTTCTCCCTCTCTATCTTGTTGTGCTGAATTGAGTTTTCCCTTTGAGATTTCGTTTTATCGGATTGAATACTTTTATGGATTTGAGAGCACTTGATCTATGTCTTGGCACTCAACTTGCGGATTCCTGAGGTGACATTGGGATAATCTATGCATAGGGGTTGATGCACGTTTTCGTCCTTGTTTCTCCGGTAGAAATCTTGGGGCACTCTTTGAGGTTCTTTGTGTTGGATTGAGTATTATGAATCTGAAATTCTTTGATGCATATCTTATAATCAACTCACGGATACTCGCGGTGACATTGAAGTATCTAGGTGACATTAGAGTTGGTTGATGTGTATCATATGGTGTTATTTTAGTACGAACTCTTGGTTAGATCAATCGGAAAGAATAGCTTGGTGTTATTTTAGTATGAACTCTAGGATAGATTGACCGGAAAGAATAGCTTTGAGGTGGTTTCGTACCCTACAAACAATTTCTTCTTATGTTCTCCGCTAGATAGGAACTTTGGAGTGATTCTTCATCGCACGTTGAGGGAAGGTTATATGATCCAATTATATTAGCATTGTTGAGAGATTGCACTAGTGAAAGTACGGACCCTAGGCCTCATTTTCAAGCATTGCAAGACCCTGCACGCTTTTATTACCATCTCTTCGCCGAACTAGTGCACCTATACAAATTAGTATTGTATTTGGTGTGTTGGGGACACAAGAGACTTTTTGTTATTTGGTTGCAGGGTTGTTTGAGAGAGACCATCTTCATCCTACACCTCGCACGGATTGATAAACCTTAGGTCATCCACTTGAGGGAAAATTGCTACTGTCCTACAAAACTCTGCGCTTGGAGGCCCAACACGAGTCTACAAGAACAAGTTGTGTAGTAGACATCAAATGCTGCAAGACGTTTGAAGATGCTAGTCTTCGATAGGCTAGGCCTTCCCCTCTATTCTGTTATTCTGCAGTATAGTCCACATATACAACCCTTCCATTTGATTCCGATGCATACTTAGTATAGATCTGATGCTTGCGAGTACTTTGGATGAGTACTCACGGTTGCTTTGCTACCTCTTTCCCCCTTCTTTCTTCTTTCTGGTTGCTGCGACCAGATCGTGGATCCCAGGAGTTAGATGCCAACCCGTCGACTACTACTACTACATGGAGACCGTCGACAACCAAGAGTAGTTAGGAGGTCCCAGGCAGGAGGCCTTGCCTCTTCGATCGTTGTTGGTTTTGTGTTTGCCTTCTTAAGGCAGTCTTGTTTAACCTTATGTCTGTACTCAGATACTGTTGCTTCCGCTGACTCTTATGTATTTTGCTATGTATTCGAGCCCTCGAGGCCCCTGGCTTGTAATATAAAACTTGTATTATTTGAATTTGTGTCTAGAGTTGTGTTGTGATATCTTCCTGTGAGTCCCCGATCTTGATCGTACACACTTGTGTGTATGATTAGTGTACGATTGAATCGGGGGCATCACAAGTTGGTATCAGAGCCGACTGCCTGTAGGAACCGCCCTTTCCAAACTCCTTGGCCGAAGTTGAGTCTAGTCTTTGAAAAACTGTTTTACTAACATGGCTGTGCGGCTTACGGGCCCAGGTCGCCAATGAGTGGTATTAGGATCTTTTATTCCTCGTCTATACTCTGTGTCGTGGTCTTGTCACGGCAGATGTCCTAAAGAAAGGACTTAGTCATGGAGCCATCGCGACGGGTTAGCTTAAAGGGGTTAAAGCGAACAAGGGACGCAGAGAGTTTATACTGGTTCGGCCCTTTGCGGAGAAGGTAAAGGCCTAATCCAGTTGTTGTGGAATTGCTAGGGTTTCGATGACCAGGGAGCGAATCCGCTATGCCTGGCTCTCGAATTGTTGTCCGTCTCCCCAAACCGCCGCCGGGTCGTCCCTTTATATACACAGGTTGACGTCCGGCGGTTTACAGAATCCCGAGGCCGGCTCATAAACGTGTCCAGCTCGGTCTCTACTCTTTTCTTATCTTACAAGACAAGTTACATATAATATGGCGGTTTACACCTACAAGCCCTTAATCCACCTTTGGGCCCTGGGCCTTCATAAAGCGCCATACTCCTTGTCTTCATGGGCTTCAAATATAAATAACTCATTATGGGGATAACCCGGCCTCTCCTGGCCGGTTTACACCCAGTAATAATATCCCCAACATTAGGCCCCAGATTGATTTGAACTTGTTCATGTCGATCTCCAACACTTAGAAATTTTCTTCTTCAAAACCTTCGCCTAAGTCTTGTAGACCGCCATGACGTCATCTTCCAGGATCATAATAAATCGCCATGACGTCACCTGTTATTTAAAATGAGCCTCCGAGAATCGAGGCGACAGCTCTGTCACATATCCAACCTTTGGGCTCCTCGATTCTCGCGTCTGTCACTTATCTCTTCACCTTTATAAATAAGGCCGGGGGCCCTTTTCATTTTTCCCCCTTGCATCTTCGTCTTTCTCCTTCTTCCTCGCGCCGACCTAACCGTCACACGCAGCCGCCGTCGTCAAGCTCCGCCTTCTTCCTCAACTCCGGCCGCTGCATCAACCTGAACGGACCAGAAAAAACGCGGTGCTCCTTCGCTGCTCCATCAGCATCTGTAAGTCCCTTTTCTCTTTCTCCAGATTCACCATTAGGGTTTCGGTGTTCGTCGGAGTTCATTAAAGCTCCGGCGCTGTTCGTCCTTGTTCTTCTTAGTACCATAAATGGCTAATTTGGATCTGATATTTCTTGTGCGGTCGTAGTCATAGCCCCTTTTTCCTCATTAGAGCATCCTCTTCGTATAGAAAAACTCATCTGAATCCGATGAACTGTTGAAGCACCTGTATTTTAGGTCTGAATATATTTCTGTTTTCTGCCACGCCGCAGATCTGAATTTATCTTACCAGTCTGTGAAATTTGTTTTTCCCTCACTTAGGTACCAATATAGGCGGTTTAGCTTTGTCAAAGAACAATAATCCGGTATGCATCATTAGTCCCCTCTTAAACCGCCGATTCATTGGTCTTTGCACCTTCTCCATTGTCAGACTCCGGTTTAGTAATATCAAACTCCGGTTTAACAATATGCATATACCTCTGCTTCTGCTTATCTTGCATTGCTTTATGCTCGCCCGTCATAAATCTTAACCCGGCAATAAATATGTTTCAGCTTCCCATTGAAATGGCCAAACAAGTTTACGAATGCAACTGGGTTCCTTCCCGGGTTACTGAAGAGCAATTAAACAGATGTGTCACCACTGGCGCTTTAGCCAAGAAAGAAGTCATCCACTGGAGGGCCCCTGGTCCAGAAAATCCTCCTGAACCCAAGGACGGAGAAGTAGTTGTATTTACTGACCATCTGGGTCGAGGCTTTAGCCCTCCCGGTTCAAAAAATTTCCGGGATGTGCTGGCCAACTTCCAACTCCACCCTCAAGATATTTGGACCAAACTCTGTGTCCAATATTTGCAATTTCCAAGTATTTTGTGAGGCCTATCTTCAAGAGGAGCCCACAGTTGAACTGTTCAGGGATTTCTTTTATTTAAACCATCGCACAGAGTTCACAGACGGACCCAACACTGAGCTTGGTGGAATGGCAATTCAAAAGAGGAAGGATGTCAGCTTCCCTCATGCCAAGCTTCATAGTCACCCCAAGGACTGGAATCAGACTTGGTTTTACTACAAAGACACATCTCCAACTGATGAAAATCCTCTGCCGGGTTACCGTCCCCACCGGCTTAGCAACACTCATCCCTTCCCTCAAAGGCTGACTACCAAGGAACGGTCCAACTATGCACCACAACTGTCAAAGCTCAGAGCCTTTATGGCAAACGGTTTGACAGGTGTCGACTTTGTTCGCTGTTGGATAACTTGGAGCGTTCTGCCCTTAAGCCGGCGCCCCGGTTTAATGTGTGAGTACACAGGGGATTTGAAAGACCCTCAACGACACATCGACATTCAGCTAACAGAAGCCGAAGTTACTGAGGCTGTCAAGAAAATACTGAATGAACCGGAAGCTGTCTGTAGCCAGACCGGGTTAAGCCCTTTCTGCGTCTCCAACAGGCCGCCAACTGTAAGAATCACAACTTTCTTGTTTTAGTTTACCCCTTTTCAAATAGTCTCAAAATTTTGTCCATCTTTCACAGGGCGATGACCCATTCTGGAAGAAAAAACCACAGGATAAACCGGCCAAACCACTTCGCCCGAAGACCAAGGTCACCAAGAAACCTGCCAAGAAGAGGACCACTGAATCTTCTGAACCAAATGCTGATGCGGATCTGGCTAATCCGGACTCAGAGGTAGAACTTGACTCTCTTGGTTCTTTCTTCATACACCTTATTGACAACGACTGTTATCAGGACGACGCTGAAGGCAGCCAGGCTAACGATGCAGAGGTAACTATCCTTTCTTCCGGTTCAGACCCTCTGCCAACACAGAAAATCCGTCATGCAAACCGGAAAATAAAATTTTCTCACCCCTTAGCTCACTTGGACCCAAACTTTCTTTTGAAGAAGCAGCAACACGAAGCCCGCCGCACAACCTGGCACAGTGGCCAGGTAGTTACCTCTGCCGGTTTACCGAACACTCCGGTCCGGAAACATCGAACAGAGGTCTCTTATACTCCTGATATTTCTTGCCCCAAGGCGGGTTGTTTTCGACAGCCTCTTAATCCGTCTGATTCAAATTATCAGGGAACACCTAATTCGTCCTCTGGCGAGTCAACGGCCACACAACTTCCAACCCTCAAGACGGTCCCTGGGTAGGTTATGCTTTAATCTTATCCTTAATGTGTTATGTTTGCATACTGTACTGATCTTTATGCTTGTTCTTCTCAGTGCCAAGCCTAGACCCAGTAAGAAGGCCCGGTTAAATAAACCGTCTGATGACAATGTGGATATTGAACTGGAGAAGACTCCAGATCTGGAAAGAACAAATACTGATGTTACACATGATGATCTACCGCCTCAAGATTATAACTTCATAGTTGAACAAACAGAAGTTGACACCACAGGCCACACTGATAAACCGACTAGCCCGGCTCGCGCGGATGATAAGTCGGCCAGCCCAGCTAAGGCTGCTGATAAACCGTCAACTCCCGTGAAGGCTGCTGATGATAAAGAAGATGATATTATGATTACTGGCGTCGGCCACACCGCTCCTGGCCATCCTGTTGCTTTATCGAAGCATAGTGCCAAGGACGAGGTTTCTGCTATGGGCAAAGGCAAATGGAACACAGATTTGTCAACCTATGCTCACCTCAACGCCCAAGACATCCATTCTGGTTTTTTAAACCGCCTGTACACAAGCCGTGACTTTGAAGCCGGTTTAGTGAATCTAATGAAGGAGCGATATGAGGTAACTGCATAACTGCTTCTCTCTTGTGTTCAATTCCAAATATTAACTCCAGTAGCCCCCAAGTGCCGGTTTATGATAGTCATCCAAACTGGGACTTTGTAATATCTCAACTTTGCATGCTTAGCCTCCAAGGGCCGGGTTATCTTTCTAAGATGAAACGGTACCTTAGAATTGCAATATTACAACTTTCGCCGGTATAGTCCCCAAGGGCCGGTTTAACTGATGAAGATGAACCGGGACTTTTAGAAGAATACTCATAATGTCACTTTGAGCAAGCATACATTAGCCCCCAAGTGCCAAGAGTAATACTTGTATTGCACTTGGGACTTGCAGAAATTTCTGATTACGAGCAAATATGCATTAGCCCCCAAGTATCAGGTGCATAACTTGTTATGTGCTTGGTACTTCAAATATGCACTGCCAATTCATGATATGTTTGTCTCTTATAGGCTGAGCTGAGCAAAAAGGAAACTCAAACCGCTGATCTGCAAGAAAACATCAAGTCCCAGCAGGCAGAAACCTCCAAAACCAAAGATGAGCTTACCAGTGCCTTAGCCGCTATGGAAAAGCTGAAGGAGAGTTTCAACGAGGAGCGGGCGGATTGGGACACAGAAAAATCCGCATTGCAAAAAAGAGCCGAGGACGCACAAGCAGCTCTTAAACCGGTGGTAGACGAGCTAACTGGTGTAAAGCGGCAAATACATGCCATGACTGCTGCTGTGTTTGGTAAATATCCTGGCTTTAAATTTTCAACATATCATCCCATACATTGCCGGTTTACTGATGTTTGTAATGGCGTAGGAACTCGCATTAGTCATCTGGGCTCTGACGTACAGAAGAAGCTGAAGGCTGCCTATACTCTTATAGAGCAGTTATATACCGGTGCGCAACGGATCATCTGCACTGCTTCTCACAACAAGCCGCCCCCAACTTTAATCAAGGAGACCTTAGAAAGGTTGTCAATGCTGCCTGTCCGGGTAGAAGAGCTAAAGAGATCTGCTGCCAGGGCTGGTGCTCTGACCGCACTAACCCGGGCAAAAGCATGGGTGCCTGATCTTGATCCGGTGGATGTGGCTAAAGGCTATCCAAGCTTAAAAGAAGACGGATCAGAATTTGGCCATGAGGACCTCCGAGCAATAAACTGGGAAGTACGTCCACTGGCTTGCCAACTGGCTGAAGAAATTGATCTTTCATATTACCAGTCGAGTTATGATGTCAACAACAAACGGGTTGCTGCACCAACCCCTGAGGCTCAAAATCTTATCCCGCCAATCCGTAAGCACACCTATGCCCCTGACGTTGAACCGTCCACACTTATAAGCGATGAAGCTATGTTCCAAGCCTTAACTGGGATCGATTGGGCCACCATTGACTTCCAGCCGCTGGGTAGAGAGGAAGAGGATGAACCGGCGCAAGGCGATCCACAACCGTCAGGGCAGCCCGGTGACGAGTCATGATCCGGAGGCCGATTTAACCTTCCGCGTGCTGCAATTCTTGCCAAAAAAACAATTACTCTTTTGGGCACTGAAACGCCTTGTAATAGGCTAGTTTAAACACTTGGTCTGCTATGCCATCGTGCATATTTACTTTGCTTGATATCGTTAATTCACCGTGCTTAAGATATATAATGTTCATAATCCAGAGCGATTTATTCAGGCTGTTCCTGCGTACAAAAAGTTGAACTTGTCCTGGCGGTTTACCACCGGACGGGTCATGATGCCCAAACATATAGCCTGGGTTTATAAACAAGGCTGTTAAAAATAATCAAATATGAAAATAAATGATACCTGTGACATTGAATCACATCGTAGGTTGACAACTTTTGTAGTAAGGGTGATACCCCTAATCATGAGTATTGATAACTCCTTCCATATTGTGCTGGTTTATGATAAACCCATACCGGGTTGTGAAAAAACACCGGATTATTCATATATAACACTGGCGACTTATAGTCAAAACCAGACCGGGTTAATAAGCACCAGATTATGACTAATCATGTACTGACAACTTGTAGTTGAAAGCCGACCCGGGTTAATTAACGCCGGTTTACCAAAATCATCATAAATCTCATCAAAGGAGAAAAAACTTGGCAAATAAAAGCATATGAAAACTTGTAGTCGAGGCTTTTCACGGGCTGCCAAGCCCCAAATTCGAGGCTTTTCATGGGCTGCCAGGCCGCTGAGTTAAACCATTTTACAAAGCCTTTTAAGATGGACCTCAATCTTTAACCAATCGTCGTTTTAACTTTGACAAGTTCAGGGTCTTATGAGATTGACTTGTTGAAGTTCGACGGGTCATACTAGGTTTACCTGGACAGAGCGACTTACTTAAAAAAGGCAGGCTAACCCGGGGTTTTAGGTGTATACACCAGGCTTCCAAGCCGTGGCTTGATAGCCTATTACAAGTGTAGATTCTTTGTTCATTGCGATAGCAAAGAATCCCCGAGCAATATTCTGAGGTGTGCTCAGTGGGTGCCTATGTTTGAGTTGTTCTTTTGGAACACTCTCTTTGGCCCCTAAGTAATTTTTCTTTTTGGCTCTGAGCCAATCAAGAGGTGTAGCTATGGTTCGAATATGACCAAGCCCCCAAGTGATTTTTCTGGTGGCCTTGCGCCTATCAAGAGGTGTAGCTAAGGTTCGAATACGACCGAGCCCCCAAGTGATTTATATATATGGCTTGATAAGCCGAATCAAGGGGTAAACCGGACGCCGCTTTATAAGCAGAAACCTCCATGTAACCACACCTGATGTAAGAAAAAACAACAGATACCCCGCTTTAGCTGAGGCTCTGGTTTATTATATTGATCATAATATATACATTGTCATAACTATGTACATAGCAGAGCCTAGGGCTCAGGTATAGTAAGGCCGTAGATGAGCGATATTCCACGGCCGGTGGGTCTCCTCCTCCGATTTACGTGAGTCTTTGTGCTCTTGAACATCGACTAGGTAGTATGACCCGTTGTGCAGGTTCTTGCTGACCACAAAGGGTCCTTCCCAAGGCAGGGATAACTTGTGCATATCCGTCTGATCCTGGATGGGTCGGAGCACCAGATCGCCTTCTTGAAAAGTTCTGGTTCTAACCCGGCGGCTGTGATAACGACGCAGATCTTGCTGATAAATCGCTGAATGGGCTGCTGCAATGTCACGCTCCTCATCTAACAGGTCAAGTGCTTCCTGCCGTGCCTTTTCATTATCAGCTTCAACATAAGCCGCCACACGAGGCGAATCATGACGGATGTCACTCGGGAGAACCGCCTCTGCTCCGTAGACCATGAAGAAAGGTGTGTAACCCGTAAACCTGTTGGGCGTGGTATTGATGCTCCATAACACAGAAGGTAACTCCTCCACCCAACAACCCGGCGTCCGTTGCAAAGGAACCATAAGCCGGGGCTTGATGCCTCTCAAGATCTCCTGATTGGCTCTCTCCGCTTGACCATTAGATTGGGGGTGAGCCACTGAAGATACGTCAAGTCGGATGTGCTCACGCTGACAGAACTCTTTCATAGCACCTTTGGACAGATTAGTACCATTATCAGCTATAATGCTGTGCGGAAAGCCAAACCGGAAAATCACCTTCTTGATGAATTGAACCGCCGTAGCTGCATCACACTTACTGACTGGCTCTGCCTCCACCCACTTAGTAAACTTATCAACCGCCACCAAAAGGTGGGTCTTCTTGTCCTTGGATCTCTTAAAGGGCCCAACCATATCAGCCCCCAAGTTGCAAACGACCAAGTGATTGGAATCATCCTCAATTCCTGGGCCGGAACATGAGCTCGGCGGGAAAACTTCTGACAACCATCGCACTTTTTCACCAAGTCTTCCGCATCAGCATGAGCCGTCAGCCAATAAAAACCGTGACGAAAAGCTTTAGCTACCAGGGACTTTGAACCGGCATGGTGACCACAATCCCCTTCGTGGATCTCACGCAGGATCTCACGGCCCTCTTCCGGAGATACACAACGTTGAAACGCCCCTGTTACACTGCAGTGATGTAATTCGCCATTGACAATAGTCATTGACTTGGATCGCCAGATTATCTGTCTGGCCAAAGTCTCATCCTCTGGTAACTCGCCCCGGTTCATGTACGCCAGATACGGGACGGTCCAATCCGGAATAACATGAAGTGCTGCCACCAATTGAGCCTCCGGATCAGGAACAGCCAGATCCTCCTCTGTGGGAAGTTTAACCGACGGATTATGCAGCACATCCAAAAAGACGTTGGGTGGAACCGGCTTACGCTGGGAACCCAAACGGCTTAAAGCATCTGCCGCTTCATTCTTTCGCCGGTCCACATGATCAACCTGATAGCCTTTGAAGTGACCTGCAACAATATCCACCTCTCGACGATATGCAGCCATGAGCGGATCCTTAGAATCCCAAGTACCAGACACTTGTTGAGCCACCAGGTCCGAGTCACTGAAGCACTTAACCCGGCTCAAATTCATCTCCTTAGCCATCCGAAGACCGTGGAGTAAGGCCTCATATTCAGCTGCATTGTTAGTGCAAGGGAACATTAAACGGAGAACATAACAAAACTTATCACCTCGTGGGGAAGTTAATACGACTCCAGCCCCCGAGCCCTCCAATTGCCTGGACCCATCAAAATGAATAGTCCAATAAGTATGATCCGACTTCTCTTCTGGCGCCTGTAACTCTGTCCAATCATTGATGAAATCCACCAATGCTTGTGATTTGATTGCCGTCCGAGGTACATAATTTAACCCGTGAGGTCCAAGCTCAATGGCCCACTTGGCAATCCGGCCAGTCGCTTCCCTGTTCTGGATTATTTCCCCCAAAGGAGCAGAGCTGACCACAGTGATGGGATGACCCTGGAAATATTGCTTAAGCTTCCGGCTCGCCATAAAAACTCCATACACCAGCTTCTGCCAATGTGGGTACCTTTGCTTAGACTCAATAAGTACCTCACTGACGTAATAAACCGGCCGTTGAACCGGATACTCCTTTCCGGTCTCCTTGCGCTCCACCACAATAGCCACGCTGACTGCCCGGGCATTGGCAGCCACATATAACAGCAAAGGCTCTTTATCAACAGGAGCAGCAAGGACAGGCGGCTCGGCTAGCTGCCGCTTTAAATCCTCAAACGCTTCATTGGTGGCGTCGCTCCAGACGAAATTATCCATCTTCTTCAGCATCTGATATAAAGGGATAGCCTTCTCCCCGAGGCGACTGATAAACCGGCTCAAGGTTGCAATCCGGCCTACCAAGCGTTGAACATCATTGATGCACTTCGGTTTAGCCAAAGAAGTTATGGCCTTGATTTTCTTCGGATTAGCTTCAATGCCCCTGTTAGACACCAGAAAGCCCAAAAGCTTGCCTGCCGGTACACCAAAGACACATTTGGCCGGATTAAGCATCATCTTATAAACCCGGAGGTTATCAAAGGTCTCCTTCAAGTCATCTATTAATGTCTTCTTCTCTCTGGATTTCACCACAATATCATCCACATAAGCATGAACATTGCGGCCGATCTGATCATGAAGACAGTTCTGCACACAGCGCTGATAAGTCGCCTGGGCACTCTTTAGCCCAAAGGGCATAGACACATAGCAGAAGGCTCCAAAGGAAGTTATGAAAGCTGTCTTCTCCTGGTCCTTAACTGCCATTTTGATCTGATGGTAGCCAGAATAAGCATCCAGAAAACTCAAACGATCGCAACCCGCCGTAGCATCAATGATTTGATCAATACGAGGGAGGGCAAAAGGATCCGCTGGACAAGCCTTGTTCAAATCTGTGTAGTCCACACACATACACCAAGTGCCGTTTTTCTTAAGTACTAGCACCGGATTAGCCAACCACTCAGGATGAAATACCTCAACAATAAATCCAGCTGCCAAGAGCCTGGCCACTTCCTCACCAATAGCCTTGCATCTTTCTTCATTGAACCGGCGGAGAAACTGCTTGACCGGTTTAAACTTGGGATCAACATTAAGAGTGTGCTCAGCGAGTTCCCTCGGTACACCTGGCATGTCAGAAGGCTTCCACGCAAAGATGTCCCGGTTCTCACGGATGAACTCGATGAGCGCGCTTTCCTATTTCGGATCCAAGGTAGCGCTGATGCTGAACTACTGGGATGAATCGCCAGGAACGAAATCAACCAGCTTAGTCTCATCAGCCAACTTAAACTTCAAGGCCGGATCATGCTCTGTAGTTGGCTTCTTCAAGGAAGTCATATCTGCCGGATCAAAATTGTCTTTGTAAAACTTCAACTCCTCTGTTGCACAAACCGACTCAGCATAAGCCGCATCACCTTCTTCACATTCAAAAGCGATCTTACGACTCCCATGTACCGTGATGGTCCCCTTATGACCCGGCATCTTGAGCTGCAGATAGACATAACAAGGCCTTGCCATGAATTTAGCATAAGCCGGCCGCCCAAACAGGGCATGATACGGGCTCTTGATTTTCACCACTTCAAAGGTCAATGTTTCTGATCTTGAATCATGCTCATCACCAAAAGCAACCTCCAGAGCTATCTTACCGACCGGATACGCCGATTTACCAGGTACCACACCATGGAAGACCGTTCTGGACGGTTTAAGATTTTTATCTGTTAACCCCATGCGACGGAAGGTTTCATAATAAAGGATATTGATACTACTCCCCCCATCCATGAGTACTTTAGTGAACTTGTAACCTCCCACCTGAGGTGCCACCACCAACGCCAGATGACCCGGATTATCAACCCGAGGTGGATGATCCTCTCGACTCCACACAATGGGCTGTTCAGACCAGCGTAAGTAACGGGGCACCGCCGGTTCAACGGAGTTCACTGCCCTTTTATGAAGCTTCTGATCGCGCTTGCACAGGCTGGTGGTGAAGACATGGTACTGTCCACTGTTTAACTGCTTCGGGTTGCTCTGGTAACCCGACTGCTGCTGCTGCTGTTGGTTCCCCTGATGATTATAACCACCTTGGTTGCCTTGGTTGCCTTGATTGCCATGTCCGCTTTGATTACCATGGAATCCTGAACCGGAACTGCCTCCACCATAACCCGGCCCATGAGACCCGGGGCCTGAACCGCCAGCTGTTCCATTATCATTCCGGAAAAAATCTGAATCTTTGAATTCTCGCATAATATAACAATCCTTCCAGAGGTGCGTGGCCGGCTTGTCCCGCGATCCGTGCTTTGGGCAGGGCTGGTTCAACAGGTAATTCAGGCGCTCCAGATTGGGACTTGGTTCTCTTCCACGCGGGGGCGGTTTACCCTTTCGACGCTGACCATTACCCTGCGCGTTGGTATTAGCTACAAAATCTGAACTGTTATCCGCTTTACGCTTACCGCTGTTTCCATGCCCTGCCGAGTTATGCTGCTGCCCTTTGGTGCTGCCACCCTTCTTTCCCTTTCCTATCTTGTCATCATCAGATTCAGGGTCCTTGGTACTATCAGAGTCGGCATATTTCACCAGAGCTGCCATAAGCGTCCCCATGTCATTGCAATGGCGTTTGAGCCGTCCCAGCTTCAACTTAAGAGGCGTAAACCGGCAATTGCCTTCCAACGTCAAAACGGCCGTATCAACGTTGATGCGGTCCGATGAATGCAAAATCTCTGAAACCCGGTGCACCCAATGGGTTGTTGATTCTCCTTCCTCCTGGACACAGGCAGCTAAATCCACAATTGACATGGGCTGTTTGCACGTGTCTTTGAAATTCTGAATAAACCGGGCTCTTAGCTCGGCCCATGACCCAATGGAGTTAGCTGGTAGGTTTTTCAACCAAGTGCGAGCTGTCCCTTCCAACATCATGGTGAAGTACTTAGCACATGCCGCATCATCTACGTCCAGCATCTCCATCGCCATCTCATAACTCTCCACCCACGACTCGGGTGATAAATCGGCAGTGTAATTCAGCACTTTACGTGGGCCCTTGAAGTCCTTGGGCAGCCGTACATTGCGTAATGCTGGGACGAGACACGGCACCCCCAAAGAACTAGAGGTAACCCCTGGTTCCACCGAAGTTGTTGGACGAACCGGAGTAAGCTGACGGGCCGCGTTCTGTGCTGCTAACTCAGCCTCTCGACGTGCCCTAGCACGGTCCACCACATCCTGAGCATCAACACCGCCACCCGCCGGGTTATGGCCTCGTGGCGGATTACTGTTGCGGGCACTGCTAGACACATCCGGTTCATCAACATGCCTGCTGTAACTCCGGCTTGGGCGGGGGGTGGAATGAATCCTCTCGCGACTGTACGAATAAGCCTGTTGCTGAGTCAAAGCTGTCTGAAGGAGCTCCCTAGCCCGTCGCGTCTCCACCGCTACAGGGGACTCACCATCGACTGGAAGGGCTGCCAATCGTGAAGCGGCCGCGACTATGTTATCCAAGGGGTTGGAGTAATGACCCGGAGGCGTGGGCACATGCTGGGATGGGATATTCTGAAGAGGCGGATCCATTGCGCGTGGCTGAACCGGCGTCCCCGTTCCAGGCGCTTCTACCTGGTTTACCACTGGCTGGTTGCTGGTTCCGGCCCCTGGCGTATTGAAGAGATTCCTGGCTTCGTAAACCGGAGGCAGGTGAGATCGGTACCTTCTCCTTATTACATCATTTGACGCGTTCTGATCCAACGTAAGCCGATAGGCCTGTGCATCTAACTCGGCCCGCTCTGCAGCCATCCTGGTGTTTTCAGCTGCCAAATCCACCCTGGCTTGGGCTATCTGATCCTTCACCTTCGCCACTTCTGCGTTGTGCCGCTCCTGATCCGCCGGGCTGACTTCGGCCGCTAACAATGTTGCCAAGGTGTCGAATAAATCGGACAGAGCCTGAGCCGGTGGTGGCGCAGGGCCTCCTGCCCCAGCTGCCGTCGCCGCTGCTGAACCGGAGATCATCGCCTCAGCGGTCGAAGATTGTGGCGCTGACTGTGTACCGGCCATGAAGATCGCAACCCGGCTTGGCGGGTCAAGAGAGTCCGGAATACTGTCGCCATTGGAACAACCACCAAACCGGCCATCCTGCAGCTGGTACAATGACTCGGTCTCTCCAGTAGATGACTCGTCACCGGAATAAACAATGGTTTCGCCATCATATTCCGATCCATCTTCAGATTCCACTCCGTGGATGACTCCCACGAAGGCACGCTTCATGACAGGCTTAACCCAGGCAGATCTCGCACGCCGAGCCATTTCGACGATGTCAGTGCAGATGTCCGGCTTAGGGCCCAGTTTGCCAATCTTGCCAATGAACACGTGAATGCCGCCGAAGGGGACCCGGTACCCGTACTCAATTGAACCGGCCTCGGGGCCCCAGCCTGCGTCATCGATGTAGAGCTTGCCGCGATGACTTTTGGTCATCCGACCCACAGCGTATCCCTTGAGTTCTTCGAAGCTGCCCTCTATGAACTCCAAACCATCGTGCGATAGCCCCACGGTGGGCGCCAACTGTCGTAGTCTTGTCACGGCAGATGTCCTAAAGAAAGGACTTAGTCGTGGAGCCATCGCGACGGGTTAGCTTAAAGGGGTTAAAGCGGACAAGGGACGCAGAGAGTTTATACTGGTTCGGCCCCTTGCGGAGAAGGTAAAGGCCTAATCCAGTTGTTGTGGAATTGCTAGGGTTTCGATGACCAGGGAGCGAATCCGCTATGCCTGGCTCTCGAATTGTTGTCCGTCTCCCCAAACCGCCGCCGGGTCGTCCCTTTATATACACAGGTTGACGCCCGGCAGTTTACAGAATCCCGAGGACGGCTCATAAACATGTCCGGCTCGGTCTCTACTCTTTTCTTATCTTACAAGACAAGTTACATATAATATGGCGGTTTACACCTACAAGCCCTTAATCCGCCTTTGGGCCCTGGGCCTTCATAAAGCACCATACTCCTTGTCTTCATGGGCTTCAAATATAAATAACTCATTATGGGGATAACCCGGCCTCTCCTGGCCGGTTTACACCCAGTAATAATATCCCCAACACTCTGGGACTCTGATCTATCATCTATTCGGGTTAAATGGATTGGCTAACTTCAACATTAGGATCTCGTAATCACATTCACCCAGAGAGCTGGATTATCTGCAATTATTCCTTTGAGTTGTATTTTGAATAATACTCACATCGTCATTTAACATCCTTGAACTTCCTTGTTTCAGATGCGTCCTGCAACACAGATCGTCCGCCAAACCATGGCGGTCGACACGCCTGGGTTCCCGGCCATTCTGGTCGACCTCTTGACCCTGTTGGGATATCGCTGGTATCCTCAGTACACAGTGTACAAGATCTACCACGAGTTCAACTAGGAGACGTACCACGCTAAGGTTGATATCTATGATCGGCAGAACAACTCCACCCACGAGTTGCATACCTTTGAGGGTGTTGGAGTGACCGTCGAGATGGCAGTACAGGAGGTTGCCTATGTTGCTATCATCAGCCTCTGTAGAGAGCATCCACGCTTGGAGGAGACTGGGTTCAGATACTTCTCGTACCCCCCAGCTGATGATGATTCTAGACGCTACACTGCTGTCTGTACCCCCTATGTGAGCCGTCGCTACGACCCTCAGTATATGGTTCGGTACATTGAGGTTATGGATCGCACTGTTCGAGCTCTGACTGTCGAGTTTTACGCCACGCGTGCATGCCACTACGACACTCTGACACAGATGCGTCCAGCAGTCAGCGCAGGGATTCAGCCTTCGTTCATCCTTTACCCGCGCAGGACGGAGATGCCACCAGGTCTTGTGTAGCCTGAGGTTGGGGGTGATACCCCTGCTCGTGGACCTCTTCTTCCAACCGGGGATTAGCTGATACACCAGTGCCGTCACGGAGCGCAGCCTCCTTCCCTCGAGCACCAT
Organism: Thinopyrum elongatum; assembly: GCA_011799875.1. NCBI lineage: Eukaryota > Viridiplantae > Streptophyta > Magnoliopsida > Poales > Poaceae > Thinopyrum > Thinopyrum elongatum. Next base: position 624,338,894 of record CM022303.1, on the reverse strand, counting down.
GTGATTTTTCGTCACCTACAACTGCCTGACTTCAGAGGTTTTCCCCAATGTTGATGTAGCATATCGCTATGTCGCGTTGTTGTATCCCTCCACCACATGGCTGCGCGCCGCCTAGTTGGTCTAGACTACCTTTCCCTTTCTGAACTCGTACTTATGGCTTGTAACCGAACTTATGTATGGATCTGTATGTCGTATTTGGCTACTATGTTGTATCCGTCGAACTTCTTTCATTATGCATGTTTCATCGTGAATGATTCCTTGTCTTTGCAAATTTCTCCATGCTGAACTACCCCTGTTATATGTTAGCAGGATGGTTAGACCCGCAAGTCATGGTCATGGTGGCAACGCCCCACCACCGCTTGAGTACATGGCTGGTATGATCCAACAGTTTGAGCCGAACCGCCAATTCATGGAAGGAATTACGGCTCAGTTTCCTCGCCCCAACTTGAACCAGCAGCCAACCCCAGTGACACTGCAAGACTTTGCATGTCTCAACCCAACCATCTACTGCAGCTCAACTCAGCCACTTGATGCTGATGACTGGCTCCGTGACGTCACCTTCGAGCTAGAGTCTGCTGATGTAGGCCCTGCCAGCTATGTCACCTTCGCGGCATATTATCTGAAGGGTCCCGCTGCTCAATGGTGGGACATCCACAAGTGTTCCTTACCTGCTGGAATGGTCATCACTTGGCCGGATTCCCAAACCGCTTTCCGTGCCCGCTTCATTCCTCAGGGAATTATGGACAGGAAGAAGCGCGAGTTCCGCAACCTCACCCAGGGCAACAAGACTGTAGATGCTTATCAGCGGGAGCTTGTCCTGCTGTGCTGAAGAAGACATTTCCACTTATGCACTTAAATAGGAAAAGTTCCGTGATGGACTTCAAGCTGATATCAAACTAGCGCTCCTCGTGCATGACTTTGCTGATTTCGCCACCTTGGTGAACAAGGCCATTCTGGTTGAAACTGGTCTGCAGGAACACCTGGGATCCCTCAGGCGCAACCATGACGTGGGTTCATCTTTGGGCCCGTCATCGCAGAAGCGTAGGATATGGATCCCCCACAGCCTGTATCCACCAGCTGCCCCTGCATCAAGACAGTCCCATGCTGCATCTCGCCTGCCTCTTCCACCACCTAGGCAGCCGAGACTTCAAGATGCACCACCTCGAGCTCCTGCTCCCCGTCCCAATGATGGGCTATGCTTCAGGTGTGGTCAACCAAGTCACCGTGCCAGGGAATGCCCTCAGAATCAGTACCAGCTTGCACTTCCTCCAACTGGTCGTGGTAACAATCAGCCCCGCAACAACAATGCCAGGCCTTATGGTCATGGTCAGGCTAACCACATTGATCTGAATGAAGCTCAAGACTAGCCTGTTACTGTGTTGGGTACTCTTCTTGTTAACTCAGTACCAGCTTCTGTTTTATTCGATTCAGGAGCATCGCATTCTTTCATATCAGAAGATTTTGCATTCATTCATGGCATTAAGTTCGAAGAGATGAACAATCCGCTAGTGGTACTCACCCCTACGGGTCAGTGTCGAACCACCATGGTTAGTCACAATGTCCCTGTTGAAATTGAAGGGCTAGAATTCCATGTTTCCCCCATTGTTTTGAAGTCATCCAATATCGACCTCATTCTAGGAATGGAATGGTTGAAAACACATACCGCTTCTATCATTTGCGCCACTAAAACCGTCCATCTACTACATCCTTCAAAGAGATAGTATGTCTGAAATGCCGAAGCACGTATTTATTCCTTGAATGCGTGAAACGCTTCTCCTTTTGAGAGAATTGAAAACGCTACATCGAAGTCTGAAGTATCTGTCTGGTTCGCGTTCTCGATCAAGCTGAACGTCGCACCCGTCAGAGGGCCATCAAATTTCTTAAAGTTTAGTGGTCAAGTCATTCTGAAGATGAAGCCACTTGTGAACGCGACGATCGTCTTCGTGATGAATACCCCGTTTTGTTTCCGTCTACCTCCTAAAATCTCGGGACGAGATTTCTTGTAGTGGAGGAGATCTGTAACGCCCGGATAATTAAGCTATAGTAATCTCCTGTTAATGATGTCACGTCACCATGATTACTATTGTTAAATTCGCGTTGATTCGAAACCGGTTCAAATTCAAATTTAAATTAAAGTCAAACAATAAAAGTTTTCAAATGTCAAAACTAAAATGCTCATCATGTGGCAAATAATCCATAGCTAATTATGGTAGTGAACCAACATTTTGTAAAAGTGTTTTAATGCCCTATAATAAATAAAACAACCATTTATTTGACCTTTTCCAATTTCTAAAAGTATTTAAACTTTTCCAAGTGCCCTAAAACTTTTTGCGCGACACCGACATATTGGGCATGATTTATTTGCCAAGTTTCTTACATAAAAAAATTCATTTGGTGGGCCAACTAAATACAAGCGGAGTAGAAATAAAAGACAAAAAATAGAAAAGAAAAGGAGCAAGAAACTACTGTGCACTTGGGCTCTATGGCTACAGGGAGGCCCAGCCCAACTCCCCCCTCTTATCTCCTTCCCCCTGTTCATCTATGGCGTCGTGGCCGTTGCTCCCGCGTCCATGGACGGATCGGCCACGTGCCGGCCATCCCGACCCTCCCGGCGCCTACTTGATGCCGCACCCTCCTCTTGGTCAAACCCTAGACCCCGTGCTCTTTCCCCTAGCGCCGCTTTTGACCTCTCAATCCTCGGCCGAACCTGCGTCGCCCTGGGCTCCCTCGTTGCCGCGGCCATCGTCGTCCGCTCCGGCTGAGCTTGCGCCGGGAGCTCCTCCTACCTCCCCTGCACCTCCTACATGGAGCAGCCCGACCCAAAGAGGCCCACATCGAGAGCATCTTCCCGTCGGCCACCACGCGCCATCACCGACGAATTCATCGTCCCTGCTGCTACCAAGCCTTCCATCGAGCCTCCTTGTGCTCCTCGGTGAGCTCTCCTCCCGTTCCCCTATTTCCCCTCGAATCCCCTCGTACCACGCCGACCGCGCCGTCCGATTCCCACCAGTGGTTGCGGTCACCGCGGCCGCGTCCGCGTCCCGCGCGCCCGTGCTCACCCCGGTCGCGCTCGCCGCGCCTCGGCCCTGTCCGGCGCCCCCAGCCCGCGCCCACCTCTGGTCGCCGCTGCGCCCGCCCGCCGCGCTGCTGCCGTTGCCGCGCTCCGCCTTGCCCCATGCCCGAGCGCGCTGCTGCTCCTTGTTTTGTTGACCGAGGCCGCGCCCTCCTGCGCCTCCCGCGCCCGCCCCAGCAGTGTTTCCACGGCTGTTGCTGCATTGCTGCCCCCTCTGCTGCCACTTGCAGCTGCTGCTACCGCCGCCTGCCTGCTGCTTGCGCTGCTGTTGCTGTACTGCTGATTGCTGCTGCACTTGCGCCGCCGCGCCGCCCCCTCTGCTCGCCGCCGCCAGCCGTGCGCGCAGCTCCCTCAAAAAGAGGTAAAGATAAAGATTATGGTCTCGCCTTGAGCCACAAGCATGGGAGAATCGACCGAGGCAAAAAAATCCTAACTGCCGGAGGAATAGCAAAAGCGAATAATGGTTAGTAAGACAAAAAATTAGTTCTACGGACAATTATTCTAGCTGACATTCTCAAGAAAGAAATAAAAACTAGGTTGGAGGATGGAGTTGCGACTGGGAAAAAATGGGTCGAGGATGGAGTTGTGCATCGAGGATGGAGTTGCGACTGGGAAAAAATGGGTCGGGCCCCGGTTGCATATTAAGGGTGGACATACAACTGGGACGAAGGGAAAGAAACTAAGGTCGGGCCCAATTGCCAGTCGATGGTAGGCTTACAACTGAGGAAAGAACAACTACGAGGCCAGTTGCGATCCGGTCGTGGGCTTGCAACTGGGAACAAACTACTGGCCCAGTTCCAAGTCACGGGTGGAGTTGCAACTGGGATGACAAACACGCTACAGGCCCAGTTACGAGTCGATGGTGGGCTTGAAACTGGGATAAAAACAAACTATAGGCCCAGTTGCATGTCTAGGGCGGACTTGCAACTAGGGCAACTACAACTACAAGCCCAGTTGTTAGTCGAGGGTGTTCTTACAACCCGGGCACTTACAACTACAATCTCAGTTGCGAGTCGAGGGCGGACTTGCAGCTGGGACAAATACTATGGGACCCCAGTTGCGAGTCGAGGATGGACTCGCAACTAGGAGAAGAACAAACTACGATTCCAGTTGTGAGTCGAGGGTGGAATTGCAACTATGACAACAAACAACTATGGGGACCAGTTGCAATTCGGGGTTTGAGTTGAAATTGAGACGACAAAAACAACTACGGAGACAACTACGAGTCAGACATGGACTTGCAACTGGTACACCTATACAACTATAGGGCCAATTGCGAGCCGAAGGTGGGCTTGCAACTAGTATGAGAATAATTATATGACCAGTTCTAGGTCGAGGATAGACTTGCCGCTAGGGCAACTACAACTGCAAGCCCGAGTTGCAAGTCAACTCTGGACTTGCAACTTGGTTACTACAACTACAAGCCCAGTTGTGAGTCGAGGGTGTGTTGGAAATATGCCTTAGAGACAATAATATTTGTATTATTATATTTTCATATTCATAATTAAGAGTTTATATTTCATGCTAGAACTGCTATGATCCTGGAATATGCGATTCAGTGGAAAACTCATATGCACGTGTGAAATGATAAACGGATAAAATAAAGGTTCCTAATCTCGCCTCTAAGACTAGTTCAAGTGTTGTTGGTGATCATGTTTTTCGGATCTTAGGATATCGTTAAGTGTAACGATGATCCTAAAACAACATTGAGATTATGACGTTGGAAGAATGATCATATTGAATCGACCCAAACTTGTTTGTTATGAATTGAGTTAATATCGTCTATATTCAATTATAATAACACAGAGTGTTAGCATGTGTTTTAGTTCTTCAGACCATGAGAGTGTCTCGGTCACTTCCTACCAGATGGTGGGCTTTGGGGTTTCTCAAACGTCATCTGTAACAAGGTGATCATAATGACAACTTTCAGGCTGACCAGAAAGTTTGACAAGTGACCGGACGGGTCGAGAGTGGGATTTGATCCTCCGATGATGGAGAGATATTCTTAGGGCCCTCTCAGTGTGATGACATCCATCATCTCTGGCCAGACATAGGTGACTACGTCACGGGGATGCCGGAACACGTTAACGAGAAAGAAGAACAAAACCGGTAACAGGAGCAACGGTATAGTAAGCATGGTGATGACCCAGGAGGATACCGATGCATACCGGGTTTTGTAAAGTATTGCGAAGCAAAGGGAACATCGCATGATAACCAAAGGTTCACTCGAATATCATTCGTGTAATCATAGGGACCAATATGGATGTCCACGGTTCCGCTATCGGTCATTGAACGAAGGAGTCTCGTTCATGTCTATGGTTACCAAACCTACAGGGTCACAAGCTTAAGGTAATCATGATTTGCTGAGTGTTAGTACGACGGGAGCGATGAGAATATATTTATGGAATTGTTTTATTAATATCCGGAATAGTTTCGAGAGGTTCCGGAAGTGTTTCGGGGTCACCGGAAGGGTTTCGGTGAATACCGGGTAATACCGGGCATTATCGATGTCACATCCCTAGTTCTGGCTAGGCCAGTTTCATGTGTGCATCATGTTTAATTTCAAATGAAGTTGAAATGGGGATGACAGAAACCCCCAGTACCACTTAAACCAACTAGGGTTTACTAAAATCCTTTTCAATGAACCTGAAATTCCCTTCTAAAATGTTCATCATCTTTGCCTTGGTCTAGAACCTCTGACAAAAATGGTGCACAATTTTCTAGGACATCATTGGGTCACTGAATTAAATCTTATGTTATTTGCATTTGGACATTTAAATGCTATTAAATATTTTAGATGTCCAAATAATCATAAACTAAAATGTTTACTGTTGGATATACTCTAAACAGTAGCCATGAGTAGTTTCATGATTTTTTAGAATGTCTAGGTATTTTTAATAAAGCCCTGAAGCTACAGAAGAATTAGAAAACAGAAAATAAAAAGGAAAGAGAGACTTACCTGGCACAGCCCACCTGGCCGGCCCAGCACTGTGCTGGCCCAGTGCCAGTCACCTGCTTCCTCCCGCCAGAGCAGGCAGGCTGCTGCCTGTCGACGCGCGTGCACCGCCGTGCGGCCACCTCCACCCTGCCTGGCTGCCCCCTCGTCGTCCTGGACCTCCCTCGCGATGCCACGCACCCCCCTGGTCACCTCTCACTCTCTCTTGAGCTCTTCCCCCTCCTCTGCTCTCTCTTCCTCTCATGCCGAGCGCAGCCGTCGCCGCCGTTCGCTGCCACCGCGTCCAGCGCCTCCCCCTCGAACCCTCGCCGTGCCTGTGAGCTCCGTCTCGACGTCACCGACCTCCTCGACGAGCCACGAGGCCCCGGACGTGCTGCAACGCTGCCACCACCGCTGTTTCCCTCGTCGGCCACCGAAGATCGTCGTCGTCGATTCGCCGCCCCGAGCGCCTTCCCGAGCCCACGGAGCTGCTCTTCGAACTCCCAGTGAGCTCCTTCACCGTCTCCCCTTAACCCCGTGGCCTATAGCTTGCCGTAGCATCTCTCTCCGCCATGCCCATGAGCTTCGCGCCGCCGACGAAGTCGTCACCGTGGCTAGAGCAAGCTCAGCTTGCCCCTGAGCACGTCATCGCGCTCGTGCTGCTCCCAGGAGCCGAACTAGCCCACCCGTTCGTCCCATCGTGCACCACAACGCCGATTCCAAGCACTTCCGAACTCCGGCCGCCGCGCAAGTCGCTGCCGCCGTCGACTTAGGCCACCGGAGCCGCTGCTGCGTGCACCACTCGACGCGGACGAGCCTCCTCGTCGCGTAGATGCCCTCCGTCGGCCATTTGGTCGCCGGAGGAGGAATCCCGAGCCCCTCCGCCGTCTCTGGCCTTGCCGGCGACGAGCCCTGGGTCAACTCCGGCGAGTTTGACCCGGGTTGACCCTGTTTGACTTCCCCCTGGGTCACTGACGTGTGGGCCCAGGGCCTTAACTAATCTAGTTTAGAATTAGATTAGTACTAATTAACTTAGGTTAGTTAGTTAGACACTGACATGTGGGCCCCAGCGTCAGGTTTGACCTGGGCGGCCCTGTTAACCCTGCTGACGTCACAGTGACGTAGTGCTGACGCAGTTAATCATTTTCTGGTTTTTAATAATTCAGGAAATTCCAGAAAATGCCGAAAACTTCAAAAATTCATAGAAATTAATCTGTAACTCCAAATGCAAAGATTTATATATGTTTTTGGATCAGAAAAATCCAATCTTTCCATCTGTACCATTTGCATGCATGTTTGAACAACCTAAGGTTGCTGTTTATGGCAATTTGCATAATTGGCATTTAACTAAGCACATATGGAGTTTGAATTTGAACCCTTGGTTCAAACCAACTTCATTCAATCAGGTTTCTAGTTGCATTAGCTCAAACCACAACATATTGCCATGTCATGATCATGCATCATATTGTTGCATTGCATTGATTGTGTTCTTCCTTGTTTGCCGGTAATTGTCCCCTCTCAGTAGACGACTTACCGATGATGTGATCGATGACACCGATGAAGAACTATACTATCTTCAGAAGTGCCAGGCAAGCAAAACCCCCTTGTTCATTCCGATACAAACCCACTCTCTCGCTTCTGCTCTCTTTTACTGCATTAGGACAACAATGATTCAACTGTTACATGCTGCGGTAGTTGAACCCCTTTCCTCTGCATGACCTGTCATTGCCACAGTAAATAGATGAAACCCACTAGCATGAGTAGGAGTTGTTTGGGCCCTGATGTGCCTACTCATCTATGCTTGTTTGTCATGCCTGCTACTGCTTAGAGTTGAGTCTGGTCTGATTCATCGGGGATGATTCAGAGGTGTGTGAACATGTCTTGCTGTTGAGAGCTAAGTGTGTGAACGCAATTTGGTAAAGGTATTGGTGAGAGGCCATGTAGGAGTACATGGTGGGTTGTCTCATTGAAGCCGTCCTCAGGAACTGAGTTCTGTGTTTGTGATCCATGAACAGCTACTACCACACATTGGGATCCTTAATTGACTCTCTTGACTTATTAGCCGCCCTTGTTCTCTGTCCAGGAGTTGCAACTAGTTTCTGGTGTTTGTAGGATATGTGTTGGGGGCCGTGCGTAGCGCTGACCCTAGGGGTGGGCTATGTTGCGGTAGATACACCGTGGCACGGTGTACCGGGTGCCCGTTTGGTGTCTCGAGAACCCTGCACACATCGTTTGGGGCTGTGAGCGAAACTCCGGCCGGATCTCCTCGCGGATGGAACCCGAATAGGCGATAAACCTGGACTAGAGACTTGTGTGGTTAGTCAGGTCGTGGCCGACTCCCTCGCCAGGCTTCCGCTTGAAGGTTGCCGAGATACACGACGTGTACATGGTGGTAAGTGGCGAGAGCGTGTGTGAAGAAGTACACCCCTGCAGGGTTAATATGATCTATTCGAATAGCCGTGTCCGCGGTAAAGGACTTCTGGGTTGCCTGTACAGTTCATAGACAAGTGAAAGTGAATACTCTAAAACTCACAAGATAAGCGTGAGTGCCATGGATGGCGTTCTCGTAGGGAGACGGGAGCGGATCCATAGTGGTGTATTGATATGGTGAATATGTGGACTCGTGTGCGCCACCTCAAAAGAGTTACCAGCATTTGTAGTTTAGGATAGCCACTGAGTCAAAGCTGGCTTGCTGCAGTTAAACTCCACCACCCTCTTTGTTGATACCGATGCATTTGTAGATAGTTCTGATGTAAGTCTTGCTGGGTACATTTGTACTCACGTTTGCCTATTTTATGTTTTGCAGAGAGACTTCAGTCTCGCTAGTAGTTCCACGTGGACTTCGACGTTTAGCTTGTTACCTCAGCTACGATCTTGTGCCCTCAGCAGGATCTGGTAGATAGTCGGGCTTCTCAGCCTTTTTCATTTGTAGATGTCTGTACTCAGACATGATAGGCTTCCGCATGTGCTTTGACTTGTATGCTCTGAATGTTGGGTCATGAGACCCATGTTTGTAATACTTGGCTCCTCGGAGCCTAATGAATAAATACTCTGAGTCGTAGAGTCTTGTTGTGATGCCATGTTGTATTTGCCCATATCCAACATATTGTGTGTATGATTGAAATGCTTGGTATGTGTGGGATCCGACAACCTAGTTGTTTATCCTTGGTAGCCTCTCTTATGGGGAAATGTAGTCTGGTGCTTCCACTGAGCCTTGGTAGTCCGCTACAGCCCGGTTTACCGGAGTCCTGTTAGCTTGCTACTGCTCCGGAACACTTAGACTGGCCGGCATGTGTCCTTCCTCGATCCTGTGTCTGTCCCTTCGGGGAAACATCACGCGGTGTCTTTCGGAGTCCTGTTAGCCTGCTACAGCCCGGATTCCCGGAGTCCTACTAGCCCAGTTGCTACAGCCCGAATTCACTCGCTGATGACCAACACGTTCGTTCATATGGATGCTAGCGACACTATCATATACGTGAGCCAAAAGGCGCAAACGGTCCCGGGCCATGGTAAGACGACACCCGTGGGAATACCGTGCGTGAGGCCGCAAAGTGATATGAGGTGTTACCGGCTAGATCGATGTGACTTGGAATCGGGGTCCTGACAATCGATTAATATATATAGGTGGAAACATATTTCCGGAGATGTGAAATTATATATATTATGCTCTGAAAATGTTTAGAACAAAAATATATCTAATTTAATATCAACGGGACAAATAAGGCCAAGAGGTGGAGAAGGAGTTGGGCCACAAGGGCCCAACAAGGGAGGCGCCCTTCTTTCCTAAAGGGGGGTGGGGGCGAATCCTACTTGGAGGGGGAGTCCTACTCCCCCTCCCTTGACCGGCGCCCCAAGGGGGCTCTTTCCCCCTTGGTGGCAGCCCCTCTTTCCCCCCCAATCCTATATATACTAGAGTATTTCCACCCTATGAAGACACGAGTTTTGGGAGCCTCCTCTAGTTGATCTAGTTCTAGTTCTAGTTGGTCCTAGACTAATTAGAGCTAGCCCTAGCCACCTCTAATCCTCATAATTAGAAGCCATGTGTGGTTCTAATCTCCTCCCTCTAATTCTCCAGCGACGATTAGCTCTAGACGGCGAAGCGCTGCCGGATCGTGATGACCGTACGCTTGCAACCAAGTAGAGAGGCCGTGCTTTCGGTCTTCAGTTCGAGGGATCATTCGAGGGCGGTTCGCAGGATCATCATCAATATTCTAGGGACTTCAAGTACGATCTACACCGACTCGTCTACTTCCGCTGCACTTCGGAGTCGGTAACGATCGTTGATCACAAGCCGTTATGCATCTTCATATTGTTCTTGGGAGATCGTAGGTGCGATTTTTTTTGTTTTTTACTTCGTTTCCGAACAGTGGCATCATGAGCTGATTTATGAGTAGATGCAGGTTGCGATCTAGATCACATCTGATATGTGAGGGTTGATGTTCTTGCTATGCTTCACACGAGTGTTGCTTCGGTTCAGTTCATCGGCAGAATGATGTAATTTTGCTACAAGGTTCTGACAATCATTCGACTCTCGCTGTCGACGATCTGCTAACAATTCCTTGGGCTACATCATAGTCGAGAATAGTGAACCGTCGCGTACACAAGAGGGTGCTGAAGATGGATGATCTTCTAGGGGGTCACGCGTATTGACGAAGTTTAGTGTGGGGGACGAGACTTTTAATTAATTCTCTCTTTCATACACCCTGAAACTTAATCTAGCATCAAGAACATCGCCTTGTTGTGCTTGCGTAGGTAGCTAGTCCTAATTATTAATACTGGTTAACTGTGTAACTAAAATTTTGCTAAAACCGATTAGAGGACGTCTAACTTGGTTTTGCAGGGTTTGCATATGATGTTGTATGAGATGGTTATATGTTGTAATGTTAAGTGGCCTGCGCGTCACGGCATGATGGCTGGAGCCACGGGATTGCCACCTTAATGTAAATACCGTAGAGATAGGTTATAGGTGATGGTGGTAAAACATACACGGAGGACCCCGATGAGGAGAAGGTGTACCAGGCACGGGACGAGGAGCTATAATTTCGTGCCACGACAGAATTTCAGATTTTGGTGTCACGACAACGTTTTCTGAAACGGATGCCATGGCAACGTTTTCTGAGATTGCCGCCACGGCAATGCTTTTGAAACAGTTGCCTCGGTAATGAAATATTGGCCGTCACGTCGCTTCAACTGGAGTTTGAGGACGATCATGGAGGACTTCCAGCGCCCAGGGCTATACCATAGCATGCTATTATGAATTGCCTAAGATGTTTATCCCTTTGTTGTTTGCACCCTTTGATTGCGCAGTAGTCAATTATTAGGGTGATCTCTCACAGTAAATATCAAGTCAAAAGCTGCTCTTCCCAGTGTTACAACCGTCTATAACATGTAGCGTTCCGGAGTGCGACATATACACATGAGCACAAACGGATTGTGAGGTGTAAGGCGGGGATGGTCAAACCATGCATGCAGATAACACTCGGCCGTCTTGAAGTTCTAGCAGAATAGTTCTGAGCTCGGAGCACAAAGCATCGAAAGATGAACAAGAGTCATATGGAGATATGATCGGTAAAAGATTGCCCACCGGTCAAAATTCTCGTCATCATGATGCACACATCAATGGCTGAGAACTAGACTTGGATCTTGAATCACTTAAAAATCAATTATGAGAGATATTGATTTGAGTGGGATCACAATTATGTATTAATTAAGTTTAATAACTAGTGCAAATTAATTATGAAAATGTCTATGTGTAGTTTGCATTATAGTTGTAGAATTATGGCTCACAGTTCCACCTTTGTTGTTGAAATTGTTTGACTGTTATTTATCTGGTTGAATCTTTATGATTGAGAGGATCGTCCTCTAAGAGTGCCAAGAAGGATTTTTGTCCTACTGCATACTTGCAGTGCTCTCCCGCTAATGCTAAGGATGATGAGACTTATGTCCTTCGATCCAAAAGTTTATATTGCATTATAGTCTGCTTGCTTCCAAGAAACCTAAACTTCAAAATGTTTGGGATAGTTATGTGATATTCTTGGAACTGAAAATTATTTTCAGAAACAAACAAAAATTAAAAGATATGAGATATCTAAAGAAGTGTTTTGTTTGCAAGTTCTAGTGAAGTGTACTATATCTAGGACTGAAATGCGTAAGATCCGGAAGAACGCCAGTCATGAGTTGATGGCGAAAACTTAAAGAGAAAGAACAAAACCAAAGGATGTAATGAGATTTACATGCCTAGGGAAGTTCAGGGGTCACGCCACTCTTAAAAGTTAGATGACTCTTCTGTTGAGTGGGAGAAATATTGAAAGTAAAACTATAAGAAGTTTTAGAGGCAGAAAGAAAAGAAGACTGGAGTGTCCAGCTCAGGTATGAATGTCATACAAGTTGTAAGATGCATAGAAAGTCGGTTAATTAAAGTGTGATTCTTGAGAATTTTGGTTAAATTGTTAAACACTAAAATTCTTCGGTAATTGTGGTTAAAAGTTGACCACAAGGATACCGACTCGATTGCATGATGTTGCGAATCGATGCAAAAATTACTATGGCCTAATGACCAACAAATTAATGAGGTTAAAATATGTGTTGAAATTTTTTTGTAAAAGTTATGATACTTTTTCATCAACATATTACCTCTGAATTTATTGTCATAATTCATTTTTGAGTTTTGTACACTCTAGCCCATTGCATAGAAATTGCGAGGAGTTTGTTCATAAGAGAACAATAGTTGTTCGATGTAATGAACAAAAGGGTCATACTCCTATTGTGAATAGGATGAAAGTTATGACTATTGATGATAGAATTAAACATCTATAACACTGACGCTAAATATCGCAAGACTAAAAGAATACCATATATCACTAGTGCACAAAACGCTAGTGCCGGCGTTCTAAAAACCACATTGCCGGCGTCAGGGGTCGACGCCACTAATATGGCGCCATTTTTAAAAAATACCGATGGCGTCGGGCCCCACGTCATCGGTATTTTTGTTACTGATGGTGTGGCACTACTCACTCACGCCACCACTACTTATAATATCTATGGCGTGACACATTTTAAAACGCCACCACTATACCCACGGTACTAGTGAGGTGCACACTCACTCACACGCCACCACTAAAAGTTTCACAAAACAAAAAAAATTTGGTTTGACATGATTACAAATTTCACCAAGTACATACATACATACATTCAGACGTTTCATCCATACACCCCCTTCATACATTTAGCATGTATACATTGGTAAGATGCACCGCCGAGGTTCTCATCGTTGTCGTTGTTGTAGCCCCGTGTCGATGTCGCCGTCGTCGCCCCATGTCGATGTCGCCATCATCGCTGTCGCAACCTCATGTCAATGTCGTTGTCGTCGCCGCTGCAGCTTACTTCCAATGGAAACGAAGCATTAGCTATTAGCTAAAATATACACTACATGCTAATCTTTTTTTATATGTCTTGTCACATGTCTTTCCAAACAAATCACAACAATTAAGCTATAGTTTCCACATTTATCTTATGGCTCAGACACTGCAATTGGCATCTAGTGAGCTACTCCCTCCGTTCCAAATTACTCGTCGTGGTTTTAGTTCAAGTTTGAACTAAAACCACGACGAGTAATTTGGAACGGAGGGAGTACTTCACTACATAAGGGAAACAAGTTAACATGAGCAACCTTCCACAAGGCCAAGAAAGGTGAAAGATCCATACAGAGAATAATTACCCAGTCGTAGTGACCACGAACCCTTTCCAGTTCATACTCCATGCCTACATACACTCCAGCAACAACAGCTGCAGATTAATCAAAGAAGCATTTGAATATGTCCGAGAACATGAGAAGAAACGGATGAACAATTGACGGCAATGCATTTATATGAGCCAAATGAAACAATAGAGAAATACTCTTCTACTTATTTACCCCAAACTAGGTGGATACTCATCCGATACTTGATATATAATTATAACTTATAATATAAAATATATGAATACATTCTGAACTCTGAAAATGATATGAATGGTAACTCTGATGCACATACAGTGCATGTCTTGTATTTTGATCATAAGAAGCAGTAGTATTGAGGCTTACAAGGGTGTCTGAAACACCCACAATTAAGTAATAATAAGGATATATTCAGATAAGCCCGAGCAGTACAATAGCTAACCAATTAGGACAAAACTAAGCTATATGCAGACCAAGAGCTAAAGAAAATTACTGCCAGAACATCGACGAACACAATGGAAGGTATGGTGAAAATCTGTTTCAAAAGCCTCAAATTCAGTGTTCATTTGCCAGCTATATGTTTGCATACATTAGAATTTTGATTGGACAGGAAGTTCATGCTGACCCAAGATATGATTGCTGGCAACTTTAGAGGAACATAACAAGGAAGGGTTCAAAGATTTTTATTCACT